>SRSE01001339.1:225000-305000 GCA_005024645.1 Planiliza haematocheilus | reverse complement strand
GCTTTTTCTTACATTACTCTGCATTAGTGTTAAAAAGAGATAGTAGAAGAGATACACCAATCAGCCACAACATTATGACCTCTGACAGTAAATAACATCGAGCATCTTGGGACAATTCAGTGTTCTACAAGGAAACTTCTGGACCTGGCTTCATTGGTGCGGATGTTACTTAGACATGTAGCACCCACCTAGACCAGACCAGGCACCCCCACCCCATAGCAATGACACTCCTTGATGGCAGCAGCCATCCCCAGCAGGATGCTGCCTCACAGAGAAGAAGAACATCACAAAGTGTTGACCTGGCCTCCAAATTCTCTAGATCCCAAACTGATCAAGTATCTGTGGGATGATCCACAGAGGCCCCTCCCCTCAAAGGCCCCCTCTAGCCACATCCTGTTCTCAGACACCACAGGACACCCTCAGAAAGCCCATGTCCATTCTCTGATGAGTCACGACCGTTTTGGCGGCCAAAGGAAGATCTAGACAACATTATGAAGGTGGTCATAATATAACGCCTGATCGGTGTACTTTCTATAAATGTGTTCAGACTTGAAGGTGGATGTAGGATAAAAAAAAAAAAGAGGCGACCATGTGAATCCCAACTGAAAACTTTCTGTCAAAACAATCCCCGAGCAGCTTTTAGCCGTGATGGATGGAAGCGACGTTCTCCAGGACGCGACCGCTCACTCTTCCTACATTTCACCGTTATTTTTATTTCCCTGGTTTGTGAAAGAGCCCCCATGCTGCCGTTCAGCTCTTCATTCAGAGCCACAGTCCATGGAGGAGGTTGCGCGCGGGTTCACCGGCTGAACTTTTTAAACCTGCACCTGGGCGCACCTGAAGTGTGGTTACTTTTGTTCATCTGCGTCACTTTGGTAACGGAACGGTTCGCAGCCGCAACCGCAGCGGGATGGTAGCTTTTAAAAAAAATAAATAAAAGGGAAAAAAAGGTTGAAACTTTAAAGTGGATGAAAGCTGATATCGGCGCTCTGAAAAGCCTTCATCACGCCATTATTCCAGCGTTAGATTATTCACACCTGTCAGGCCTAAAGCATTAGCTTCATCGAGGTTTATGAGAGACTCATGACTCATAGGGCCTCTTTCTCTTTTACCGCAAACTGTTCCAGTATTTGTGTGTGCGTGCTCGTACTGTAAGCCCTTTGACATGCATTGGCAGACGCACGCACCTTCCTTGACAAGCCACCGCTGTACTTTTCTCACCCCTGACAAGAGAATACAGGCTCGAGTAAGGATTGGATTACAAAGGCTTATAGGCCCCCATAAAGCCTTTTCCTGGCCACAATCTCTGGACCCGGGGATCCACTTTCCCCTCCGGAGCGGCCCCAGGGTTATGATTAGAGCCGGGGTGGGAGGAGATTGGGTTGCTGGCTGCCCTTGTCCGCCTTGTGATTGAATGGCACTCGGGCTATTGTGATCCATAATGTAGTGGCGAGTACCAGCACACTTCTTTTGTGGATTGTAAGTCAATACAGGCGAGTGATGTGTGCGCGAGGCCGACGGTGCCGGCGCGTAATGGTTTCCACAGAACAACCTGAGGAGCGCATTGTCACTTTCAGATGATGTCACTGCACAAATATGACAAATTAAAGGGGTGGTGTGCTCGGATCACAAAAACAATTAGTCACCGAGTGTAATTTGAACTAGATCATCTCTGTACAGGAGGGACGAATGAATCCTCGGACGCCAACTTAGAAGGAAATTTGTCACGTCCGTTTTATTTTCTAAAACCACTAAATGTTGTTGTCTGAAATTGTCTGAAAGGGCAACGGAGCATAAATCGCCTTCACAGGAACAACATGTCACATTAAAAATAAGCCAGATATGTTTAAAACAGCCTTTTTGGTGTTTGATTTTTTTTGTGTTTCAGCGTGGAGCTCCACTGTGCCGCCCTGACGCTGGTCTCTCAGCTGGTGGTTAAGATGGTGAACCAGGACCCTCAGGTAAAGACTGATTCATCCTAACGCTGTGGTGGTAATGATGATCAGCAGAACTGATTCTGCTCCTGCAAAGATCTACCAGGATAATCAAATCACTTGGGCATATATGTCATCTAAACAACATGGATTTGACTAAGCAAATATGTCTGAGCCTCTTATTGGATAATTACTGCATGGGTGATTATCTTTCTGCTGATAACAAGTTATTTAACCCCAACTGATGCAATGAGTAGCTTCTCATTTCTTAAACAACCATGTCTAAAGACACATCTGTTAGTCTGTTTGAGAAGGGTCAAATCATTGGCATGCATCAGGCAGAGAAAACATCTAAGGAGATTATAGAAACTACTAAAACTGGGTTAAGAACTGTCCAAGGCATTATTAGAAACTGGAAGGATAGTGGAGAACCATCGTCTTCCAGGAAGAACTGTGGTTGGCAATCACTTAAACGTTTGGTGAAATCAAGTTGAGGAATCAGTGTGAAGGGAACTCAAGGGATTGGGACTGAACAGCTGTGTAGCCTTAAGAAAACCACTAATCAGTGAGGATAACTGGAAATAAAGGCTTCAGTTTGCTAGGGAGCATAAAGATTGGACGGTTGGTGGTGACATTTTCTTTTTTGGCCAGGCAGTATACCCAACTATGTTCAAAGGTATTTTTTTCTCTGTATTGGTTGAAACACGGCCCATACAGTCTGGACTTATGACACCAGAGACATAACATTTTATCTAGTTTAGAAGTAGAATAATAAATGATAACTTTGACCATCTTGTGACAATTCAGTGTTCTCCTGGGAAACATCTGGACCTGGCATTCATTGGTGTGGATGTTACTCTAAAACAGTATTGGAAAAACTTGCAGTTCTTTTGAGGGTGGGGGATAGTGAGGCACATCTGTGTTGTCACTTTTTGTCATCATCTAGCTGTGACCAGTAAATATGTCTCTCAGATTTGGGTGATAACTCTGTATTATTAACTGTGAGGTCAGTGTTAAAGTAGTGCTGTTATAACTTGTAGATATTGTCCTTACGAGGAGGTTTTCTTCCCGTCAATGACCATGCTTGTATTATTTTAATCTACCCATCGTCTAGGGTGCGAGTGCAGTGGCTTGCCTGGCTCAGTGGGGGGCGCTGGTGTGCTCGTGCTGCAGCGAGGAGCAGCCTGTGGAGGTGAAGCTGATGGTCGCCCAGGTGCTCGTCAGCTGTACCCCCGACCTCCTGACCAGCCCTCATCTGCCCCTGGGTGGGTGTCATTTAAAAATCTAAGTCAAATGTATCTTAGAACAAAAAAAATAATTAAAATGTTATGTTATTTTATGAAACCTGTGTTTGTGTGTCTCAGGTCTGTCCACTACAGTTTCACTATGGAGGAGTCTGTTCATGCTGCTGCAGGATGAAGACCAGGAAGTGCGAGACGCAGCGTCTGACTTCATCTCTAATGTTCCAGCTCATCTGCTCAGTACAGGTACGTCCTCACAGTTATTCAGAGATGCTCTTACACGGGCCTGCTTAGCGCCAACTAGTGTTTGGGTGGAGTTGTTACAGAGTGAGACAGACTGACGAGCACACAAGTATAAATGGCTCGAACAGGCGTCTATGTCCCGCAGCACCTTAAATGAGCCATAAATGGGTCTGATTGGTTGAAACATGACCCATAATTAAATCTAAGTGACTTCTTACCAGACTCATATTCTTTTTTTTTTTTTTAACTCTTTATTTATAAGTCATTTTCATCTTTTAGTACAGCACAAAAAACAAATACAGAACATTGAACAATTACCCATATTCAAGGTCCGGGGGTGATCAATAAGTCCACAAGTCAAAATAACATCCAGTATGTGTGCATACAGTCTCATTCATTTGCTAAGTAGTCTTTCCATTTCTGCCACCGTTTTTCACCTAGATCTTTTTGGAGTCTGATTGAGTATGTCATTTGCTCTAGTACATGTAGTTGTTTTACAATATCAACAAAAGATTCTGTAGTGGGAGCATTTTTCTGGAGCCAACATTTTGTGATGGCCTTCTTACTTGAGGCCAGCAAGACCCTGAGTAGGTACTGATCAGCTACACTCAACCCCTCTGGCATATTCCCAAGATAGAGAGTTGTGAACAATACATTCATATTAAAACATAGAACCTTTGAAATAATTTTGTCATTCTCTCCAAAAGACTGAATGGAGGGGCAAAGACCAAAACATATGGGCATGCAGCAAGAGCTTCCCCAATTCTCTCCAGCAGGTCATTGTTGTACCAGTCTGTTTGGACTTCTGTTTGGGAGTTATAAAAAAACGAATTAAACTTTTCCAGCAAAAATCTCTCCAGGTCCAGGAGTTGGTGGAGGATGATTGTGTTTTCCAGGCCTTTGACCACATGTCCTCTGTTATTACAGTATTTAACTCCTTTTCCCACCGTTGTTTTATGTAGTCCGTTGAATCCTTCTTCAGAGAGGTGATGCTGTGGTATAACTTGCTTATAAGTCCTTTAATATTCCCAGAGTTGTATGCATCCATAAATATATGAATAAACACTGGTAGCTCTGCTGGACCAGACTCATATTCTAATAATAATTAAGACTGGCTACACCGCACTGGTCTGCATCTCCTTGACTTTGTTATTTTTTTACAACTCTGTTCTCGTTAGCTAGCGCTACCAAAACTAGAGCGACAAACCCTCACCATCCGTCCCAAACTGACCCCTTCGTCGTATTTATTTTTTATTATTATTTGACGACACATTTGTTCACTTCGCCATTCCTTCGCTGAAACACAAACCCCTACCAAAGCATGTGTAAAGCCGCATTCAGAGACTCTGCTTCTCCGGGGGATGTGCTTTTATTACTGCCCACACTGACCAGTGACCTCCCATCCTGAGAGAGCACGGGGATAGGCTTTCACTCCCCTGGCCATCGATGCTGCCAAAGTTAACTGTTGTTCTTCTGAGAGCTCGGTGGTCGCCTCCTAACTCAAACATTGTCCAGAATAAATCTTGATCCACCTTTCTGTTCAAATAAAAACTGGCGGCCACCCTCCTCTCATCTGAGCCATGTTTCAGCTTGGATTTGGTTGCATTTTTGGCAAACTTTGAGCTACTAGCACATCCCGTTTCCACTGTAACCATGTAGCATAATGCCGTTCCCCTCCAAATGTGGACTTTATTTCTGGCATAAAAATATGATTGTTTACTCTCCCATATAACTTTTGTGTCATTTGTAGTCTTTTGGGAAATATTTAGTTGCGTTTATCCATATAGTGGGAGTGAATGGGGCACCGACACACCGACTCTAAATCACGCATTATCTGCCGCTACTTGCTACTGCTAGGTTTTTGCAACATGGTTGAATATTTTTCAGATTCTGAGGTTGTGGACGAACCACAGTAGCAGCATATTACAGGTAAACAAGCCGACAGTCGCAGGTGTGCGCGGCGCTCAGAGATGACATCATCCAGGTCAGAAGACATCATCCAGGGTGTGCAGGTCAATCTACAGACCCCGGGTGGTGTTAACAAGTAACTCCGGACTCAAAAGGGGATTGGCACTTGCATATTATAAAAAAATATTGGTGAAATGAAGGAGTTTCAGGGCAGATAATGCGTTATTTAGAGGCTGCGTCTCGGTGCCCCATTCACTCCAACTATATGGATCTACTCTGATGTAAATATCTCCCAAAAGGCTACAAATGACTCATATGGGTGAGAAAACGATCATATTTTATGCCAGAAATAAAATCCAGGTTGTAAAAAAACAGCAGTTCCTTTTAAAGACGAAACAATAATTCATAGACAAACTGAAATATCCACAGTACTGCTCATAAACAGACGCACAAACCAACAACAAAAGCCATTCTAATGTTAAAAAAAATGAATAAAATACTGTTGATGATATCATTTCGTGTGAAGGGCCGGGACGCATTCCTTCCAATGAAGGGGGCTCTAATTGTAGCTTTAGCACTTTGGATGCAATTGGCGAACAGTGTGTGTGTGTGTGTGAGTGGTTATGTGTCATTGTCGGTGGAATGTCTGAGGTCTGTTTTCTGACGAACAGCGCGAGGGCAGGTCTTTCTGAGCACACACACACGGAGCATTATAAGAGACGACTGACAGCTGCCAGCTCTCAAGTGCCCCCCTCTACCCCCTCCTCCTCCTCCTCCATCTTTACAAAACAGCTCTAGATCAACTTCCTGTCCTCACAACACTCACTTCCTGTATTTATTCCTCAGGAGCCACCCGTATTGTGTCTGCCGCCGCTGATAGCATCTCATAACATAACACGAGATAGCGAAAACATCTCGGGAAAGAAAGAAGTGTCATGGCAACGCTGCTTGTGCACTTGAGGGCGGCCTCATAGGGGAAGACTCAACCGGAGCTGGGGGCTGAAATGATCCCAACTGATTTTAGTTTAACCTGTGTCAGAATACAAATCCATCCGTTTCCTTAAAAGCGTAGCTCATTACATTATTTGAAGGCGCAGGAAACGCTTCAGAAATTCCTGGAAGTGTTTTGATACCAGCATTTATGATACGAAGGCGGCGCACGCCTGTGTGTTCTATATGTGTTTATGTACATAAGGCTAGACGGGGTCAGATAAGCCGTCAGCGAAAAGAATCAGATGGGAGGCCAACAGCGTGACTAAGATGGAGAGGTTTTCTTTCGCTGCGACAGGAAGACAACACAATAGGCATAATTACAGAGTGGGTTTCCTCAGTGTGAGAGTGGGACATCCTCCTTTGTCCGTCCAGATTCACTGCTCAGTTGGAGATTATAGTTTGTGCGTGTGTGGGAGGCCGAGAGTGTGTTGCTTACCGTAAAATAGCCTACATTTCCTCCTGGCCGCTGAGGGGGGGCTGCAATGAGTCTGGGCGACCTCCCGCTCCTCCGGCCAAGCCGCACAGAAACCTACCCCGACCACGAAGACGATCACGAAAATTGCACTGGATTCCTGGTTTATTTGAACACGTGTTGCGAGCCGCTGCAGGCACGCCGCACACATCCTCGGAGATGGCAACGGTGGGGGGAAGAAGCGAGACTGTAAATTGGGTTATGTCGTTTCAAACGGCCGAGGGACTTGGCCGGGAGAGGCGAATTCCTCATGCAAATGAGAAACGGCAGAAAAACCCGAAAGAAATCACATCACGCCGAGAGTAAAAAACAAAACATTTACTTGAGAAAACATGTCATCTCTCCTCTTTTAAAGCTGAGCTAAAATTACACGCGCAGCAGTGTGCTGGAAGGACACTGTGGTGCTTGGGGAGCTTTGGCAAAGTGAAGTCATCGTGACTGGGAGAACACTGAGCAGCTACAGAACAAGAAGAAGTGTGTGGCTGAGAGCGACAGTCTGGACTTGGGATGGCGCTTTAATACGTTGTTTAAGGACACGTCTGGCTCCATTCAGTAAAAGTGTTAATGCTGACAGACGTTTCTTAATTTAGTCTTAGGACGAAAACGCTTATTAGTCATTTTTATCTTTCATATGCTTTAGTCAAGTGTTCTCTCCAGGTTCTCCAGCTTCCTCCCACCGTCCAAAGACATGCTGGTTAGATTCATTGGTGATTCTAGATTGGCTGTTGAGTGTGAATGGTTGTACTGTGATAGACTGGAGACCTTATGACAGCTGGGATATGCACAAACCGTTACAGAAGATGAATGAGTTTTAGTCAAACTGCATTAACGTTGGCATCTTTAGACAAAATTGAACATTTACTTTCTGAAACTTTAAATTAAAAGTGCAATAAACGCAGACACACTAAACATAGACTGTATATAAATATGGACTATGCGTCTCCACTTCCTTGCATTAGCCAAACTGGTACTATTTTCCCCGGGAATACGGGCAGCGCCATCTTGCAACTTTGGAGCCAGACTCTGATCAGTACGGTCCGAGAGTCGATGTACTTCCTGTGAGACTCATTAGTGTTTTTGTTTAATTAATACCTTGCTCTGCTCTACCTCCACCAGTTACAAAGAAATGTTGGATTATTCACTGTTCTTGGGTATTTATTTATTTATTTATTTTTCCAACTCCCACAGGCATAGGTGACCACTTCATGTTGCAACTTGCAACTTGCAACTTGTAGTAAGAATGATGTTTCTATAGCATCAGAAATATAGACACTTGAACATGCATATATTAACTACACAAAATGACTGAAACCATCCTTGCAGAAAAAAACCTGACCTATACTGCAGCCAGACACCAGGGGGAGCTCTACTTGCTTTGGCTTCACTTTGGAGGAGCTGCTCCACCATCTACATTTACACAGTTATACTCAAAAGCAGTACGACGGCAGAACACGTATTCCTGAGATAACTTGTCTGTTATATCATATCTTTATTACTTTGTATTTGGAATTGCAGTTTTGCTTTAAATCGTAAAATCAGTTGTTTCCTCCGAGCCTTGAGTCAGACACACTGGAGTTCCTCTCAAATTAAAGTCTGTCTGACCTTACTGGACCTCTTTACAAAAATTGTTGACACATTTTAAAACTTTACTCAGCCAATGCGTCTTCCTCTTTTACTTTTTCTTCAAAGGAAAGTTTGTGAAATGGCACGTTTTGTGAAATGTGGCTTTCATGCTGAGAGACAAATAGATGAGACCGGCGTCTGAACCCGGAGCTACATGTGTGAACATGGACCAATGATTACTTTAGCTGAACTGAACCGAGGCTGTTGCTCACGGGCATATTCCAAGATGACAATGTCAGGATTCATGGGGCTCAGATTGTGAAAGAGTGGTTCAGGGAGCGTGAGATGGATTGTTCCACCACAGAGTCCAGACCTTAACCCCATTGAGAATCTTTGGGATGAGCTGGAGAAGCTTTGAGCAGTGGTCAGACTCTCCCATTGTCAAAATCTAGCAAAATAAAGTAGAATAAGCAAGACATGTACAAAAATTTGCATATAAAGAAATGTACAAGAAATAGAGGCAGAAGTAAATATATATTATATACATAGGAAGGATTAATAAGACGCAGTAATGAGCGTTAACATGAGTCTAACTTCAGCCACAATGTTCCTGATAGAAATAGACTGGAGCTGCATGCAGTTCCACACCATAGATATAGATTACAAGTATGTGGCTGTGGAAAAATAAAAGCAGCGTTAGTGTGTTTGTGTCTGTCCCTACACATCACTGCGATGTGATCTCTGTCCCTCCCGTCCCCTTCAGGCCAGCCCGTCCTCCACGGATAGGTGTGTGTTTATCTGTGTGTGTGTGTGTTTTATGACCTGCCGTTTCAGAGTCAAGTATCAGAGGTGTTAGCTGCTTCAGATGGAGGCGACGACTCTCGGCCCTTTGATATGGAGGACGAGATGTGGGAACGGAGACCGGGGCTCTGCAACACACACACACACACACACAAAATGACAAAACACACCGTCCCTCTTCATTTAAATTTGAAAGTTAAACTAAACCGGGACGTAAAAACAAACTTGTACAAACAATTAAAATATAAAACCTGCTCACGGTGTGTGGGAGAGATATGTAGAGAGATTCACATCAAGTCAGGTGAAGCCGTGACCCACAGTGCAGCCATTGTCCTGGACAGGAAGAGCAAATCTAATTTAGCCCCCCTGCGCCCCGTCCCCACCCACATCACCACCACCAGGAGCAGGAGCAGGAGCACGGCCCAAATACCTCCAGACTAATTGGGTCTGAAATCAAACTCCGCTCGCCCTTGGTGGACCTCCAGCGCTGTGACAGGTCCTGGGCACGAACAGAGGGATCACTTTATATATAGAGCACAGACGGATTTGGATGGGACTCGGGTTTGTGAGAGGCCTTTGATTTGGATTCTGAACACGAACAAGAAAACGAAATCCCGCTTTATTAAACATATGCAGATTAATAATTAAGACTCATGTGCAGCAGAGGAAACTAAATCCAGGTGTGTTGAATGTTAAACATTCATCTGACTTATAAATATAAATATACCTCAGTTCCGTTCCGTACCTACAGCCGCCATTTTGGATCTAAATAACACAATGGAACATATACTTCATTCAGTTTACTACTATAGACGCCCGTGTGTAGTCTGTAGATGTCTAAGGTGATATTCTATTAATGGAAGAGGAATTCAAACTCGTGCCTCCCCCTGCATAAGTCAACCCCCCCTCAGTTTAATAACTGTACCAGTAATTGCGTTACTACTGTGTAGATTAGTACTTTTCACAGCTGTATTAGAGGAGACACTCAAACTTCTTAAAGCTTTCTGGATCGACTGATCTTAGACTTTAGTTTCTCTTTAGTTAGTTGAGTGGTTCTTTCATTAATATGGATTAGAGCAGCTGTGTACCTGCTTTAGCTCCTGACCAACCTATGTGATCACACCGATCTGCATTGATCAGCCATAACATTAAAACCACTGACAGGAGAAGTTAATAACACTGAGCATCTTGTGACGATGCTGGGAAACTTCTGGACCTGGCATTCATTCATTCATTGGTGTGGATGTTACTTAGACATGTAGCACCCACCTAGACCAGACCAGACACCCTCACCCCATAGCAATGACACTCCTTGATGACAGCAGCCATCCCCGGCAGGATGCACGCTGCAGGAACAACTAAAAAAACATGAAGAACATCTCAAGGTGTTGACCTGGCCTCCAAATTCACTAGATCCCAAACTGATCAAGTATCTGTGGGATGATCCACAGAGGCCCCTCCCCTTAATGAGCTCACAGGACCCCACTAAGGACACCATAGGACACCCTCAGAAGGCCCACGTCTATTCTCTGATAGAGGCAACAAAGGAGGCCCACACTATATCAAGAAGGTGGTCATAATCTTACGCCTGATCGTGCTAAACTAACCTAATTAGCTATTAGCGGTAGCTCCAGGTGTGATATGTATTTTCTCACCCAGCTCTGAGCAGATAATTGAATCAACATAATCCAATCCTATTCATGCAGAACGTGTCCTCCCCTCCGTTCTGCCCGGCGTCCAGAGGTAACTAAAGTTCAGAGGCGTCCTCACACGCTCCGCTGACGACGCCCATATTTTTCGTCCCGTCGCCAGCGAGCCGTGCTCAAATAAAAACACGCAGCGCTAACCTACTTTGCTTACTGTAAAGCCAGCGGACACTGTTGCAGAATAATGCCATTCATGTGCGACCTCCACGCTGCTCATTCATTTACAGCGGATGACGCAGATGATTGGAGGCGAGTGACCTGACCGAGCTGAAGGACATTCATTAAACGACGCTCACTCGGCCATTAAACCTGTCTCTGTGTCCCTCACCGAGCAGGCGCTGTAAGGAGAGTGACTCAACCTCTGGTTTGCAGCTCTGAACTTTACTTTTGGAATAAATCGTCTGTTATTTCACCGTCGAGTGGAAACACACAAACACAAGCGGCGTTTGTTTTTATTTCTTTCTCTCAAAACAGCCGCGCAGGGAATGAGGTTTTAATATCTCTGTGGGTGGTGTGAAATAAAGCCACACGTCTCCAGCGGTGACTGATGTCCTCGGGCTCAGAGGGCATGCGGTGTACTCACTACACAGCAGTGAGGCTGCGGTGCGCGATCGTGATGTGTTCTGCTGATAAAGGCGGGTTGGCGGGTGATCTTGGCCGTTTCACAATCTTCACCCGGCCTCTGTTTTATTTTATTTTTTTGTCAGCACGTCATTTCGGTGTTTACATCAACCCTCTTGGTAAGTCCCAAGGACTGGGTTGGCACTTGGGAACAGCACATTCATCAATTTTAGCAGACTGTACCTAATAAACCGGCAGCCAAGTATATACGCATGAGCGCTGTTCTACTTTAAGGACATCTGAAGTACTTTGCAAAACTTAAAGATCTAAAAGGAGACTTTTATCGTTGACTTTTCCTGCAGCCGTCCACATGAATGAGCCGCCTTGTAGCCACATAGTATTTGCATAACGGTCAACTGTGTTTGCATGACAAAAGGGGGTTTCTACTTAAAAGGGATCAGCCATTTCTCTCTAGAAGTTGAGTTTGTTGTCAGTTTGTTGTTGCGTCTTCAAACGATCAGCAGCAGCCTCCTGAAGCCATAGCGGACGTGACCCCCGTCTCTTTAGTGTTGGCGCACTTGATTTGCGCTGTGGTTGAATATGAGTGACCAAAAAGTCAAGATTTGCTTTACAAACGTCCTGGACGACGCCAGCCACCCTCTGCAAACTGCCGTCAGCAGCTAGAGGAGGCCTCCTCTGACCCCGGGCTATCCAACTCTTGGAGGAACAAAAAGAAAAGGGACTGCAGGACTGTGGTCAGTTCTCTTCCTCTGAATAATGTCAAGAAAAATCATCAAAATGATTCATGAACATCCTGTCTGTCAGTCTCTGTGTCAGCCTGTGGGCCCCACAGTTTCTGCTCTGACCAGCTGACACAAGCCAACCGACGTTCTGTCCCACAGAGCCCACAGAGAGTAATCAGTTATCTCTTAATCCTCTCTGATTGGCTGTGACTCTCGTTGATGTTTCCCTGATAGAGACAGACAGGAGCCTCCGCTGGCTCCCTGCCGAGGCAACCGTTGACTTGCATTTGATCCTTTGACTGAATCAAGCACAGGCCGGCCTCCGCTGGCAAAAGCTGCAGGAGTCGGCTCATATTCTCAGAGCATCGTTTTTACGTTAGCTGTCACCGGTGGCTTGTTTGTTATACTTTTACTGCAACGTTTCCTGCTGCCGCTGCTGCTGCTGTTGTTGTTGTTGCTGCTCTTGATCTCCACGTTCTGTTTCTCGTCAACCACCAGAGGAAGTTGGGGCCATAAACGGTGTGTTTTTATTTTGCACCTCTGTCACTGTTTCACACCTATGCTTCCTGGTGTCTCGGCTCCGGTGCAGCGTCTGCAGCTCGCGCTCTGTGACTGAGTGGCTCTCTGAAAGAAGAAGAATCCAACTTGTTTCACCTTGGCTGAGGGAGGGAGGTGGTGTTTGCGTCGACGAAGCCTTGCAGGCGGTGAAGCTCTCGTCTGGTCGTGGCCGTGACAAACCAAACTAACCTGCAGCCAGTCGATAAACGCCTGTTAACGCTAGTTTTGTCCTGCACTGTTGCCTCTAGTGAGATGGCAACTTTTGAAGCAATACAACCTGTTGCATTTCTGGAGGAAACTCAGATTCAGAATTTCAGACTATTTTCTGTCTTTTGGTATTTAATTATTAAACTAGTGTTCTTGTTTTTTTAGATTTATACTGTTGCTTTGTTTTTGCTCTATGTCTATAGCTGACTGATTTCTCTCATCCACAACATTTCGTTGTACTGTTAACCCTGTGTTAATCCTGCACATGACAAATAAACCTAAATTGGGAAAAATCAGATTTTAGTGAACCAGTGCACGATAAGAAAAACCTAATGTGATCAAGGTAATGGGTGGTTTATACTTCTGCGTCAATGCAGCTTCAGTCTGACGTGCACCTCCCCCGAAATATAACTACGTGTTGTTGCATGTTTTTTTTTTTCTGCCTCTCCATCTCTGCAACTTTCAAGATTGTTTTGGATCAGCAAAGATGCAACACATGGAGGAAAGGTTAACTGAGGAGTTTCAGAGATGCAAACATTTGCCTTTTTTGAAAGTGAAGCAGGAAGTGGAAACAAAAATGAACCTGACTGGCAAAAACAACACAGCGCCGACCAGTGTGTGGGTGGCTAGCTCGTCGCTACGGCGCCAAATTGCCGTAGAAGTATAAACCGTGCATTATAGATTCATTGACAGAAATGTCGTGATGTTTTCACACCAATGTTTCATTTGGAATCGAGAAGTAATTGATATTAAAACCAATGTTTGGTTCACATTCATTAGGGCAATCAAGACGCGGCCTCTGCAACTTGCAGTCGTAGTCACAATTTTGTGATTGGTCGTAATTTTGAGGGAAAAATTAGATTTCAGAAAATAATCACATTGAACATCTAGGCCAGAGGGGCCCAGTACGATTAGAATTTAAAAACAAACAAAAAAACGTCCATTTGTAGCTAGCTTCCTATCTCCCGACAAATAAAAACTAGCGCCACCTGCTGATATGAAGAGTTATTTCACCTCTTACAGGTGTAGAGCGTACGGTTTAGCTGGCCGTTGGCGGTAGTTTTTGCCAAAGTCTTTCAAGTGCAAATTCTTGGTCTAGACGCGGGCGACGTGAGGCGACCCCACCGCTGGCCTTTGTTGCTGGCAGTTCTTTGATGACGGTTTGGTGAGTTCCCGCCTATAGATTAAATCCTGATATATCTCTGAGGCCCCTGGTTGGACAGATAGTCTTTGTCCGGGCGGCGCAGAATAAAGCCCCGACTGTGGGACAGGGCAGGTGTGGCCGAGGGGCCTGCACCCCGCGGTCCAAGGGCAACGTCGCAGCTCCCAGGTGGAGCGGAGGAAGGGGAAGGGAGGGGCTGACCCACATCCCACAGACGTGGGTGACTGAGCGGAGGTATGAAGTCCCTCTGCAGTGAGACCGGACGAGTGGAGGACGCTTGAGTTTTCTCTCGTTTCAGCGTTCTGACAGGCTGCAGATAAAGCCTCCTCACGCTTTATCCTCACCTCAGTGGGACACCTTGACCTCCCCCCTCACCCCAGCTGGTTCCACTCTAGAGCAAATTCAGTCCTGAAAAAGTTTTCCTCTCATCTTCTCTCTGGGATTTCAGCAGGTTTTTCTTTATTTTTACTATAACGGGGTGCGGGTTACGTCCCTGAGATGCTATATTTACTCTGACTATATATAAAACAAACCGAAACTAACACGAAGCCAGGAGTATACTACACCATACGTATAATGAGATAAGCCGGACGGCAACAAGGAAGGAAATGAATCAGGCGCAAGATCGAGTTACTTCAGTTTTGTGTGAAATAGCAGATGATCTCTTCTTCTGCTATTTCCTATTTCAGCATTTCAGCTGTAGGTTTCAGAAGTTCGGCAATATATATCTGTGAGCTGATCCTCCATTTCCTTTTTTGCATTGTTAGATAGCCGTCTCTCTGACGGTCCATCACTGATTGGTCCAGACTGGAATATACCAAAATAAAATGACCGATTGTACCGCCCTATACACATTTTTGTCTCAGACTACAGTATGTCCCACTCGCTGCAGCTGTTCCACTAGCATCAGTTCAGGGTCAGAATTTCAGATTTTAACTGAAATGTTTCGACTAAAACTTTGAAATAAGACGTCAGTACCAAATATGAGCATGTTAACACGTTATCCCTGTTAAGCATCAATCTGTCGGTTTCTAGTTTTAATTCTGCTGCTTGGCTCTTGAGTCACCGATCAGGCATAACATTATGACCGTTGTGGCTCATCAGAGAATGAATGAGAATGTCCTGCTGGGGATTTCATTGCTATGGGGTGGGGGTGTTTGGTCTGGTCTAGGTGGGTGCTACATGTCTAAGGCCTCGTCCACACGTACCAAAACCATCTTTCCCCCTCCTCCGTTTTCTCTGGCATCGTTTCAAGAATATCTGCGTCCACACGGATCCGTCTCAGCACAACTCAAAACGCTACTTCATACTCCAGGTCTATAGGTGGCGCTGTTTCAGTTTCAGAAATTCACCAAAAACATAGAGGAAGAGGTGGAGCATGCGCATAAAGTTTGAGCGCTCTTTACAAATCGGCTTTAGAAGAAACCAAACTCAAGGAGAAATGATATTTAGCCCTAGTAACCATAATAGGCTCAATATCTTCTCCAGCAGGAACACGAGCATGTAGTCCACCATTGTTGATGATGTTGTTATGAGACGTCTCACGGGATTTAAGAGGTGGAAGGCTGCTCGAGGGGTGTGGTGATGACATTATCGTATTTGTTTCTCTCCGTTTTCCTCCGCCACACATAAACGTAAAAGCTGCGTTTTCAAATTTTTCCATTTTTTTCCAGAATTTTTCCAGAACGGTGCGTTTTAGGGCTATCCATTTACAGGATTCATGTGGACAATCGGTCAAAACGATGCAAAACATCTGCGTTTAAACCAAAAAGCGTCTCCGTGTGGACGGGCCCCAAGTAACATCCACACCAATGAATGCCAGGTCCAAAAGTTTCCCAGCAGAACTTTGAACTGTCACAAGATGGTCAATGTTATTCGCTTCTCCTGTCAGTGGTCGTAATGTTATGCCAGATCAGTGTATAAAGCAGAATCTAACAAAGCAATGTGAAAGAATCTGAGAGAGGTGCAAGGTTAAGTTTTTCCTTCACTCTCCTGTTTAAATGTGCCAACCCATTCATCCACCAACTGATATTGTCATTTGCAGATAGGCTGTCAGTCTTTCATCACGAAACAATACCTTATTAGAACTAAACATATGCCAGCACACACACACACACACACCGCTAACAGCCTGAAAGACAATCCCCTTGAGAAAGGCTTTTTTTTTTTCTTTCTCTCAAAGCGGGAAATCGCGTTAAGCGATGTGTGAAACCGCCATAGAAAAGCAGATAAATTGAATGCAGCTAAAATTTCCTATTATGTCCCTTAATGTTCGGGGGTGGGAGTCGCACTGTTAAAGGTTTGACTTCAGAGGCAGGCCCGTCCCAGGGAGATGTGGCTTCTTGGTGAAGAAAGGAATTTGTCACTCAAGCTCTTAAACTCTTAATTCTCTCCTAATGCGGTTCAATCAGCAGCCTCCGACGTTCACAGGACGGGATGCCCCCCCCCTCCCTCAGACTTCAGGCTCTGCTCCGATTTTACGCCTCCTCTCTGAAGATGAAAAACAATCTGGGTTCCCAACTTCATGTGAGTGCGTGTGTGCCGATGGGGGTGCGTATACCTCCACCCTCCACCCTCCCCTTCCTCTCCTCCCATAGTGCCAGTGTTTTGGCTAGCGGCTCTGGAAGCCTTTTGAAGTGTGTGGTGTTATCTGGGTGTCAGCTGCGGCGAGGATGGTCAAGGTGGGAGAACAACACACTCAAACAAACTCTCCGGGTCAGAGAGAGTCGCCGCGTGGACAACTGGTGTCGTAGAATGAAGTCATACGTTGTGTTTTCCCTCCGTTTGAAGTGTGTGTGTGTCCTCGCGCTCGCACTTCCTCCGGCGTCTTATGCAACACTGCAGGAGGATGGACTCAGGACGGGCCTGCCTCTCGAACGAGTGCGTGTGTGTGGAGGCATTATGGCAACAGAGGAGAGACTCTGTGGAAGGCTGCAAATAGAAAATCATTTTTCACGTGATTTCAATGTGTCTTACTGGAAGTCGCTAAATGACACATGAACATATCATTTACACATCTAGGCAGTCCATTCATTAACACGTAAACAACATTAAGAGCGACGCTTTCAGTTCAAGGGTGTGTGTGTATGTGTGTGTGTGTGTGCATTGGTGGGACTCGCGGAGAATATTTTTGAATCCACTCATAACCACCGTGATGGTGGTTGGTTATATGAGTTATAGTTTTGTTTCCCAGAAGGTTGTCCAAGCCCAGAGAGGACGCACATGCGCTGCTGCACACTCGAGTTTGGAGCACAGCGTGAGCCCAGCGCAAGTCCGCATCCACCGACCGATTCCGCAAAAACCCGGGTTATTGAGGGAGGTGAAGGTAGCAAACGTGTTTTCTTATAGAGAATGGACATGGGCCTGCTGAGGGCGTCCTGTGGTGTCTTTCCTTGAGTGTTAAGGCTACGGTATGTAATCTACGCTGGTTCAAGCCATTTTTCTCATCAGTCTGGCTGTAAAAACACCACCCAGACACTAGTTGGCGCTGTGACTTTTTTTGCCAGTCTGGTTAATCTTTGCTTCCTGCTTTACTTTCAGCAATGGCGACTGAAACTTTCAGCAAATTTTCGAGTCGTACAAATGTTCCGTATCTCCAAACCTCCTCAGTTAACCTCTCCTCCATGTGTTCCTCTTTATTGGTCCAAAACAATCAATTCGAAAGTTGGCAAGATGGAGAAAAAGCCGGAAATACTAAAGCAGAAACATGCTACTAACAAGCAGACCAATCACAGCTCTTGCGGTTTGCGCCGCCGTGGCGTAGTTGCGTTTTTGGGGGAGGGGCACATCAGACCACGGTGTCAAATTGAAGCCTAAACCGGCTATTACTTAGCTTCCACCTAGCTAACAACACCTAGCAACTGTCCCACACTGCTTAGCCTACTAGCGAAATAAACGTTAGCTTTCTTATAAATTAACTATAGCTACTAAATGTCTACTAAATTAAAACATAAAACTCTTACAGATTAGCTGTTCCAATAATATTTTAATCCCACATGCATGTAAAGCAAAGCTAACTTGGATAATGGTCAAAATGAGCGTTAGCATGCTAGTAAATAGCTAGTTTGAATTGAAAGGAGATAAAAAAAAAGAAAAATCACCAACTCTTCATAAATGTAGGTTTAGTCTAATCTAACATATCTACTAAATTAGGACATACAACTTAGACATTAGCTGTTCCAGAAATATGTAAAATCTAATGTAAAGGTAAACTTTAACCGTTTCAAAGCTATATATAGCTTGTTTTTAAAAGAGGTAATGAAAGACATGCACCAGCTGTTGACCTGGTCATGTTAAGAGACGACGTTAAACATTAAATTATAACAGACAAAGGTAATGTTTAATGTTAAAATGGCACAAATAAGTGTTAGCTAACTTACTTTATTGACAAAAATAAGTGTTAGCTTGCATTTAGACATAAAACTACAGTCCCTACGTCCAGCTTTGACATTACTAAAACCTGTATAAGCTAAAACATGTTTATATTGTTCAACCTAATTTAGTAAATCTTTAGTAAACAGGAAACTCTTTGACAACTTGTTGTTTTTTCACTTCCTCTGTTCTAAACTCGCCTCCTTCTGAGCTCAGTTCTGTAAATTAGCTTTTTACTGTGCAGATTATTATTTTTTTTAAAAAAGGAGACAACATCTTTGCTCTCTTCTGTCCTCAGACGTTGCAGGTGCGTCCATGTGCCCGCCAGCGTCCCTGGACTCGGGCGTGGAGCTGCTGTGTCGGCTGTTTGAGCCGTGGGGGCAGGTACCAGTGGGAGTCCTGGCTCTGACAGAGTGGCTGCTGGGAGGCGAGGAGGAGGAGGAGGAGGAGGACACCAGCAGGGATGAAGCTGCAGATGAATCTTCCAGCCTGGTGAGTATCACGCTGTCACATTTTCTGATACGATTTTCATTCATTTGTTAGACTGTGGGTGTAGTGTGGACTCACAGGGACAGTGTTGCTGTCGTCTTATTGTCATCACGAGTCGTTAGTTAAAATATCTGTAAGACATCAACATCCTCACTTAGTGGAGCTGTCTGTTTAGTTTTAGTTCATATTTAGTGTCTAAGGCAATATGAGGAGCACGGTAGGACACATCTTTGAGGAAGGTACCTGTAAACTGATCAGCCACAACATTAAAACCACTGAAATGAGAAGTGAATAACATTTAAACCATCTTGTGACAGTTCAGTGTTCTGCTGGGAAACTTTTAGACCTGGCATTTATTCATTCATTCATTGGTGTGGATGTTACTTAGACATGTAGCACCCACCTAGACCAGACCAGGCACCCCCACCCCATAGCAATGACACTAACGCACACAAATCAAGTATCTGTGGGATGATCCACAGAGGCCCCTCCCCTCAAAGACCCCCCCACTAACAATAACACCGTTCAGGACACCCTCCGAAGGCCCATGTCCATTCTCTAATGAGTCACAACTGTTTTGGAAGCAACAAGGGACACCTACACAATATCAGGAAGGTGGTCATAATGATATGCCTGATCGGTGTAAACATTCTCCTCTCAGTAATTTATGTTAACTATGATTTAAATGACTGTGTAAAGTGAAAACAAACCCACAGGGAGTTTTGTCTCTAACAAACATTTTAGTGTTTTTGAGCGTTTTGCTGTTTCAGATAAGATCTCCCCTCGTCCTACGCCGTAGCCTGTATTTGTATTTGGAGCATTTGTAATGTATTTACACATCTCAGCGACGATCTTACAAAACATCTACTCAGTTGTTATCACTGTTTCTTGCACTGTAGTGATTTGAAGTAATTGAACAACAGAATAGTTATTAACTTCCTTCTTGTTTGAAGCCAACTAGCATTTTAGAGACGTAAGGGCAGCAGCCTATAGCTTTAAATGTCTTTCTATAGAAAAGGCTCATTGCGAGAGTATGAACCAAGCTTTAGTTTAACTGTTTTCACCAGATGCAGGCCATCACAGCGGTGAACTGTTTTCATTTAACAAAAAGAGTTAATTTGAAAGCTACGTGCAACCAAACAACAGCATCTGGTGAACATAACGGATCATTTAGCAGCTAGCTAAACAGCTGGACTGGAGGGAAATGAGCTGAAGTCATAGATTTTCTGTAACTGCTTGTCCTCTGGAGGGTCGTGGGGGGGAGTCTATTTTCACCAATGACCCTAACCAGCCTGTCTTTGGACTGTGGGAGGAAGCTGGAGAGAAACAAATAGCTGACTGGTGGTATAGAACCCAGAACCTTCTTGTCGTGAGGCCTCAGTGCTAACCACCAAAGCTAAAATCAATAAATTAAATGTTGCCGCTTTAAATCAGCATCCAGTGACCTGACTCCCGTTTTACCCGTGACCAGGACGAAGAAGACTTCCTGTTTGAGAAGGGGGACCTGAACCTGTGGGCGGAGCCGGTGCAGTGGGTGAAGCTGCTCCACAGACTCCTCATCTCCCTCGTCACGGCGTTCCAGCAGACCCGGGAGCCCGGAGCAGCGTGGCCGGAGCAGGCCAGCCGAATCCACGCCCGAGCCCGAGCCAAGGCCCTCAGCTCCCAGCAGGCCCTGGACTCCCTGCCAGCGCTGCCCCAGTTCTCCTGCACCATGGAGCACGCCCGGCTGACGCTGAGGAACCAGAGGGCCGCTCTGGCTCTGGACGTCCTAGAGAGGCTGACGGAGAGGAGGTAGAAAATGTTCCTAATGAGCCGACGCAGGAGGCCAGACGCTGACCTCGTCTTTTAATGAAACGAAGGAGACTGCAGGATCGATCGCCTGAAGTGTTTTTATTTGTGATTGTTGATTACTTCTTGTTTTTTTTACTCCAGTGCTTGTTCTTTCTAAAAATTAAAAAGATAAAACTGAAAAGCCGTCTTCTTCTTCTTTAGGGAATAAAGGAACCTCTGACAGTAATAACATTTAACCCTGTGAGAACATGTGTGGAGATTTGCTGGCAGTCATGAAGCCGCAACAATCGTCTGAGCCGGGGCCTTCGCGGAGGCAACACTCGGCGCACTGTCCTCTTATCGGCGGGAATGCATCACACGACAACAGTGTCGGCATTGAGCGCGCCGAGCCTTCTGCTTTCCCTCCCCGCGTCTGCCGGGGATTTGGAAGAAAACAGCTCGGCGCCCGAGGCTTGGAGGCGCTGACTTCGCTGGTGCGGCGAGCTGAGCTTCAAGGCCGAGGCCTGGGACCGTGAAAGCGCCTGACACGTCACCAGAGTTGTATTTCAGCGTGCGCTTTGACTCGCACTGTGTGTTTATAGGAGGTGTTATTTTCCTGTGATATTTAATTTACTGCAGGACTCTTCCCATTGGACTGCGTTTTTAAGCTTCCCTCTAGTTTTCCTGGTTATATAATTAGGAAGCAGGCACAATGGACTACTGTCCTCCGTCCTCTCTGTGTATGTGAGTGTGGATTCATGCTGCCCTCTCGTACAGCTGGACCCTCCTCTCGCCTCGGTAGCCATGTTCCCTGTTACAGTAAAAGTGACGCAATGTTTTGGAACAGCCCAACAACCCCCAATAAAAACAGGGCCGTGTGATGGGAGAGTGGTTTCTGCGGACGAGGACATGTTCGAGGGATTTCTCAGGAGCCTCGCCATGTCTGTCCTTCGCATTAAACTATTTATCACAACTCCAGCAAAGTGCAAATAGTCCTGGGGCAGCCCTCAGCCTAATTTTAGGGTTGGCAGTAGTAGATTCCAGCCTCTTATGTCACTTGTTTTTCCGCATGTTGCTATTTTTCCTCTTTTTTTTTTCTCCTCTTCTTCTTTTTTAAACTCCTTCCATGCATCTCTAAACCAAACCGTCAGCGCTTCACAGCAGCGCACTGAATCATGTCACGGGGAGAGAAAACTCTTACAACCGCTCCTCCAATTAGGATAATACACGGAAAAGATTTAACGCTCACCAGTGCTGCAGAAACCGGCAATTTTCTGGTGATATCTGCTTTTCTTGCACCCCTCCTGACTAAAATATCTGCCTGATATAGAGTCCTGTTCTCAGGCTGCCAACTCTGCAATCTTTCCACTGTGGGTTTTTTTTTTTTTTCCTTAAATTTGACATAACTCCAAGAGTAGACTTCGTTTGACATTTTAATGCAAATCCATCCTGGGAAGGTGACATGGGGCAGTCTTAAATGCAGCTTTACAAAGCAGGGGTTGTGGCGACAGTTGGATTTACAGCAAAAAAATAAATAAATATATAAATAAAAAACAAAAAAGAAAACATCCCTGAAAATGTGTGACTCTAAAATGACAGTTCGCATTTTGACCGCACGGGGGCAGCGTTGCTCCGCTGCTCCACACTAATAAAAAAACACATTCCTTCAGTCTGGGCTTCTTCTCCTTCTTCTGAGATTTTTTTTTGGGGGGGTGGGTGGATGGTTAAGTCAGAGAGGAACTACGGAGGAGTGTTTTAAAGAGATTTAACAAAAGAAAATCCTCTTAGTGACTCTGCGTGTTTTTGCTTTAAGAGCCACAGACCCTACTAATCTTAAGGTGAAAGTTGGTGATTTAAAGTTGAGCTCATAAAAAAAAAGAAGTAGGTCATGTGAGGGGGGGGTAGGCTTTAAGTGCCCCTGTTTCCAATGTTCCAGTGTTGAAGGCTGGGATAGGTCTCTCTGTGGAAGTTCATTATGCAACCAGTGGATTTCTAAAAATTGTGCTGCACTCTGCCTGGACTCCTCTCTGCTCATACTTGTGGTCTCACCCCATCCACACAGAGAGGGGGGGAGACGAGAGGGAGAGTTTCCTTCCATTACAAACCCATGTGTCAGGTTCTAAGTGCGGCGCTGCCTGGTAGAGAAGAAGGAGGTGGCTGGTTCGAGACCCGCGCGATTGTTTGCAAAGAACCCAGGTGTGAGTATGTGGAATGAGATTTCCCTTGATGGGGTTCTTTTCTCGGTGAGAGTCAACCAAAAAAAAAAAAAAAACTTCCACAAGAAAAAAAAAAGTTGCTGTGGAGGGGAGGCGGGGGGGCTGGGGTTGAATTTCAAGGCGTGGTGTTGAAGGATGGGCGGCCAACCCGTGAGTTGAAGTTTTTTTTTTTTTTTTTTTGAGAGGCGGGTGGAGGGAGGTGGCTCCTCGCAAAAAAAACTTTGCACCGACTTAGGCTCGCCCCTCCCTGGACACGGCTCCGCTTTTATAGCCGTGCAAGAAAGTAGAGCTCACAGTGAAGCACTCTGGCTCAGCGCTTCTCAAAGGGGAGGAAATAAAACCATCTGCAACTCAACAATACAAGCCTATCCCCCTCCCTTCACCGCTTTCCTTCTTTATCGCACGGACCTAAGCAAAAAAAATTTTTTTTGCACATAAACTTTTTAAAGCAACTTATTTTTCTTTACCCCCACAACCAAAACCAGTCGTGGCACAAACTACCGCTCGTCGCATTCAGGGATCCTGCTCGGTCCTCCATGAAAGAAGGAGTGCGGCAGCAAATTTGGGGAAAAGAGATGTCAGCGACCGTCATGTCTTCTTTCTACGACATGGACATGCTTTATAAGGTAAATATTTTTGAAGTTACTCGGCTGTTTTGTCTTTTATTTTTAACTTTGCACTTCCGAGCGTAAACGCTTCCTATAGCCCGTGTTAGCGTGCTAGCGTCTGCGGGGCTAGCGTGCAACAAGTTGCAGAAAAGTTGTCGAAAACGTGTCGTGTGCTCAAAATGTTAACGTAACGTGCGTGGAAAGTGCATTGCTGACTTTGTGTCTTTTCTCGCCTCAACAGCAGGACAAAAGCATGAACATGAACGCCCTCCACATCAACAGCATGCTGGACAAGAAGGCAGTGGGGGCTCCGGTCACGACTCCGGGCTCGGGTGGCTCCTTTGCGCCGGGATTCTTCCGCAGAAACTCGACCAGCAACGTCGAGGCGCTCAACAACGGCAACAAGTACTCGATGGGCACCTACAGCAGCCTGAAGGAGAACACGCCGAGCAGCAACAGTAGCAGCACCACGGCTCTCATGAACAAGGAGAACAAGTTCCGTGATCGCGCTTACAGCGAGAACGGAGACCGGGGCGTGTTGCAGCAGCAACAGCAGCAGCAACAGCAGCAGCAGCAGAAGCCCGGCTCTCAGATCAACTCCACCCGCTACAAGACCGAGCTGTGCCGGCCCTTCGAGGAGAACGGGTCGTGCAAGTACGGGGAGAAATGTCAGTTCGCTCACGGCTATCACGAGTTGAGGAGCTTGTCCCGCCATCCTAAATACAAAACGGAGCCGTGCCGCACCTTCCACACGATCGGTTTCTGCCCGTACGGTCCCCGGTGTCACTTTATCCACAACGCCGACGAGAGGCGGCCAGCTCCGCACGCCAACGCTAACGTGCAGGCGGGGGAGGCCAGGTCGGCTCGGGAGCTGTGTGGCTACGGGCAGAGGGACGTCCTGCCGCCGCAGCAGCTCGGCTACACCCAGCGGGACAGACCAAAGCTTCACCACAGCCTCAGCTTCTCCGGCTTCTCCACGCACCACGGACTCGAGTCGCCCCTGCTCGACAGCCCCACGTCCCGGACCCCGCCGCCTCCCACCACGGCTTCCTCCTGCACCTCCGTCTCCAGCTTCTACGAAGAGGTCCTGTCCCCCAACTCGGTGTCCTGCATCAACAGTGCCTTCAACTTCCCCGGACAAGACTTAAAAGCCTTACTGGCACCCCTGGCTGTGCACACCCCCAGCGGCTACGCCAGCAACCACTCAACCGGTGCTTACTACGGGAACATGCAGAGCAACGTGTGCCCGTCCTCCCCTCCGACCTACAACATGAGCCACTTGCAGGCGCTGCGCCGCCTCAACGAGTCGCCGGTGTTCGAGCCTCCTCCCAGCCCGCCCGACTCGCTCTCTGACCGGGAGAGCTATGCGAGCGGGTCCCTCAGCTCTTCCGGGAGCCTCAGCGGCTCCGAGTCCCCGAGTCTGGACGCAGGAAGACGGTTGCCAATCTTCAGCAGGCTGTCGATTTCAGATGACTAATAATGGCGTTTTATTTTTCATATGGATTATGGACGGGTCAGGTGGTGGAAGTAGTGGTGGTCTTTGGTGGTGGTGGCGGTGGAGGGAGCGGTAAGACTGAGTGATGTGCCCCCCCTCTCCCTCCCCATGGTGCCCTGATTCCAGCAGCATCCACCCTGCTGAAGTGCCTTTGAGCAAGACATTGAAACCCTACCAGCTCCACGGGTGCTGCTGACCCCTTTCTGACCTCCCTGGTGGGGGGCAAGAGAAGAGGTCCACCCGCAGGGATCAATAAAGCTTCATTCAGTTGAAAGTGTCCTTGACCTGGCATCAGTGTATTTTTATTTTATTATTTTTTTGTGTATGTAATATAGTTGTATTAAAAAAAACCTTAGCTAGCAAACAGAAGGCATTCCAACAGTGCCTTGCCCAAGGGCTCACGGCAGCCCCCTCTTTTCTTTTTGCTCTATCAGGCAAGCCACACTTTTCCTGGGATTAGACGTGTGTGTGTGTGTGCGCGTGTGTGAGTGTCTATGTGTGTGTGTGTAACATGACTTGACAAGAAGAAGAGACTGTAAGCGGTTTCAGATTTCCTCCCATCCTGCCAAGAATATGCCTTGACTCAAAGTAACAGTTATTATTTTTTTCTTCTTCTTTATCAAAGTGTTTTTTTTTTCCTCTCTGAAATCTTCAACTTCCATTCCAGACCTGCCTCCTCCTCCTCCTCCTTCCTCCCTCCCTCCCTCCTCTTTCCTCCTCCTCCTCCCAGCGCCACCCAGTGGTTCCTTCGGTTAGTCTAGATCGTTGCTTGGTTGAAAAGCACTCTTGAGTTTGGGTTTTTGTTTCGCAGGGGGGAAATCACTGCTGATGGTTGATATATATTTTTTTAGCTGTTTTTTTTTTTGAGTGATTTGCATAGCAGTGCATAACTGTCTATGGACTATTTAACTTATTTATTATCTTGTGAAAACAAAAAAAGTATAGGCTACATTGGTAATTTGTGTCCATACTGTATTTATCAAGTATGATGAAGCAATAGATCTATATTCTTTTATGTTTAAATTATGATCGCCATTATTAATCTGCATAAAGTGGAGTGTATGTTCTTTTCACAGTAATATATATATGTTTTTTTTTCTCCTATTTTTTTTTTGTAACTTCACTCGGTTATTTTTATTGTAAATGAGTAAAAACAAAAAAAATCTTAATTTAAGAGAACGTATGTGATATTTATTTCATTAATTTTGTTTCCTTGTTTACGTTTATTAAAAAAAAAAAAAAAGGTTTGCGTATTTTGCTGTTTCCTCCTGAGGTTGTGTCAGTGCTGTAGAAGGCTTTCCTTTTTTTTTTTTTTTTTTTTATTTCTAGGATCCCTATTCAGATGTTTCTGTAGAATGTATAAACAATGTGGTTGTACAGACCGTCCAAATTTTTTATTTTTTTGTCGACCTAGATCAGACTTTCAGCGACAAAGAATCCAAGTCAATAAATTAACCAAAAAGTATTTTATTTTATTTTTTTCCTCTCTGTTTGCACGAGGTCACACTGTGATTCCAGCCACGTGCTAAAGAATGTAGCAATCCCTTGTGCCCCAGTATTATTATTGTGTAGTGCCTGTGGGGTTCACCATCTTGACATGCCTTAAAATTAACCAAATAAAGTATTTTTTCCTACATTTTATATACAGGTTGAACTGAATGTAGTGTTTGATTTTGATTTTTTTTTTCTTTTTGGGGGAAAGGTTGTTACCACTCAGACACACAAAAAAAAAAAAAAACGTAACCTTTCTCTAAATCCCCATTCCTCTTGTTTTCCTTTTTGCTTCTTGTTTTGATATTGAAATCTAGTCTTGAGAGTTTGCTGGAGAGGGAAGTGGATGAACACCTTTTATGGTTTGTACATAGTAGGTACAGGGGGATGCGCACTATGTACTTTTGACTACTTTATCAGAAGTAAAAGCTTTTTGAATGTAACAAAAAAAAAAAAAACGGACAAAAAGACAACGAGAGTTGTAATATTTTTCGCGGGGAGTCAGTTCACTACAAATAGAGTGTGAGACTGTTAACTTTGTACTGTACATTTTTTTGTAGTTCTCCCAATAAAAATCTTTTTTTGAAAAAAACAAACATACAAACCCGACTCTTGTGATGTAACCGAGAAGGTGTTGCTCGCGTAAACAACTCAAATGTCACGGCGAGTGGTTTCTTCCTCCTGCAAGTGGAAAAAGCCTGGAAGGAGGCCGCAGGGCAGAGCCTCGGCTGCCCCTTGACACTACTTGGCTCGGGGGCCCGTCGGGGGCCTCGTCCTCGGTGCACGGTAAAAAAACACTGAAGTTTCTAGAAAAAGTCCTGACCCAGAATCCTAACCTCCCATCTGAGCTAGCTGTTTATTTTATGCCTCATGTAGTAGTATTTTTATATCTTGTGTTGTGCCCCCTGGGTGCCATGAGAGCAGCGTTTGTAAATCAAAAGTTATTATTAACCCTCGGGGTGCTCGGCGACAGGAAAATCTGATGCATGTGCCTCGTTACAGCCACAAGAAAGCGACGCAGAAACCCATAGCCCTAAATAAACTCTGTAATGTTACGTAACGCGCCATGTTCTGGTGCGAACGCGGGGCCGCGGCGAGCAGCTCGCCTGCGCCACGAGAGGAATGAGGTCTGGAATCTCTACATGGAAAATGTTTAGGAGTGCAGAGCCACAGGAACGTCAGCTCAACATGTCTGTGGCTCGGGCTGGATCCCTGCCATGAGGATAGGATTTTAATCTTCTCATAAGTCCGGCATTAAGATTTTATAATGCACTGTACGCTGGCGCTCCCCGTCCCGACGGAGCAGCAAGGAGACAATGTGAGGCCACGGTGGAAGGAGGAGAAGTGATCGGAGAGTTTGGTACTGATACAAGAAAGTTTAATAAGGCAAATATAATAAAGTATTATCCAACAACATGAACTTAAAATATCTAACGTAAAGATTACGCAACTCAAGTCTTTTGCCTTTGCCTTGCTTCAAGGCTCTAAGTTAAATCTAAAAGAAAGAAGGGAAATCATTACATTCGTACGGCTTTATTACAAGCATTGTAGTTGCTGCTTTTATCAAATTTACGTTTTTGTGGAGGGCAACAAACTAGTTCCCCGGGCCTCAAACAGAACAGGAACTTGTTTGAAGTCCCAGAACCAATGGACTGAAAAACAGCATCAACCTTCAAGCTGTTAAATCCCTCACACCACCAGCCTCCAACCCTCCCTCACAGGCTGTAGCCCCCTATCACCCTATCAGTGTGACTTTAATTCACAGCTGTTGCTTTTAATGGTGTGCACCCATCAGCCACAACATTATGACCATTGACAAGAGAAGCGAATAACATCAACCATCTTCTGAAAGTTCAGTGTTCTCCTGGGAAACATCTGGACCTGGCATTCATTTATTGGTGTGGATGTTACTTAGACATGTAGCACCCACCTAGACCAGACCAGGCCCCCCAGCCCATAGCAATGACACTCCTTGATGTGCACACGCCTTAGGAACAACTCAAAAAAGAAAAACATGAAGAACATCTCAAGGTGTTGACCTGGCCTCCAAATTGATCAAGTATCTGTGGGATGATCCACAGAGGCCCCTCCCCTTAAAAGCCCCCCCACACTAACAACATTGTGTTGCCAAACACCACAGGACACCCTCAGAAGTCCATTCTCTGATGAGTCACAACTGATTTGGAGGCAACAGTTGAGACCTACACAATATAAAGAAGGTGGTCATAATGTTATGCTAAAAGCTTTTTCCTCTTCTTAAAGGGTTAGGTGTTTTATTTTTCTTTGTACCGTGATAGAAAGTACTCAAGGTAAAGATGACCCTTGAGTACTATCTTTATTTTTTCGGTTGTTTGCCAGCATGACCAATCAAGTTGCCTTAGTCACGTCTGAAACGGCGGTCGACTAGACTAATAAAGTCGTATCCTCGAGAGTGATATCACTGAGGTCACGCGGCGGTGTCTCTGTTCGAGGGTAAAACAGGGACAGAGGTAGGATTTTGCAACTCACCACCCTTTGCAGAGGCATAACACAGTCTGCCCCGTTCGCCCCCTGAGTGCCGCGTCACTCTCGGTCACGTCTGCGGCCCCGGCCTACATTTCAGGGCCGAAGCCGCCGTTGTTGTGCCGTGCCTTCGTTTCCAGGAGCCTTTGAAAGAGGAACAACTCTCTGTGAAGTTATCAGGGGTAGCAAAGGTATTAAGAAAATAAAGGGCCCGAGAGTCATGTGGTGCCTGGAGTTCACGCCAAGATAAGGCAGGCCGATAAGGGCCTTAGCAAATATTTACTGTTTCCTCAGGATTTCATAATGAAGTGTTTATCAGAGCAGAGCCAAAGGCCTGCACAATGCGGCGGGCCCCTGCCAAGTAGGATCAGCGTACCTGTGACTCACTGCGAGTGTTTGTGTGGGAACATAAGAGTCTGCGGCTCGGCGCGTCCATCAGCGAGCCGGCGAATACTGTTTGATTGAAAGTATTAACGTTCATATACTGTATGTTATGTCTGTGAAAGATTACGTTTTTCTGTAAGGGATGTGTACATCGTGGCGTTCATGTGTGTGTGCGCGCGCTCAGAGGTCGTGCTGGTTAATGGGGTCTTGGAGCTGCCACAATGAAAGGAAACACTCTCTGACTTGTGATTAGGGCAGGAAGAGTCCAGCTTCCTGGGCCACCACCCATTTCCACCTCTTCTCTCCTTCGTCCTGCTGTTTTTCCTCCTCTTTCAGTTTCCCTGCTCCTCTGTAGTGGCGGCCGCCGGCTTCTAGAAGTTACTATTTGTGTTCCACTGCAGCGCTGGGAAGCCCAGCCGCCTGTCCTGGTATTGTTTTGGCATGCACGGCCCAGACCCGGGGTCAAGTGGTAATGGCGCATAACGTCTTTGACTTTGTTGTAGCATATTTGGGAGCCAGATGTGTGGAGGTTTGCCAAATAAAGAGCAGGAAGCAGAGGCTGTTAGTCATCTTTGTGTCACAGGCCCCAAATTAGTCTCTGATAAGCTTTCACCTTCCACTTGATCAGATTTTCTCCTCAGGCTTTGCGTTTGTTGATGCACTTCTAAAAGTATCGATGCTTCCTATCTTTAATGAGCAGTGATTGATAATTATGGCTTAAGTGCAATCAGTGCAGTTCTCCTTGTAGCAGGGGGACCCCCTTAAAGATCCCACGCAGGCCTCTGAGAGGAAGCTCCCTCGAAAGTCCCTTCTTCGTGCTTGCCGGTGATTGCCTGAAACCTGTGCACGTGTCTGTGTGTGAAACTGCGCCCGACTGGCTCTACAGTCTCGAACTTAACCAACAGCTCGCTTAGATGTTGTTTATCTGGTTGCATCTTTAGCAAATATAAAAAGGCAGATGATATCTAAGTCCTTCTCGCGGCAAAAGGGAAGCTGTGAGGAGAAAGAGAGCAGTCTATAGTTGAGTCATACATTCAGCTAACATACAGCCTGGAACTGTTGCGCAATTGTGCAATTCAGCTTAGAAACAAATAACACTAAGAAATGGTATCCATTGGTGATGAACATTTTTCTAGCTCAGTGTCACGCAGAGGGTTTTCCTGTTACAGCAGTTACTTGGTCTGGTCAGAGTGGGTGGTTCAGATCCTAGGTTCTATGTAGGGGGACAGATGTATGTGTGCAAACTAGCAAAACATGTCACAGGGCAGATAGAAGGGCGCCCGTGGAGATGTGGTGGCGTATAGTTGATGCACCTTAGAGCCGTCGTAGGTTTGCAAAATATGCCCAAAGGAAGCCATCTTGGGGCTCATTTGTTTTTCACAGGGCCCCCAACCTGTTGGTGACTTGGATAGTCCTGATGGTGCGCCACATGGTGCACCCCTTCTTCTGACTCCGGGCTAATTCAAGAATGAGCGAAAAAGGAAGGGCGTGGGTGGAGATGAGGCGGGCGGTTTGCAGCTAGTAACTTCTCACTGCACCCAACTTTCACTCAAAGTGGCCGTGGCCCAACTTAAGCATAGCCCTAAACTTTGGATAATTTATCCCCCCAATGCCCCTCCCACCCCTAATCGTCGCCAATCTAATCTAATCGCTCAGCAAAAAGCAAAAAAGTTGAGGATATTTTTCTCTGGAGCTAAGGAGTTGGACAGGAGTTGGTTACTTTGGATTTAAGCCTAGTTTATACCTCTGCAGCACATAGGTTACGTAACCTATGCACATAGCCTATATCAGTGCAAACTATTTATATTTGTTCGCTCATGAGTCTGGCTCGCAGTGTAAAAATGCCAGCCAATCGCTAGTCAACGCCGTGTCTTTTTTTCCATTCGGGATAATTTTTGTTTCTACTTCCTGCTTCACTTTAAACAATAGCGACTGACATTTTTGCCAACATTTCGCCGAAGACGAGTCATACAAATGTTTGTGTCTCCGAACCTCCTCAGTTGACCTTTCCTCGATGTGTTCCATCTTTACTGATCCAAAACAATCTATTTGAAAATTGCGAAGAGGGAGAAGAAACCAGAAATACTAAAGCGGAAACACACAACTACCAAGAGGACCAATCACAGCTCTTGTAGTCTGCAACACTACGATGCGTAGTTACATTTCTGGAGATGTGCACGTTAGCGTAGACCCTACGTGTACCCTAACACGGCTACAGCGTGAAACACAAATTATATCTGAATTTGTGTTTCCCAGACGTCTAAACAGGCAACTGCGTGCAAATATGATCACTAGGATGGGTTAAGAAGGTTATGTTTGTGCCCTAACCCTAACCCTGATGTAAAAAAAAAGCTAGTGATGTAAAACAATCAGGTAACCTTTAGAAATGGAGTGAAATTCAATGTGCCGTTTTTGTGTAACTGACACTGGTTTCATTGTTACTTCCCTGCATGTACACTCAATACTTAGCATACTTAGCATTACTTAGCATTATGAGGTTCTTTGAAGAAAATCTAGACAAGCCGGTGTCAGTATCATAGCTTTAACGGGTTTAAAAAGAAACAGAATCCTCAGTTAAATCACCTCACATGACATTTTTCCCCGATGCAAGCGTTTCTGATGTAGACGTTGGACTTCTCTGATAGTGAGACACTAAAAACATAATCTTTGCTTTATTTTCAGGAAGCAGCCTTCGGCCCCATTCCTCAGCCAAGGTGACCTGCCCCGCTGCCACAAGATGAGCTAAGGTAAACCGCAGTGCACAGATGCTGAATGAGGTGATGTTGTTTGCACAGTCGATCTGAAGTCCGGTAATGGTCAGAGATGATGGCTGGGGCGGGTGGGGGTGGTGGTGGTAGTGGTGGGGAGGGGTGTTAGACGATGGAGGTGTTTGGTGGGAGATGGGAGTTGGCCGTGGCCGGTCACGTTCAGCCGTCGCTGCCCCTGCGCCGCCATGTTCCTCTCCCATCAACGCACGCTGAGCTGTAAATATTTGCAGAGCATCCAGTGAGAGGCCCGAGTGTTTACTGCTAATGCTTGTGGCTCCATAGCGTGAGTGTGCAAGCGTATGAGCAACGCAGAAGTGATACTTCTCCTGGTGTGTTTGTTCGTACGTCGGACGAGGCACTTCCCTCTGTCTTTCCACAGTTTACTAACACCATCCCCTGGCTCTTGTTCAAGTCTGTGAATCAACATTGCGGGCCGGCGAGGAGACGGGCTCCTCACAGCCACCCTCTCTGCAAAGGACAGAGACAGCGAGATGGGAGAAGTGCTTGTTTACCTTGCCTCGGCCTATATTTGCGGCTGCGGTGCTGACATCATGTCTTTGTGGGTGGAGTATTCTCATAAAACAAGTTTTCTTTGCTCCTTACCAAATGTAAATACCTCAGATGGAGTAAATACCATTAAGAGCGGAGCTAGGCCGTTTGTATAAAGATGGTTCTTGAGTCATGTAGGCCAGGCGGAGCATGTGGGTGGATGTTTCACTGTGGCATGGATCAATGTGCTAACCCAGCCTGGTTCTTATTCTGTGTATGACTTTATCGTGTCAGAGATTAGAATAATAGCTGCCCTTTAATCGTCTACAGAAACCAGGATACAAGTACAATATAAGCTAATCAGGTTAGAAAAAGCTCTTTACCCCTTGACACGTACATGGACTTAATGCATAAACTCATAAACAGATGTAGCCGTAGCTACGGCGTCAGACCTTGAAGGCGTAGCCTGACAGCAAGAGCTGTGATTGGTCCGCTTGGTAGCAACGTGTTTCTGCCTTAGTATTTCTGGCTCCACTGTTTGCAGATATGCTATGGACCAATCAAGATGAAACGTATTGAGGAAAGGTTAACTGAGGAGATCGTATGATTTATCTTCGTCAAAATTTTGGCCAAATTTTGGTCAAAGTTTCTGTTGCCATTGTTGAAAGTGAAGCAGGAAGTAGAAACAAAAATGAACTGTCAAAAAAGACACAGCGCTAAGGAGTATAAGTACAATAAGAACAAGTATAAATGGTTCGTACTGGCGCAGGCTACGTAGGTTACGCCACCTGGTGCTGCAGAGGTATAGACGGCAGCTTCTTCATATCCTCATTACAGACTGTCACAAAGTAAAGGACATGTTTCGAAGACAAAAGTTTGAACTTTCAGTTGACTATGAAATACTGTATATCAGCTGTAGGTTCCTAAGGTTCATTTGCTAAATGTTAACATAGCCTTAGGATTTTTTAAACCATTTCAGCAAGTGCAGTAGGTTAGCCACCGTTCATTTCTGTCTGCTGTGTTTCTGTTTTGTTTTTTTAACTCTGTACTGCGCTCTAAGTAACATTTCATTAGCCCTATATTTGCTGATCATTGTTCTTCCTATCCAGCTCATGTATTATATTTCTAATATTCACAGACTTTGCCACCTTCTTATACACAGTCAGTTGTATCCGACTAACGTTAGCATGTTAGCTATGGTTGGCTTGGTTTTCTGTCCAACACTGACCTTTCTATTGGTCCACCAGGTAAACAACTTCCTCTTTAGTCACTTGTTTAGCACCATGTTTATAGATTAGAGTTGATAGAGTTGATAAAAACACAGAAGTTAGCCAAACTAGCGAAATCTGTTGTTAGCTAACCTGTGCAGCAGCTCTGTGCGCATCAAACCCAGTGGGCTAAGGTTCCAGCAGCTAAATTTAAAGTCGATACATAACACTGCTTTGTCCGTTAGGATTTTAAAGAATGTTTTATGCATGTGCCCAAGCGAAGAACCCGAATGCAACAGTTGCTATCTCTGCCCAACACAGAGATGTTGCTGTTTCAAGCCCGGGTGACGCAACTGTAGAATGTAACATGTCCTGTGTAGCTCAGCACGGGGCTTTACTTAGACCAGGCGTTGGCCCAGGACAAGTGGCCAGCAGCTGAGCAGGGACGGTGATAAGGAAGTATCTGTGAGGTGGGAGCCTGGGGCCTTGTGAAGACGTGAATGCCAGGAGTGTGTTGACATTTTGTGCGTTACGCTTTCTGACCGATGGCGCTGCAGACAGAAAGAGCCACACATGAGATCTCGCCCGGGATGAATGAAGCTTCATAGTCAGCGCTGTGGTTAGAGAGAGCCAGCAACAGAGTGGGAGGGAAGGGAGTAAAATAAGTGGGGAGATTGACATGAAAATATTTAATGGGGGGGTTTATTTGGAAAGGATTTTGGCCGCGGGCATGTCCCTGACTTCTTTCATTACTACCTTATTACTTAAAACCCGTACGAGCGTGGAGGAGAATCCCTGCGGTCAACAGGTTTGTGTGTGTCTGTCCACGCTGCATGAAGTAATTACATAAAATCATTCTAAATGTTTATACTGTACAAATGGCATAATATGCTGAATGAGTGGCTGTGTGGGACGGGTGTAGCTGGTATTGTGAATGAGGCCTGCCGCTCTGTGATTACCCAGGACCGGGGCCAGGCGCAGATTGTCATGCAGAAAGACAGGAGACCTGCTATCACTTTTTATGACCACTATATCCATACCGCACTATATAACATGTAATAAAAACATCCTGCATCATGCTGTCATCACACCTTATGGCCATACTTAAAACAGAGGCCGAGGGGAGGGAGATGTCCTGCAGTCGTTACTCTGAATACATCCCTGTATGCTCGCGCCAAAGAAAACCTTTCTTTCCAACTGATCCAGTCACATTTTTCAAACTGATTTTTGCTCTTGCTGCTCATTAAAGCGTGCTTTGATGCTCGCTCGCCAAATAATGACCCCGTGAACAGTTCTGTGACGCATACTGGACTTCGCAGCGTGTTATTGTAATTGCATAACTCTCATTTTTCCGTTTCCTGCGCTAATTAGCGCCAGACGCATAATCCCTCTGGTTTATGTTTTGCATGATTTCTGTTTAACGAGAGAACGTTTTGTTGTTTTATTAAATTGTCAGTTTGTCAATCCACCGCATCTGGACCCACAACGAAACGTCCCAATACCTCAACATCTGGAGCAAATATCAATAGTTCCGATGATGAATGTACGTGACGGGTTATCCTAGCTGTGAAACATCTCATCATCTACTCAATGGACCGTTGTACAGATGTTTGTGAGCCCTACAGATTGAGATGATCCCTACGGAGAGCTGGCATGAGGTTTCAATCAATGTGGTTTGAATGATGTGCCGTAGGATTTGGTGATTCCCCTATTACGTTATTCCTAAACGCCAACCTGCTAGCATTGAAGTAAAAGCACTAGGACCTTGTAAGGGGCCTTCAGGAACCGTTTTGAATCTATAGTCGCTGGTAGGTTGATGTTATACATCATTTGGTATCCACAAAGCAATATGAGTACGTTGAGAAATTACGACGAAACTAGATAGAAAGTTGTTTTGAGGTCTGACCTGCATCTGGCAGAAAACTAAGCGAGGCCAGAGGTCACCCAGCCTCGCATGTTGCGCTGTTAAGGGCATGTGCGTGGCTCTATGTGATTGTGTGTGGGAGGCATGTTCCTCTGCGCTTCTCGGTCCAGTTGCCGTGCTCTTACTCATGTCCATATTTCATATCAGTGGCTTTCAAACAAAAGCCGCATGTTGATACAATCTGCTGGCCAGCCAGAGGAAATGAGTTCTTGTGTGCTCTGCTAATGATGTTTCTGTTTCTCTTTCTAATGCGATCCAGTTTTTTTCCACTGAGCTCATTAAATGGCCCCTGTTTCTTTTCTCAGCGTGACCCGACTGTTCTTCTGGGTAAAGTTTCATCACACTCGCATGATGCTGAGAGACGGTTAAGTCAGACCGTCACCGCCACGTGACTCGGCTTCAGTGTTGCATGTGTTGTTGTGAATAGGTAGATGCTCTGTGGGTGAATGAGCGAGCTACGGCGCGCAACTGAAACCGCTGGTCGGTTCAACATCCAGTCATACGGAGCTCAAGCGCAAAGATGTTTTGGGGACTCCCTGGGGTAACTACCCACTGGGGAGCTCCCCCGAGAACTACCCACCTAAATTTTTTTCAGTTTGCATTCACACTTTCAGTATAAATCCGGAAGTGACGTAGAAGCTGGCTAACAGAACTGTTCTTCACACACATTTACACATTTGTTCACGTTATTTATTATTTGATTTATTTATTTATTTTTATTAAGGTTGACTGCTGGTAGAGATGCATCGATACTTTTTTTCCATACCAAGTACAAGTACAAATACTTACATTTAGACTTAGGCTTAGACAGACTATAGAGCCATGTGGGAAATTGCTTAGTCATAGTAGCTCTGTTGCACATAATAAACACACAAGTAAAAAGAAAAGAATATATAATAAAAATAAAATAAATGAATATAATAATAAAATAAGAAACATAAAATAATTAAAAAATATAATAAACATAAAATAATATAATATTAATATAATAATAAAATAATAAATAATAAAAATTAAATTAATATAATAGTACTATAATAAAAATAAAATAAAATAAAATAATGAAAATAAAATAGATATGAAGTGAAATAAAATAGTATAAGCAAAAATAAGCAAACAATTGTACAAATACAAATTTACAAATTTGTATATGAACACATGTACAAGAAACATAAACAATATATATTATATACTTGCATCTACTGATATGAATACTTTAATAATGACTTAATATGACTTTTAAAGTGTGCATTATTTTCTGTTGTATTGTATGTATATGTTGTATGTATTGTTTATTGTCTGACTACAACAAATTGACGTAACTTACATCTGAATATTCAAATATATGTTTTTCTTACGTAGCTGTCTTTGGTAATAAGTCTCAGAAGTTTGTTCCTCCAACGTTGACAGGACCTCAAGAGTCTTTTCCAAAAGTGCCAGTTGGTCTGGTCTATGAGAGACTGTAGTATGTGCTGTTCCAGGGAGTCGGTACGTCCTGTTGGAGTCTTTTTATTGACTGGTTGAGCTGCACCTAGTGCCTAACTAGTAGGTGGAAAAGTAGGTAGAAAGTCCAACTATTTTACGCCCGACTGCTGCTGCATCAGCTACTCTTTTCTGTGCTAAAAGGTCCTCATTAATGGCCAGCATCATGTCTTTGGTATTATCTCAAAGCACCATGTTAAGTGCCATAACATGGTATGTGGTGTTGTTGTATTGGAGCACTTGCATGATTATGAATACATGTTCACAGTATCGGACAGATACCTGATGCTGGTACCAGTATCTGTGCATCTCTAGCTCCTGGTGTTGCATTTTTTGCATATTTCAGTCATCAGTCAGCGTACACTCATATCAGGACAGATCGCCATTAAGTTACATAACTAAAGCCAAGTAAACATGGACAATACCTACCGTAATACAGAAGCTACAGGCTGTCACGGTTCGGGTTTTGAATGTTTTATGTAACCCCGTTTGGTTTTTCTGGTGTTTCCTGTTTTATTTTGTAATCAGTTGTCTTGTTGGATTTAAGTTTTTCTTCCTGTCTGTCTGATTCCACTCACCTGCCTTGCCTTGTGCCGTTTGTCTCCGTGCTCCGCCCCTCGTTGGTCTCACCTGTCCCTCGTTATTCCATTAGCCCGTATCAGCGCATATATACAACCCTGCCTTTCCCTTTGTCTGGTTGTCTGGTTGTCTGGGATGTTGCGGTTTGTCCTGCATGTTCGCCTCCTTGTGTTCCTGAGTTCCAGTCTTGCTTTTTGTCCTGCTGTTGGAGTTGTGATTTTGGACGCCCTGCCTTTCCCGCTGCACCTTTTGTTCCCTAGCTATGTTTTTAGTAAAGGTTTGTTTCCTACTTCACCACAAACCCGACAGAAACAACTAAAGCTTGTCCTCAGATCAAGCAGTATGAACCAAAGGAAGGGGATTATTTCCTCCCAACAGTTACTGGAACTGTTCTGAAAGCACCTAGTTACCATAAAATCAGCTTGCTCGTGCAGATCAGTTTTGCTTCTGAATTCAAAGCTAAAATTGCAGTTCACTTATTGTGAAATACCTGTTGGGCAACAAGCCAGAAATGGCCTCGTCTGGTTGTTTGGTTCAGTCAGCTTCCTCATGAGACAAACTCTGTCCCTGAACTAATACACAGTGCCAAAGAAATGTGTTATTTTTGATCCCTATGTGAAAAACGTTAATGGAAAAAGTTTGAAAGTTCTTTTATTTGGGCTTGGTTCAGTCACGCTCCTGTAGCAAGGTGTGAAATCACTCATTATTTTCGAAGCCTAGGGCTGCACACTTACCTTTTATGTTTCCAGATTATGGCTTCAGGGTGCTGTCATGCACACTAGAAAGATATTCCACTACCTCGGTCTGACGCTATAGCTTACTGGAACCTGCAAACCCTGCAGCACAAACTAGCCTAGAAGCAAACATTTCTGTGGGGGGGAAGTTGAGAAATGATTCTTCCCCCGGCAAAGATCTGCCCGTGAAGTCTGTTGGGTTGGGAGGGTGTTAGGGTGTGATGGACTGAGGAGTACCAGTAGTCATCCATGGCGCCTTGGAGTTGAATGAAATGGCTTGGACTGGTTGTAGGGCTATTCAGTTGTGCGTGTGAAGGTATTTTATTTTCGCTGTATCGACTGAAACACGCCCCATGAAGATATCCCAATGGCGTGTTAGCAGACTAATATTCTGATAAGAACTAAGAGTCTTGTTAAACCAGGCTTCGTGCAAACACAACATTTTCAGAAATGTAGTTTAACCACATACTTGGATTAAAGCAGACTCCAAAAGGCTTTTAGAAGGAGTCCTAATTTAGTGACTGAGCTTATAATGACTTTTCTAGGCTGACTGAATATCTAGAGTAAAGATTAACCTTTGTAAATACGTCACATTGCATCAAGGCATGCTAATGACGTTAGTAATTGATTCAGTAATGTTGGGGAAGTGACATGATATGGACTCTCTTCATGCAGACTGATATCCATGGAGACCTGATTTCAGGGTCTTTATCTCGGGACTCTGTGGTTTCAGATCATAGACTGTTTAGACAGCGAAACTGCTCCTCAAAGTCAAAACAAGTAGAGCTCCCCCTGGTGGCTGGCTGTAGTATAGGTCATAAACTCTGCCTACTCCATGTTGGTGAATGGGACTTGGATAGGAGTGGATGGGGCCAAACTAAAACACTAAAATACTGTTTTTTTTGTTTGTTTTTTCAAGAATGGTTTCTGTTATTTTAGGTAGTTAATGTTAAAGTATTAACAAATTTAAGAGAAAATAGCAAACTTGGAGGTGCTTCAGTGATCTGGATGCATGCAGTGCTGAACGTTTGAAAAGGGCGTCCTCAGGAATGTAGTTGACCTTGTAGTTGCCTGATTTTATTGCGTTTTATGAATATCGGATGGATATGTGGGACACATTTTGAGCAACCACAAAAGAATAGTAAATATTGTTCAAAACTCACTGTTTGTCGCTTTTAATACATACTACAATGTACTTTTTCATGTGGTAAAGATATTCAATAAAGTTCTTACTTTTTGTTTTTTGAATCAAGTTAAAATGATTATCTCCTGTCCAAGCAGAACTAAGTTTGTAGGCAGTGGGCCAGCATATAATCATTAAATTAATAAAAAGTAAAAATAAATCTATGTAAGAACCTTACATATGTGCAAATGACCCCTTGGTTATAATCTTGATTCTTTTTATTCATGAAAATTTTATTAATTTCCAACAGAATTGGCACTTTTCTGAGTGGGACGTGTTTTATCCAAATTCTCAAGAATCAGTGACAGTTTAAGTTTTTGACGCTATAGAAACAGGATGTGACCACCAGTTTCCATGCCAACCACTCTGTAAAGTGGTCCGGCAGAAGTGCGGCTGGGTCATTGATAACTTTCGGACCGTACTGCGCAAACTCTGGCTCCAAACTCGCAAGATGGCGCCGCCCGCATCCCTGGGAGATTAGAATCACTTTGGCCAAGGCAAGGAAGTGGCAACACATCGTCCATGTTTATATACAGTCTATGTTTCAGACCATCTCTTGCAGGATCTTATTCATCTTGTCCCATACGACAGATCTGTGTGATTCCGGGGGATCACCTCCTACTCCTATCACTGTGACCTATGTAGCGCTGGTGTACGTTACAGTCATCCACATACAGTGCCCTAGTATGTAGTCTTGCATTGTACCTCCTGTTAGTCATCTCCAATCTACTCCTACTGACCTGCATCCTTCACCCTCTCCATCCATCCTGAAGGAGGATGCAGGTCCTGGAGCTGCAGCAGCCGACCGGGCCGGTTCTCCCATCAATGCCTCCTTTAAGTTTCAGTGGAGCAGAGCTGAAGCACAGACCACCTTTATCTAGCTCTTTCAGGACTCCCATTCATACACCAGAGGCGGGGAGGGGGGGCTCTTTGAAGCAACACACACACACACACACACACACTGAGCAAAGCCTGTATATGTGTGTACTTGCTTACGCAAACACCATCATGGAGCGAAAAACGCACACCTCCTTTTTGCTCATTTGCATCCCATGCACACGCACACACTGCTGTTAACTGTAAATAAAGATTTCATTTCATGAAGAAGCTAATGTTGATTTGATTGATTAATGGGAAACACTTGCTCGTGTGGAGCCGTTTGGTGAGAGTCACGGGGTCGATCCTCCACAGTGACCAGCAGAAGTTTACCCAGTAACACACTTCTCTGCGGTGCGTTTCTGATTAACACATCTTTCCAAAAGAGACTATTTTGGAAATTTTTTAAACCCCGTTTTGCTGAGAGGACTACGCAGAGTCACAAGCACCTCATCAGAGAGACCAGATGAGAGGGAAACGATGATAGCTGTCTTCCCACAGGGAGCTAGCTAGCTAGCTCGTCACTCGCTAGCTCAATAAAGAAACAGCTGCAAGAGTTGACTGTTGTTTGACAAGCTGAAAGATGACTACTGAACATATATGACTGTTTGCTATAAGTGTGAGGCCAAGGCTGCATGTCCCAGTCAGAAAGTCTACACCGATCAGCCACAACTTTATGGAGGAGAAGTAACTAGCATTGACCATCTTGTGACAGTTCTACTGGGACATTTTTGGACCTGGCATTCATTGGTGTGGACTTAGACATGTATCACCCACCTAGACCAGACCAGGCCCACCCCATAGCAATGACACTCCTTGATGGTTGCAGCCATCCCCAGCAGGATGCAGCCACAAAAACATTTCAGGAACAATGAAAACAACAAGAAGAACATGTCAAGGTGTTGACCTGGCCTCCACATCCACTAGATCCCAAACTGATTAAGTATCTGTGGGATGATCCACAGAGGACCCTCTCCTTAAAGGTCCCTCCACTAACATTGTGTTGCCAGACACAACAGGACACCCTCAGAATAAGTCACAACTGTTTTGGAGGAAGAATGAAGGGTGAAGACTGAGTGCATGTGGTTAACGTGTTGCCGTGTCTGGGCAACAGACATTGCCTGTGTTGCCGCAAAGAGAAAGAGAAGTTGCGTCTTGACAACATTATTATTATTACACCTTCGTGTTTTTGTTTTTAGAAATACTTAAAGAAGATACAGGGGTTGATTTGTTGGCCACTAGCTGAGACACATCTTTAGTTAAAATTAAACAAACCATATAGAATAGTTCTAGATCAACACAAGCCTTTAGTTGAAGACATGTTTCTGACAATGCGGTGAACGTACAGGTTACCGGTCTATGTTGAGCCTAACCTCACGCCGTAGGGTGAAATCTTTTAAACCTGTGCGCTGGTGTGTCTGCATTGTTCTGTAATTGTCTGAGTAGATTTTGTCTTAGAGGCGAGGACTTTCTGTGCTTGTCCAACCACTGAAGGACATGAAGTTGTTCACGTGGCTACATTTCTGGGGAGGTGGACGACTTTTAGCTCCATTTTGGTCTCCACCTCCTACTTAGAGAAATATTTGACTCTTCTGGAAAACCTTGTCACCTCACGTCCTCTCACAAGTTCATCCAGATCTCAATCTACACCTATTACTGAGAGAAACATTTGGCTTCCTAGCCACTGATTTCTTCTATATATTCACCAGCTAGTCCCTAGCCTCGTCTGGTTTTGGTGCTGCGCTAACACAAATACTTAGTTATTATTAAAAAATATATATTAATTAATGCTATAAATGCCAAATGTCACCCTCGAGGTTGACAGACCTTCGAGGCATGTTTGCAGTTTCTAATTTACGACTGGAAAATAACTGTTGAGCGGACAGTCGGTTCCAGATGGAGGCGTTCGCTCGTGCTGAGATCCGTCCGTGGATGAAGCAGCAAACCTGTCACAGTGTGTGTTTACGCGCCGCTAGAATTTTTGCAGCTTCCCATCGCTGTTGACTTTTCAATTTAAGTCCTTTTCCTCTGCTGCAGTTTTTTTTTTTTTTTTTTTTCGCTTTCGTTCCTGGTGAAATCTGTGAAGTCATTCATTACCGGTCGGGGTGTTTCAGCCGCTCTTTAGGTTCAGTATTAATTCCTTGTCAAACATCTTGGCGTAGGGATTCACATTTACAGGAGTACTTTCCAGCACTGAGGTTGAGAATTACAGATTTATTTATTTATTTTCTTTACCGCAGGCTTTTTGCTGAAATAAGACGAACCAGGCAGGAGCCAGAGTGCACTAAAGCTGCCTGAGGAAAAGATCAGTGTGCATCTTTAAAACTATGAAGCAGGGGTCCAGTGTGTTATTATCAGTGGTGGGAAGCTTAAATATTTTGGTAGCTGGTGGTTTGATTTTATAAAAGGATTATTAAAGGTCAGTCTGGATGTTTTTGTTCAAGTTATCTGATTGGCCTGGGGTGGGATGTAAACACAGACCAGTATGTGGGTGGAAAACCCACGTGGTGTGATATATACATGATATCACCAAGATCAGGCTGCAAGTGTTGTGAAATAACCACAAAACTGAAACAAGAGCAAGTTTTGAAGTGAAGAAGCTGTTTGGATGTGTTGGGAAATGTCTTCAAGACACTCTACAAGTCTTGCTGCACTAGTTCAATTTAGTTTTTTGGATATATCATGACCTGAGTGAGTGAGAACCTTTACCGACAGTAAGTACACCAACTTTGGGATGTAGAAGTTAATGTACTGTGACGGAAAAACCTGCTACACACTTGTTTGTTCCGTTGAAGAGAAGCAGCTTGTCCATTTAGTTGTGCAAAGAGCGGAGACTTGCAACTATCCACAAGTGCAACACAGAGCCCAAGTAATAAAGACTACATTGCTGAGGCTGAGGTATATCAGATTTACTGGTATATAGTCATGTCATTGCATCCAATTTATTTCCATCCAGTGTTGCATTAATGTTTCACCAAGATCTTGTATTGATGATGAAGAGTCTGACCACTGCTCAAAGCTTCTCCAGCACATCCCAAAGATTCTCAATGGGGTTAAGGTCTGGACTCTGTGGTGGAACAATCCATCTCATGCTCCCTGAACCACTCTTTGACAATCTGAGCCCCATGAATCCTGGCATTGTCATCTTGGAATATGATCCATTGATGGAATAAGCTGCTCATTCAGTATATTCAGGTAGTCAGCTAATGAACCTAGACCCAGATCATAGCACTGCCCCATAGCACAGGCTTGTACAGTAGACACTAGGCATGATGGCTGCATCACTTCATCTGCCTCTCTTCTTACCCTGATGCCCCCATCACTCTGGAACAGGGGAAATCTGGACTCATCAGACCACATGACCTTCTTCCATTGCTCCAGAGTCCAATCTTTATGCTCCCTAGCAAACTGAAGCCTTTATTTCCAGTTAGCCTCACTGATTAGTGGTTTTTCTTAAGGCTACACAGCTGTTCAGTCCCAATCCCTTGAGTTCCCTTCACATTGATTCCTCGTTTTGATTTCACCAAACATTTAAGTGATTGCCAACCACGTTTCTTCCTGGAAGACGATGCTCCTCCACTCTCCTTCCAGTTTCTAATAATGCCTTGGACAGTTCTTAACCCAGTTTTAGTAGTTTCTACAATCTCCTTAGATGTTTTCTCTGCTTGATGCCAATGATTTGATGCTTCTCAAACAGACTAACAGATGTGACTTTAGACATGGTTGTTGAAGAAATGAGAAGCTACTCATTGCATCAGTTGGGGTTAAATAACTTGTTATTAGCTGAAAGATAATCACCCATGCAGTAATTAACCAATAAGAGGCTCAGACATATTTGCTCAGATAAATCCAGGTGGCGACGGAGTCATGAAAGCAACACGATTTAGTCAGATTTGGAGGGAAAACAATAACAATTCAAGGAGATCACAAACACCTCTACCCTGACGATGGAAAGCCAAGTTTATTTATATCGTTTATAATCTGTCTTAGTAGGTGTGATTTCTGACTGAGCAAAGTGTGTCAATGAAAACAACAACTTGCATAAGGAGAATGTGAACAAAACAACCTGAAAGGAAATTAAATTGATTGGACGACTGATGGTACTGCAGGGTCTGCACGTAGGCAACTGGCTTTTTGCAAAAAAGGGAATGTTTTAAAGTTGTAGCCATGGGCAACTGCGTCCGTGCTCACCAGGTGCATGCCTCCTCCGCTGCTAGCCTCCAGGATCTTACTCCTGCCCCGCTTTATGGGTCTGTGGTTGCGACACTGACCCAGATTCTCCCTGAAAGTTAACCGTTTGTGTTCACGAGCACACATGTAACATGATAAGAGACACCGCCGGCCGTGCTGCTGCTGCTGCTCTCCATTAGCTTCAATTAAGACCACAGGCCGAGCACAAAGCACACATTTAACACATTTAAACACACGCACACACTGCTCTGTCGTTATTGACTCACTAAAGCCAGAGGCCTTTACTCTGCAAACACAAACTGTAGTCATGATGAAATGTACACTGCATGCGCGATTATTAAGCAGTGAGTATTTTTACCTTATCCGTGTTTCTATGCACGCTTTTAAACTCCAAGCCGTAAACACTTTCTAGGTGACGTTTCTGTGTGAGGCTCACACACACAGGAAGGTACCACATTGTTGGGTTTTTGTGTTAGTGCGGCAAAAGGTCACGCTTTATCCTGTCGACTGTGGCCTCTTTGCTGTGTGTGTGCTGATTGATTGGGCGTTGCACCTGGTTATGACTCTGTAGATAGAGAGCGTTGTCCCTGACTAGAGGGTTAGCGGTTTCAACATGGACCACATGCTGAAGTGTCCTTGAGCAAGACGCTGGGTAGAAAAACACTTTATAAATACGAGATAGATAAATAATAAACACTATAAGAAGGAAACAATAAAAAATGGGGGAAAGGACAGCGGCTCTGCACAAACAAACCTTTTGTTCTGTATTTCTTTTTTAAATAAATGTTTGCCTCACCTTTAAGAATGAGTCGGACCTTTTCAAGTTGGGGATGGCCTGAACATCTCCCAGTCAATTGCTGGAAAGTAATTTGTTGTAGTTATTAGTTACTTCTCCCAAAAAGTAACTGAATTACTCCACTATAAAAGTACCTAGTTACCAGGGAAAGTAACTATTGTGTTTTTAACCAGCTTTTACCTCAATGAGGTTTAAGTAGTGCCGAAAATGGCAACTTTACCTCTGAATGCTCCGAACTCGCCAATGCTGAAGTCTATCTCTGATCGCTGTGTGACGCTGCCATGCACGCACCCGCCCAACTGCCCTGCTGCTGATTGTCTTACCATGAAATCTTGATCTATCTTAGCCAATCATCCACTGCTGCCATCTGGGCGCAGATACAGAACTCTAAAGTGGAGATGGGCGTGCTTTAACAAGAGCTTCGCCATCATGGCACTTAATAATCTGCCCCATTAAACCTCGTGCAGACTTAGCCCTCCTGAGTGTGATGATATCATGTACTGTTCCACGTATGGTTGTGTTTGCTTTTTGTTTGTATGTATATGTTGGTCACGTCTGCATTTTATGCACAGTTTTGTGTTTTTTTTCTTTGGAAACAAATTTCCTTATGGGACAATAAAGGCTATCTATCCTCACCTCACCTCCACCCAGATGGAAAAAAAAAACACCTTCACCACCAGCTCTTGTGGCTGGCTGATGGCGCAACGCAACGCACCACATTTAACTGTCGGTAACAGTAATGGCCTGACGTGCACCTACACAGAAATGTAAGGACGTACCACGGCGACGCAGACCGCAAGAGCTGTGATTGGTCCTCTTGGTAGTGCTGAGTTTCTGCTTTAGTATTTCCGTCTGCTTCAGATTGATTGTTTTGGATCAGTAAAGATGGAATACATTAAGGAAAGGTTAACAGAGATTCAGAGATATAAACGCTTGTACGTCTTAGCCGAAAGTTCCAGTGAAGCAGGAAGTGGAAACAGAAATTAACCCGACTGGCAAAAAAGACACAGCACCGACTAGCATTTGAGCTAGACTGATGAGCGCATAAGTATAAATGGCTCACACCAGCGTAGGCTACGTATGTAGGTTCTGCCGTCTATGTCCCGTAGTACGTTAAATGAGCCTTAAGAACAAAAGGGAAGTCTGCAGTTATTAATTATGAAAACTTTTTAAATTGTGCATGTGAACAATTTGAGATCACATCTGTGGTTTGTGCACCAGCAGAATTATTCCTGAGAAATGTTTGCCTGATAATGTTGCACGCAGTGTACACACAGTTATGTTAACTCTGTACAGAATGTACCCTGCCCCTCGCCCAGTACCAGCTGGCAGAGACTCCAGGCCCACCCCCGAGAGGGTAAGCGATTATAGATGACTGATGGATGGATGGATGTACACAGAGTATTTATGTGACCTGTAAACAGTGGAGCTAAAATTATAAAGCTCACATACAGTCGTGTTTACAGTGTATGAGCTTTTATAATTACTTGGATTGAATTGCAGAAACGCTATGTTCCATCTCATGAATTAACTCAGTGAGACGAAGAGACCAACACGGACAAGAACCTGCTGATGTTCACTTCTCTTCACGCACACACACAGCAGTATTAGATCCCCAGCAGAGGGACAGCATGTTTAAATTCCTCCCTCTTGCCCTCCCCCCGGGGGAAATCTCTGGCTCATCCAATAAAACAGAGCGTCTGTAGCGCTCTTTAACCGCTGAGGGAAGCTTTTCACATTACCAAATACTGTACATTCCTCCAAATGGTAAACACATCCCGCACACACACACACACAGAAATACTGGCGTGTTTGTGTGTGCTGCAGCAAAGCACATAAATCTGGTGAGTCACAACTGAGGCGGTGAGTGTGCAAACGTGTGTGTGTGTAATAGAGTACCTGAGCGAGGTATGGAACAGCTGGAGCCAGGAGGCAACATCTGCCAGTCGCGTCAAACGTGCGCCTGCTGTCTGTAGCCGGTCTGTGTGTGTTTGTATGTGTGAAGAGGCCGTGTGAGTGTTTGTACACTCATCATTATGACCCCGGGGATAACCTCCTGTTCCACCCTCCCACCTCCCACCTCCCCTCATGAGCCACTTCTTGCAACACCTCCAGATATCCGCGGGGTTAAGATCACATCTCCCCTCAGCTTCTTAATCTCAGCTGGATTGAGCAAGGCCCTGACAGGTTTGGGTCCGTCTAAGAAGTTAAAAAACAATTTAAAATCTTAAAAAATAAGATACCATTTATATAATTTTCCGCCTGGGCGTCCGGCATACCACCTGGCCGGCTCAAACTGATGGTGCACAGCCAAAGCAAACCTCAGTCGGCTTTTTTCCGGTGACAGGCTGTTGGTGAATGTCTGTCACCCAAGATGTTTCCTGTAGCTTTGGCCCTTGTCGGACTCCTGTCTGGTTTGTAGCTTCCCCTTGACCTGGCCCTCCAGCTAATACTGGCTGCTGAATCAGAATTTCCTTTTTAAGCATGCTAGTTGGCCATTGGCGGTAGCGTTTGCGGTGTGTTCAAACCAATGCCTGTGCTACTTTTTAGCCTAGATACATGAATGCTAAATAGCTGAAAGGGGAATTACGATTTTTCACAATCTGGGCCTTATTTCTAGCATAAAATACGATTGTTTACTCACCTATATAACTTTGGTGTTATTTGGAGTCCTTTGTCATCGCCACCATGGCCACACCCCTCGAGCTTAGCCGTCCACCTCTTATATCCCGTGAGACGTCTCCTAACAACATCAACAACAATGGTGGACTACATGCTCGTGTTCCTGCTGGAGAAGATATTGAGCCTATTATGGTTACTAGGGCTAAATATCATTTCTCCTTGAGTTTGGTTTCTTCTAAAGCCGATTTGTAAACAGCGCTCAAGCTTTATGCGCATGCTCCGCCTCTTCCTCTCCGTTTTTGATGAATTTCTGAAACTGAAACAGCGCCACCTATAGGCCTGGAGTATGAAGTAGCGTTTTGAGTCGTGTTGAGACGGATCCGTGTGGACGCAGATATTCTTGAAACGATGCCAGGGAAAACGAAGGGGGAAAACATTGTTTTTGTACGTGTGTAAATAACACATTATCTGCCACGAAACTCAATTGTTTCACCAATATTTTGGTAGGAAACTATTGTATGTAGTGCTATTGCCCGTTGAGTCCAGACTTATCTGTTTATTCTTACCTTACCGGTTTACTTTTCTTTGGCCAGCTGTTCCTGTCTCTGCCTGTCTCAAAACGGTAAGGACGTCCATCATAAACAAAGTCGTCGTCCACAACCTCAGAATTGGAAAAATATTCAGCCATGTTGCAAAAAACTAGCAGCAGCAAATTACAGGTAAACAAGCCGACTACTGCGGGTGCGGGCGGCGCTCAGAGATGACATCATCCAGGTCAGAGGTCAGTAGGTCAATCTACAGACCCCGGATGATGATAACAGGTAACACCGGACTCAACGGGGAATAGCACTAGCGTATGATAACAAAATATTGGTGAAATTAACAAGTTTCGCGGCAGATAATGTGTTATTTAGAGGCTGTGTTTCGGTGCCCCATTCACTCATATTATATGGATATACACAGATCTAAATATCGTGACGTGAGTAAATGATCATATTTTATGCCAGAAATAAGATCCAGGTTGTACAAATCTGTATTTTGTGCATATGTTTAATTTGTTTTCTGAGTTTAAAAAGCAAATAAACTGTTTTTTCTATGACGTAGCCATGACTTAAGTTGCTGTAATCTGCTTTCGGGAAACAGATTTTCACTTCTGATCTGTTTTAAAGCAGAGGGAGGTATAAAGAGACACAAGCTGAAATGCCCGTTGTTATTGTGGTTTTTCCTCAAGAGCAATTTCTTATAATTACCCCTATATGTCATCCAGGTTGGCTGAGCCGCTCAGATTTGTGAGTCAGTCCGTTAAGCAACGGTGCCGGCTGTTTTGCGGAGACGTATCGTGGGAAATTAGTCCGTCTCCGTGTATCACATGCTTGCCTCACACGGTCCAGCCCTCTTACGGCACAGTCACATCACCGTGTGTTCGGCTGCCCCGTGAAAACAACACCACATCCATTCAGTCGCTATCAGTGCATCTGCAGTCAGGGGAACACACAGCTTTCCTCACAGTTCTCTTTCCATCACATTTTCCCTCTCATTTTGTTCCTGTAGTCTGAGCAAGAACTTAAGTGCCTGAGCAGGAAGGCCTTTCGTAATATAAGGATCTTGTTTGGAAAGGGCACCACGTTAAATATTTGTTTTGCTTTTCTTAAAAAAACAAAAACAACAAAAAAAGCAGATTGAGGGTTTTCATAGCTTCATATAGAACCATACGCTCAACCAAAGAACCGCAGAGGAGCTCTACATCTTCTGAGAGAGACATTCTCAGCATACAGGAAGCCTGTTTTTACCTCTGGTTTGACTATAAATCACGACTCTCATACACCTCAGGAGCAGCGCGGGTTAAGGGTGGATGGCCGAGTGTGTTTACCAGCCGGCTACCTATTATTTTTGAACACCGCGCCCGTGCACGGCTGCTTATTGAGGGCGCGCAGCTTCTCCAGCGACTGTTTTTGTTGGTTCGGTGGAGTGTTTGTGTGTGTGTGAGACGGAGAGAGCGTGTGTTTGACTTGTGTGGTTTTCCTCTGGCTGTGGAGGGCTTGCCTCAGCCTCCCTCTCCATCATTCCAGGGAAAGGAGGGAAACGGAGAGACTCGGCATGAGAGCATTTTATATTAGAGAATCAAACTCGGCCGCGTTGCCCAAACTTCCACATCCCTATTACAGGTATAAGTCAAACTACTTTATCATTTTCACCTCAGCTGAAACACAGTCGTCTCGTAGGTGATAAATTTACATATTCCTCCAAAGGCATAAAGGTCACGGGGGCACGTCGCCTCTCTAACCTCACGTAGTCCAGGCACCGCAATCTTGTCTGTCTTGGACCGACTTGGACCGCTGTGGACGCTCGCTTGCATTCTTGTGATTTTTCCATCAAAAATGAACTGATAGCTGTGTAGCAGGAGCTGCATATCAGCTGCATTCTTCCCATACATTGGTTGAACTTACACTTGGCAGCTACATCGGTATTCATCAACTAATTAAGTAAACTTTAACTTCCTGAACAAAAAAAAGAAAAGAAAAAATGCCTGGAGGCCCAGAGAGTCAGTCAGAATATTGGAAATTATGTTTTGTCTGATTTCACGTTTGTGTCAAAATGCTAACGTTAACTTGAGATTGTACTTAGCCACCAGCTAGCTAGCTAGCATGGCTGTTTTCCAAGAATTTGTTTCATGTCACATCTGATAGCTGGGGCACAGATTGGGCTCAGTTATGCTAAAGATGAGTAGCACTGATGCCTCACAGCGAGAAAGTTCTGGGTTTGACTGGAGATCTTATTTCTGTGTGGAGTTTGCGTTTTCTCCCTGCGTCTGCGTAAGTTCTCTCCAGGTACAGATGAAGATAAAGATATGATAAGGAGTGTTTTGAATCGATTTGTGATTCATGCAAAACCTCACTGATGCAGTTTCTAGATTTATGATGCAGCTTCAAGCTTTATTAGCTTAGTTAATGCTGTATAATCGAATCGCAGCTTTCTGTCTTAAATTAAGTACGTGGCACTACCATGTTAAAAGAAACTGAGACGTGTGAGAGGGTGTTAGCTGGGCGAGCTTGAGTTACTTCAATTAGGGTCTCTGAAGAGGCACAGCAACTCCCAGCAAGTAGGAAAGAGGCCTGATATCCGTGCTTGGTTGCCTCAGCTCCCTCATACTTCAGCTATGCTGCTCCAGACGGCTGTTTTTAACCGTGACAGCTGCTAACCTCTTGTCCTGAAGGCGCTCCGACAACCTGACCGACTGGAAATGAAGGTGTTTGTGCGTACGTCTGCGCGTGCCCTTCGTATGCACATGCCTGAAGTTGAACTCTGCGTAAGCTGACATAGCAGAGTTGTCTTAATTAGCATGGAGATATATTTGCTTTTCCCCATGGATAGCTGAGGATGAGACACATGATCTATGAGAGCGAGTGTCCACAGCATAAACACACAGAACAGATCCATGCATCTTACATCACGCTGCAAATGCGGTTGTTCTTCTTCCAGGAAGGAATTTATGCAAAATGAGGCAAGTCCTTCTCTCGTCTCAGCTCTCCGAGAACCCGAGGAGGCGTCCTCTAAATACACATGTTAAACATTAATCCAAAGTATTTAAGGAGGGAGACAAATATAAAGGAACAAACCAGAAAACTCAATGGAAACCGCAACAGCTATTTGCTATACAGCTGCTTTATCATGAGGGAGAGTTTGAAGTCTAAACAAAGAGGGAGTCCCGAGCCCAAACTGGGACCTGTTAGCTGAAGACTACGCCTCCCATTTTATTGTGGTGATACGATTCTGTGAGACCTCTGGGAAAATATGGTGCTAGGCCTTTTAAGGTCTTTCTTTTGAAAGGAGGAGGATTTAAAATTGAAACTGCAGCAAAAATGAGAAAGAAAGAAAAATCTGTATAGTCATTGTGTGTTTGCATGATACAGTGAAATACAAACACATATCATATTAACATTTTGCACAACTTGCACAACATACTGTCTCTATTTATTCATTTAAGCTTACTTCTCGGACTTCCAGTACAACACAGAGTCATGTCATGTGCAGAAGTTCCCAGATGACACTGCAATCGTGGGGTGTATGAGAGATGGACAGGAGCAGGAGAATCTGGTGAACAACTTTGTCTTGTGGTAATATCTGCCACAAGCTGCTGGGAATGTTCTACCAGACTATCGTTGTCAGTGTCCTCCTCTACTCTGTGGTGTTCTGGGGAGGCAGCAGTAAGAAGGAGGTTCACTTCATGGATGAACAAGCTGATCCAGAAGGAGGACTCTCTGGTAGGAGCAGAGCTAGAGTCCCTGACATCAGTGGTAGATGCAAGAACCTCAAACAAAATCCAGTCCATCATGAACAATGTCCACCACCCTCTACAGGACACCATAGTCAATCCTAAATGATTCTCTGACTTCAGCATTTTGATTTTTTTGGACGACCTGATACATTAAATTACAGCAATCCAGCATGCACGTTAGTTAGCATCACTTTTTGACTAGATGTTGCTAATTTTGACAATATCACACAGATTAACGTGCAGCTGGAGCATGCAAGTACTTGTAGATCATTGCAGTTTTCTCCTAATTTGCACTTCTTTGTGTCCTGGGCTTCATTAAATGAAGAGTTGTAGAGGAGGCTCAGTTAGCCGGTTTGTTAGCTTAGCGGCTACTGACAGCTACTGTACAGCATGTATGTCACTTAGCTGCTGCAGTTTTATTCCAGCTCACTATACTGGGTTTCTATGCTTGTTCAGCACGCAGCGTAATGACAGCCTGCGAGTATATTTACTGTACGTCCGTCTCCCACAGTCGCTCTGTTACCGGGCCTCCACACGACGTGCCTGAGTGAGTGGCATGAGTGGGGTGACTGAGTTCACTGTGTGTGTGTGTAAGACAGACAGAGACAGAGACAGAGACAGAGAATGAGGGAGGTCCAGCACAGGACAACCGGGGGTTGGTTGACCACAGAGAAATTCTCCCTGCAGGCCTCAGGGGCCACAGCTGATCGCAGCACATGGTAATTAGTTTACCTCAGTGTGTGTAGAGACACACACACACACTTATACAACAAAAACACATCTTTTTACGCGCATAAACTTTATAGATTTTCCTGAAACTCGACAGACGCTGTCCGTGGCCGTGCGGGCGGATGACACAGGACTTTGACACACACATGACATTGCAGCGTGGAAGTGGGTCAGGCCGTGTTTGCAAAGCGTAGTGTTTGTTTTAACGTGTGTGGAAACCAGTAGGGTGGAGTCACCCGAAGCCGAGTAGTTGTTGTCAAGCTCTGTGAAACTCAGAAGAGTACACAAAGCTGAGGACACGTTGTTCTGAAGAGGATCGGCGTTTTGTTCGCGTCCCGTCCACGGATGCGAACAATTCACCGAACTACAAAAAAAGAAGATTCGTTAAACTTTATATCCGTCTTTCCATGTGTTCCTGTGCTCTGCAGGTTAGATGTAATATACTCCCAGTGCAGCTGCTGTTTGTGGTCGGCTATGTAAATGAACAGTTTGTGTTTAAACTAGTTTATATGTACTTAGCGAGGTAATGTGTGGTATTGAGGTGTTGACCATCATATGACCGGATCACTGCACTATAAAAACACAGCCACATGATCTCCAGACACACATACGCTTGTTCAATAAGAAACAACACACCACTTCTTTCTGTCGTTGACTTTTCAGGCCGTACCCGCCGAGCCTGACGAGCCTGACGTTAACAACGCTCTCCTCTACCTTTACCGCTTACGCCGTGTGCTAACCGATCAGGACGGATCAGGAGAGAGGGCGACACATGACGGATGAAGCAGAAAGAAACTGAGATAGAAAAAAGGGGGAAAGTCCGCCGCGTAGTAATTGAGTTCATTTAGATTTATTGAATCACTCTTTGACGTCTTTTTGGCAATTACTGTTCAAACTCCAGGAAAACTTGGGACTGAGACTTTTGGGAAGTGATTCACTCTATTATTTATGTGCATGAATTAAATCAGATTTCCCAGATAAAATATAACACTAATCTGGTACCTGTGGAGTCTTTAGCTGCTTTGTTCCCACAGTCGTCCAAGCAAACACACAACAAGAAAAACAAGGTCATCCCTTCCTTCTCGGGATATCCTTGTGACTTCTACTGTATGCGCTATGTTATGTTGCCTGCTACACATTGCCTGCAGACCATCCCGTCATATGAACGTTACTATCAATCCCGTCCTTAGAAGCAGCGGCCTCGGGGTAGGGTATCCTGTGATGAACCTATTCATGGTGCGTTTCACTTCACATATCTGTAACAAGCAAATCAGTGTTTTGATGCTACACGTAAAGCCAGACAGTGAGGCGAACAAAAGAGTGAGTCATTTTGTAAATTTAGGAAGGAGCAGCTGCATCCTCGCATCATGAACAACTCAGTTCAGTTGAGTTCAGTTTTATTTATAAAGCAAATTGTAGTTTTACAAAATCCGGTCTTAAAACCAGAGAGCAAGCATGAACAACTCCCTTTTAACGGGAAGAAGCTTTGAGCAGAACCTCAAGCTCATATGGAGGGATCTGCCTAAAGCCTCAGGTACTATGGGACATAGACGCTGTAACCTACGTATGTAGATAATCTTAGATTGCAAATCAAATGGCAACATTAAATTTTGATCAGTGAAAAACCATTTTTGTATTTTAATTATTCCATAATTTAATGAGGGCCCAGTTCTGGGTTCCCCCTCTATCCTGGGCCCGAGACAGCAGACCCGCTTGTCCCCCCTAACGGCGGGTGTAATTTATACTATTAGGTACTGTGGGACATAGACGGTGCCGTGAGCCATTTATACTTGTGTGCTCGTCAGTCTGGCTTGCTCTGCTTCTACTTCCTGCTTAGTAACCTTTGGTGAAATTTCGGCCGATGTCGAGTCACACAAATGTCCAAAATGATGGAGAAGCAGCCAGAAATACTAAAGCAGAAACACGCTACGACCAAGCGGACCAATCACAGCTCTTAAAGTCTACACCGCTGGGGCTCGTGGTTACATTTCTGGGGAGGTGCACGTCAGCTACAGAGCTAGAGTCCACGTAGGGTCTGCACCATCAGCGTACCGCCTATTCCTGTTTTAGACGGTCACACGACTGATTAGCAACAACTTTTTCTAGAAGTTTTTAGAAATAAAAAGAAGGCTGGGATTCTAAAGTTGGCTGTGGATGCGAGTGTGAATGGTCGTCTCTGTGTTAGCCCTGTCATAGACTGGAGACCTGTCCAGGGTGGACCCCCGCCTCTCACCCAATGACAGCTGGGATAGACGACCCTTAACAAGAATAAGCGTGTACAGAAGATGAATGAAAATGAATGAACTGAAGGTTGGATATCAGTCTGTAGTTAGCTAAAACATCTGGGTCTAGAGTATTTTAAGAAATCCATTTGTTATTTACAGTCTGCTCCAGAATAGTTTGAGCTTTTGGTTAATTTGCTTATTTGCTTTCTTGCAAAGAAAGAGGACAAGGTTTGATCCAATGGGCTAATTAGCTTAGCGTAGCATACGGCTAGCATGTCGTTTGTCTTGGCTCTGACCTGAAAGGAGTTTGTCCACGGGTTGGGAAGAAAGTTATCGGCGTGTAGCCGTATAATTACACGAATGCACAATTATTTTAGAAGTGTTTTCTACCGCTGCTTGTCTGTTTAAAAACAAAAACAAAAAACAAAACTGTTCAATAAATAAAGTGGAGAAAAAAAAAACGATTCTTGATTTAGAAATTCCAGTTAACTCTAAACATACCTCAGTCTGGACTCTCACATTTCACTCATTACAGTAAACCTCACCGTCAGGTCACCGTGTTGACCTTTGACCCCTCCCCCTCCCCCACACAAGATTTGTGTAATATGACCTGTGTGATGGAGGTCTAACAGAGTCACACGCCAAAACACGGACCGACCACTTAACCGCACTCTGCGACCTTCAGCGTGGCCCCTGGGCGCCCCCCCCGTCGCCGGACGCGCTCAGGAAATGAAAGAAAATGAACAGTGTGTGTGTGTGTGTGTGTGTGCTGTGTGTGTGTGTGTGTTTGTGTGCATTCTGAAAAGAATTATTCAATCACACGGGTCACTTGATTTGTGTGTCTGCTCGTAGCGTCATATGATACATTAGACGGGCCGAGTACACTTTGGTGATTCTTACCCTGCTGGAAAAAAAAAAAAAAAAAGTGATTACAAATGTTTTTAAAAATACACAGCACTGATTATACATCAGAGCGGCAGCACGTCATCCAGAATTACATCCATTTCCTTTTGCAGGGAAAACATTCCTGCGTACAGCACAGATGGCAACGGTGTAAACAAACCGAGTTAAACTAATAATGCTTTGCAGAAGAGCTGCTGCAGTCGGAATTTCTGAGGTCGCCGTCCGCTTGCAGGCTTCATCGTGTTGACTGACCTCGGCTGACGGCGGCGCGAAGGCGATCCATTTTTATTGACATGAATTTAATCCGCCTGTCTGTAGCGCAAGATGTTTGTTTTTGAGACGCCTTAGCATCAGTCGAACTGATGTGCTTACGTTTACGACTGTTCCCTTAACCCTCTGTACTTTCCTTATCTAGGCCTCGATGTCCCTTTTTAAACTGACCTACTTTCACATTGATCTACAGACCAGTATTTTCACATATTAAGGATCTCGCAGCCACGTTGCATACACACGCCGTACATTTGCATTAGAAACCGCACAGGGACTGAAAGTATGGTTTAACCCTCAAAGCACTGACTCATATTAGCCCACTGGGGAACTAGCTCTGTCATGCTTTTGCAGCTCTGTGGAGAATCACACTTTTATCTCTCTTCTCAGAAGACTCTTGATGGATTTATTTGAAACGGTATTCAGATTAGGGTGAAACTGAAAAGTGATATAAGCCGTTTGTCTCTTATCCGAACCATGCTCTCTGACTCAGACTCATTCTTCGTTCTCATTCACGCTAAACGGTGATAAATGTTTGTCCCGGCAGATCTTCTGGTAATCTTTCCATCCTTCTGTAGGCTGTTGGAAGAAAATGGATTGATAGTAAAGCTAATGGGTTTTGGTTTGAATGGAATTCAAGTTAATACTGAATACTGATAACAACTATGTGTGCTTACATGCTGTGTTTTTCTATTTATGCTAATAGTATTCGCTCTTGTGGTACTCAGTTTTGAGGTACTTGTGGTTTTTATGTTTATTTATCTTTTTATAAACGTATCATCTAGTGGACAATCGAGGAACTGCAGCTTTGGGCACCTCCTCATAGGTTTCCTTTTCAGTCACAGGTTTTAACACTTGAATCAAGAATTTTGTTCTTGCTCCTAAGAGAACAAGAATAAAGTTTGTTCTGAGACCTGTCCAGGGTGGACCCCGCCTCTCGCCCAATGACAGCTGGGATAGGCTCCAGCAGACCACGACCCTTCACAGGAACAAGCGGTTACAGAAGAAGAAGAAACTCAAGCGTCCTTTGTGGGAGATACAGGCGATAGACGGCTAGAGGCACGACCGTGTCCATCGGATCACGCCGTTCATTCAGCGTGCACCCACACAGATTATGATTTCTATCCAGGAGAGATTAGCGCTCACACTGCGAATATTAGCATTAGCATGCTTTTCCGCATTAGCCACGCCCACTTCCAGTTTCTGACCAGTCGGAGAATAGTTGTCAGGCAACACATGAGAAAAAGGTTCTGTCCAGTTGATGTGTCGAGAACAAGCTGTGAGAACAAAAGAACAAAAAACGCAAGAAACAAGAAGTTTGTTCTTGCAGCTCTAGGAGCAAGAACAAACTTCTTGTTTCTTTACAAAACATTTTATGAACAACCAAAAAGAAAAAGAAGGTACATTTCAGCACATTGACATCTGCTGTTGTTTAGTTCTGGGTTGACCCTCTAGTTGTTGACCCTCGGGCCCGCGGGCCGTACGGTTCCCACCCTTGGGTTCGGCTAAGATGAGAAAAACTTTTACTAAATCACTGTTGCTCATGGCTTGATGAATAGAAAGTTAAGAAGATGAAGCTCCTCAAACTCATACAAATCAGACCGGGCATGAAAGATGACAGCATGCGGCGTCATGTGGCCTCAGGTCGGGGGTGGAGTAACGCAACCTGTTTTACTCTTCACAAAGCGTATTTTAATTAATTACAGACAGTTATTGTCTAATAGCTTTTGTGCAGATTTCATACTAGTCTCCAGCCTTGATTGTGTTTCTCTTGTTCCATTGTACTGTGGCTGCAGAGCCCGGTGTGGGAGTGGAATAAAAAGTGCTATCTGTTTGTGGTCAGACCAGTCATAACGCAATAACACGGCATGAGGAACATCTGTGGCCTGAGGGGGTAAAAGGTTATGAGACAATACTTGAGGTAATGCTATTTAATATGGCGCGCAGCTGTCTATCTGCACGTATAGCTGTCTGTCTGCCTGCCTGCGGCTAATATTACATCTTTTTAAAATAATAAAAAAAACTGCTGCATACCTGATCGGAGACTTGTTTACGGAAACTCTATCCTCCCTGATGTGATTGCTTCCTCGTCTCAGGCCTCCCAGTCATGCCTGACTCACTTTATGAGCCGTCCCCGCGGACAAACAGGCCGTCATGCTCCATGTCGTGCTTTGTGTGAGCGTATTGGGAAAGTTCGTTTTTAATTGTTTGTGAATGTGCACCGAGGCACGTCTTGCGGTTAAAAAAAAAAAGGTTTTGGAAAAGTTATTTTTTTTGTCTCAAGGCAGAGTAAATTTAAATGTCGTGCACGAAACACATGAACCATTAGAGGATGTACGCTTACTCTTCGTATGTGAAGCGTCCCATCAGTGCCCTACGGCTTCATTTTATGTTAGCGACATGATTTAAGCTGGTTTAATTTGTGCATCTGCAGCTTTAAGCCTCACGCTGTCAGTGTGGCATGACACAGACACACCTTGCATCAGTCCTCTGACGTAAAGCTCAGTATGTAGGCCAGCTGATAAGAGAGGTGGCTGTTCATGAACGGCCACCTCTCTGGTGGAAGACAAATATCCGCTGGTGGCTTTTGAAGGGGCCATCAATCACTGGATTCTGCTTTAACAATGACTGTCACTCTTGGTTACATAACAGTTATACTCCCAGTCTGAGCTGCTATGAGCCTGCAGTTGTTTCTGAACCTCCACAATGTGATTAGAGGCGCCCGTACGGCTTAGGTTAGTTGACAAAGGCGGGTCGGTTACAGTCCAGAGTCCAAGGCTGATATGAAAGGAAACTTGAGCCTAGTTTATATTTTTAATCTAAAAAACAGATTATACAGTAATACAGGTCCTGGCTCAGCATGTTAATATCAGGTCACATGCACAGAAAAGTTGCTGGCTCCTTGCAGTTTGCAGCTTGGGTGCACAGAGGTTCACGCAGGACCTTCGGTTAATATCTAACCGACGGCGTTTGCAGCGTCAGCTTCACTCTAAAACATTAGTGTAAAGCCATAAAAGGACTTCTATAAACATCACAAGGTCTTTTTGAAGAGATACTTCGGAGGCCTTCAAGGACCACGGCCACTGTTGCAGAGTTAAATTTTAGAGCCTCCACGATAAGGCACCGAAAACATAAACAGGGCTGGCGAATGGGGTCATGGATGGCAAGCTCAGCCTGATCTAACCCCGCGCAGTCGGCCTAGCCCTGACGCAGCACCGCCACCCTATCCAGTATTCAACACCATCTGCAGTCAGAACTGGCTGCAAGCAGGGCTCACGGTGGTTAATATGCAGACGCTGGAGAGATGTATGAGGATAGGGAGCGGATAGGGGCAGGAAGGACACTAATGGAAGAATCTGGCTTTTAAAAAAGTGAATTAGTCATTTTCATTACGGCAGGGCTGCCTGCAACTCCACCGTGCAGCTGAGCGACACTGCAATTATTTTTAGAAAAACATAAAGCTAGGGTTAAAATAAATAAACGTGAGTTTGTGCGACTTTCTGTGGCATGTGAATGAGCCCGTGCGTCAGCGTATAGAGCCCCCTGCTGACAGCGGAGCCTCGGCTGTGACGAGAGTGACTGAAGGGTGCTGACAGGCCGGTGTTGTTCCACAGTCCTGCTGAGGGGAGTGGGGGAGCGGGGGAGTGTGTTATCGGGGCAGGTCAGGACACAAATGCTCCTGCCTGCTTCGTCCCTGCCCCCCTCTCTTCCACCCCCCTCCCCTTGCCCTGTCATGGCCTGGTCTGTTGGTTTAACCTGTGGCAAGTCCTGCACGCGCTTTCAGTCTTTAGCAGTGGAGCTAAATTCACGGTTGTTGTTGAAGATCTTTAAATCTAAAACTCAAGGAGTCAATCCCAGTTGGGCGACAAGCGGGGTCACCAATGAAGCTAACCAGCATGTCTTTGGACAGCGGGAGGAAGCTGGAGAACCTGGAGAGAACCCATGCAGACACAGGGAGAACATGCAAACAGAAAGGAACCAGTCGGCCATGATGGGTTAGAACCCAGAACCTTCTTGCTGTGAAGCATCAGTGCTAACCACCACAGCACATTGCACAATTTTTCGGAATTTCTTTGGGTGGGTTGCCTAAATCTGGGCTGGTTTGGACTCATTTTGGTATTTTTTATTTATTTTTTTAAATTCTAATTTGAAACAAAACCCAACTGCATTGTCTTTCCAAGTCTGCGTCGTCTGTTTGTGCTGTTCTCTAAGGAGCAGAGAAGCTCCGTAGGTCCGCTAATGGACTGCATGACGTCAGCAAACGTCCTCACAGTAACTCGATGTGAGCAGCCGTGATGGTTGGCTGCTGCAGGTCGCTGCTGGATGACTTCTAAGCTTGGAAAGCGTCACTTTTCGTGATACGCTGCTCTCGGTGGTCGACGTGCTAAACAAAAAATCTGGTGAAGGTTTTTTTTGTTTTTTTTCGTGTGGTTTTTGAGACACTCTTTTAGGCTGGAAACCACAAACGCTGCAGCTCACATGAATGCTGTTTTTCAGGAAAGGCGACCCTGATGAACCCACACCATTACTGCGCTAAGCTAAAACACAACGTTAGCAAAGAGCTAGTGCATAACATTTAGCGTCAAACGCTCAAAACACAAAAGAGGCGACGGAGCGTGAGCTGCAGGAGAGAATGTGTGTCTCGTTCACGAGTTTACTTCCTGTTCAAACCCAGCAGGTTGCAACTGCACCATTAGCACCACCATCGGGATTAGCTTTGTGCACCGTGTAGTTTTAGCTGCTATGACAAATCACTGCACAGCCTTGAAGATGACAGGTTGACTTTAAACTGACATAAATCTGCTATTGTAGATACGTTTCAAACGATTGCTAGAGGTAGGGCTCTCTGACTTTTTGGCTAGTAGGGACGCAATTATATTATCCTTTGTCGCATTTAGGTTTCACTTAAGGCTGATGGATGCACCTTTACCAGGACGGCTGCATGGCTGCAACCTTAATAATGAACATGCAGAACTCTGTGAGGAGAAGAGGCTTTTTCTTTTTCTTTTTTTCATGGAAAAAAAACAGATGTGAAGTGACATTTAGATGGAAGAGGTGGACATCTGATCGCGCTGGTAGCCTGACTGACCCGTGTGTGCTGTAAGAGGGCCACGAGTCTTTCCATATCTGTCACATCCTTTAATGAGGGAGAACAGTGAGAAGGAACACACAGACGCTCGCTAATGCGCGAGCCGACCGGAATCACATAACGACCAAAATACGCGTTTTTGTTGCACGGTCCTGTTCTGAGGCGACGTCCTGCAAAGCTAACAGCTGTGGTTCCTTCACGTTGTAGCTGCGTCTGCATGAGGTCACAGAGGCTACAGAGGTTTACATGCATTTGTGATTTTTTTTTGTGTGCGTGTGTGAGTATTTGGTGTATTCCTGTAAGTAGGCTGTCATAGGACACCGTCAACCACAACTGTCCTGGAGTCAGTGCTGGAAAAAGAAAGAGAGCAAAAGAGAAATGAGGCTGAGCAGATGCTGAGAACCTTACTCACGACAAGAGACGGACGAGCCAAGTCAGACATTTGTCTCTGATTTAGATCTGAAGTCCTCTTTAAACTCATTTCTCAGCTCTCCCCTCTCATTTCCATATTTCCATCCATTCCTTTTTCATTCATCACCCTCCAGTGCTAATTCCCGTGGCGAGACGAAGCTCCCCCTCCCCGCCCGCTATCTCTTTTTGTTTTTCGCTCTTTAGCTTTCCTTCATGCAGCTATCTCTCGCTCGCTTTGCCTCCTGCCCTTGGAGATCTTAGCCCTCACTGTATGATAAGAAGTATACTAATTATAGCTGAGTGAGGCACTGTGGCCAAGGACTGCCGGTCATAATAAACACATGGACGCAAGCTGTGCCACCCTGGTTAGGCTATCTCGGCAGATAAAAAAGGGTGGATTGGTGCTTTAGTGGATGCTAAATCAACTATTACATGTGGTAAAATCCATGTGGGTGGCAAATAAACAGCATCTGTATGGTTTTATTCCTTTATAGATACCTCTCCTCCTACGATAGCTGTTACTGATAAATGATGTCACCAAACCTGTGTGCTACGTTTACGCCTTTCGCCGAGTCTCGCCTTATTTCCTCTTATTTTGGAGTTCATTACTAAGTAAGTGCGGGAGTTCTGCTTTGTGTACATGCATGCATGGAGGGAGGCGTCTTTGTTGTGAAAAGTGTTTCAGTTTGGAATGCAGCCCGGGAGTCTGGGAGGCCATCTGGACTGAAGATTGACCTGTCATACCTGCGAATGATTTACAGTGTGCAGGAATCCTCCACACACACACACACACACACACACACACACACACACACACACGCACGCACTACCACACACACACACAGCAGTTGTGTTCCATGAAGAGTTGCAGAGAGGAACACAAATCAGACGCTAAATAATAGGATTAAACGTGCAATCACGTGCAGGCACGTATGTGATCACGTAGCCGCTCTGTGGCGAGCGTTAGCTTTTTGACTTGTATAATCTGGAAGGAGGCATGGTTCTCTGTGGGGCCTGTTTTTTTGGGTGCGTGACAACCGTGAAGAGACCGTCGACTGTAAAAACAACACACGCAAAGGAATGAGACAATTATATATGTATATACAGAGCTCAGGAGACCACTGAAGAGTGTAAAGGCTGGCTTTTTGTGTCATTTAGAGACACGTAACATATGGAATTGCATGAATATGAAGAATATACCGATTGTATTTGAAATGATCAAAGTTACTAATAGCATTATGCTCTGTAGGATCCTGCTTCATTTTCAACTGAAACTTTCGCCGAAGACGAGTCCTACAAATGTTTGCATCTTCCAACCTCCTCCGTTAACCTTTCCTCGATGTGTTCCATCTTTATTAATCCAAAACAATGAATTCAAAAATTTCAGAGATGCACAGGTAGATGGAAATAGTAAAGTGGAAACACGGTGCTACTACGAAGCGGACCAATCACAGCTCTTGCAGCCCTTGTTGCTGCGGAGCATAGTAACATTTCTGGGGAGGTGCACGTCAAGTTGCAGCGCTAACTTCGCTAGTTTGTTGTAAAATAACTTCAAATTTACCTGCAGGAATAATAATTCCACCTACTTTACCTCTGATTCTAAGCTAGCCTGAGCATTAATCGTGATTCACAATAAATTAATGAATGAAAATCCAGATTTTACTATGATATTCGTATTTTTAATTTACTGATATGTATATGCTTTTGCAGGAAGTCTGTGTTTGCATCCAGACGTCAGAGGACAGCCATGACAGGACCGCCACCAGAGTGAGGGTCAACGGCGGGTTAAGGGTCACGACAACGCTGAGAGGGTGAGTGGGGGAGGAGGAGGAGGAGGAAGATGAGAAGAACAGAATGTGCGCACAAAAGTTTGGACCGGAGAGGTAAGCGAGAGAAACTGGGGGGAAGGACGACGCACTTCTCTGACGCTGAGCAGAAGCTCTCCTGCATCAGCGTGTCTCGTTTGTGTGCGTGTGCACGCGTGTGTGTGTTTATGTGTGTGAGCAGCGGACAGCTAACCAAACAACAGCAAAGGGAGAACGCTAAGTAAAAGTGCAGCTCCGCTCTGGAAATAGCAAATGGCCTCACGGTGGAGAAACCAGATGGGTGCACGGACACACACTCCACTACAAGCTGGCACGATGTGTGTGTGTGTGTGTGTGTGTGTGAGTTGTGGTTTGACGAATTGCACAACGTTGGCCGTTTTAGAGGAATCCACTATGAACAAAAAAGGAAAACCTACTGTGCACAAATCCACGTGCAAACTTTCATTTTTACTATCATAAAAAAAAAAAGTAACTTCCCAAATGCATCATGGACGAAAAAAAAAAGGATGAGGATTGAGGAAATGAGCGGAGCCTGGAGCGTGCACTGTATTTACGTCCCCGCCGCATGCATATAGGACGGAGGGGCCTTTTCTAAACATAAACCGTGCAGCATGTAATATAGGCTGTTGTGAGTGTGTGTGTGTGTGTGTGTGTGTGTGTGTGTGAGTGTGCGACAGTGTTTTTGGTCGTCTGTTCAGTTTCAAGGACGGGTTAAACACCGCTGTCTTTTTATAGCACCTGCAATTCGGCTGGCTGGCGTGCGTGCGTTTACGTGTGTGTGTGTATGTGTGTGTGTGTGTGTGCGGCGGCGGCGGACTTGAGAAGGAGCTTTTGTGTCTGTGTGTTGTTGTGTTTGTGTAGAGAGATACTTGCGATACTGTCAGTGCTGCGATAGGGAGAAAAGTGAGAGAGTGTGTGTGTGTGTGTGTGTGCATGCACCCTCCTGCCTGTCCTTGGGCCTTTCACCACAGCTTTGTCCCCTGCAGTCATAAAAGCATATGAATCAGCCTTCACTGGCACACACACACACACACACACACATCCACACACATACACACACACACACAAGTGTATTTTTCCATTCAAGTGTGAAAAAAACAGACAGATGACTCACCTGACCTGCATTTCACACACTCATTGCACCAGCCCGGCAAGCAAATATATCACTGGTATTTTCAACGTGCCCACATGTCTGCTCAGGAAGCTTGACTGTATGCAGAAAGGTTGGAGAGCCGAGGAAACCGGTGCGCTAAGATCTTCTGACATCTGTCTGACTGTGTCTCAGGGCTTTTTGAGGTTGCAAGTGGACACGTGGGAAAGCTGTGTTTCTCACTTTTATGCTGCAGTTTTACTGTGATTCACCCTGCGGCACTTTTTACAGGTTCACTAGTGGAAACTGCATGCATCATACAGCCACAACATAAAAAACCACTGACGGGTGAAAGTCTCGTGACAGTTCAGTGTTACCAGCCCCTCAAAGCTCACGCTATGCTAAGCTAACTGACTATTGATTATGACTTGGAAAGCTACGACAGTGGTATCTAAACGATTCTGGCATAACATTATGACCACTAGCAGGAGAAGTGAATCTTGTGACAGTTCAGTGTTCTGCTGGGAAACTTCTGGACCTGGCTTCATTCATTGGTGTGGATGTTACTTAGACATGTAGCACCCACCTAGACCAGACCAGGCACCCCCACCCCATAGCAATGACACTCCTTGATGGCAGCAGCCATCCCCAGCAGGATGCAGACACAAAAACACTTTAGGAAGAAGAACAGCACAAGGTGTTGACCTGGCCTCCACATTCACTAGATCCCAAACTGATCAAGTATCTGTGGGATGATCCACCGAGGCCCCTCCCCTCAAAGGCCCCCCACTAACAAGATTGTGTTGCCAGACACCACAGGACACCCTCAGAAGACCTATGTCTATTCTCTGATGAGTCACAACTGCTTTGGAGGCAACAAGGAAGGAGGTCATAATGTTACGCCTGATCGATGGATGTTAGCATCTTTAATTCGTCCAGATACGTTTCTTTTCTGTACAGTAACAACCTTACATGTTCTTTTTCCTGGTTTCTTGGTTTTATATTTTTGATTTCTCAAGTGCATTCACAGTCTTCGACCTCCTACGTCACTTTCAGGAATGACAGAAGCTAAAGGTAAGTTTAACATCTTGCTATTTAGATCCTGTTCAGAACCTTCCGCCCATCTGTGATGTCAAAACGTCTGACAGCGCTGCCCGCATCGCTCAACGCCTGTTTTTCAGACGACACTGTCCTGACGTGTGGACACGCTTCACTGCTCCCCGCTGATTTATGATCAGGAGACCTATCCCGTGACAGACAGGTACAAACACTGCGTGTAATTAAACTCAATGATACAAATTAAATACGAGCGACCACAAGCTGACACATGCACCTTATGACGCACACCCCGTTCTTATGTATTTTCCGTAGCTCCCCTTAAAAACACTGCTCCGTGTCGTGTCTTGTAGATTCCAGGTCTTGGCTACGTAGAGGCCTTTGAGGTGAAACGGGAGCAGAGGTAGCCCTGATACGGTTCAGCAGTCTGAGAGAACACTGTGGTTATTTATTTTATTTTTATGGGAAGTCTACTCATTTCCAGCCTCTCAAAGTCTATTGTTCATAAGTAGAAATAACTTAAGCGAGGTATTTAACACTATGTTTGAAGTGCTGTGCCGTGGTGTTGACTTTTGAACCTTTTCCTGTTCCTTCAGGGTATTGAGCTTAAGTCTTTCTCTGTCTGGTTTTTGAATTGTTTCCTGTTTTATTTTGAAAAGGTTCCTTCCAGTTAGTTGTACTTCCTGTCTATGTCTGCGCCCCCTCCTCTGATTGGTTGCTCCTCCCTAATTGGTCCAACCTGTGTCTCATTGCCTCATTAGCCCTCCGTGTATATATACCTGCTCTTATCTGCCTTTGATTCTCCTCTTCCTTCGTTCTCTGTATTTTTTGTCTCTTGATGCATTACCTGTTTTTAGATTATGTAGATTAACTTGCTTCGCTCTGCTGCACGTATTGCAACCTTTTTTCTTCCTTAAACTGAACTTTGTTATTTAAAATCTGCCTTGCTTCCTTCTGCTTGACCAGCTACTTCAGTATTTGCGATAGTTTCTCCTTCTTGTCTGCTACATATCACTCCAGCAAATTTCACTTATCCTTCATAAGTGACAAATTAAGCTTGCCAGAGTAAAATAAAGCACTTTTACTGAGCTCCATTATTACAATTTGCAAAATTAGTGATCATCTAAGCTCTACAGTGTGGAGTACACCCTGGACAGGTCTCCAGTCTGTCTCAGGGCTAACACAGAGAGACAGACATCCATTCACACCTACGACCAATTTAGAATCACTAGTGAAGACAACTGGACTTGTAGAGTATCTTTTGAGAAGATGTTTCACCACTCATCTGAGTAGCTTTCTTCAGTTATAAGGCCATGAAAGTATTATTGTATTATTTTGAAAAGATTTTTACTGTTATATGTATTATTTTAGTTTAAGTTAATGTTTGTAGCCTCAGTCCGATTATTACGAAGCCTATTGGCACATGCAAGGTCATTATTGGAGCAAAAACAATATTTGTTTGGCCACACTGAAACACATTCAGGATGGCAGTACTCTGGTGGATTGTACCGGCACTTAGGTCCCCAACATTTTAAGTTGTGATTCATCCCTCTTATTTATTTTTTTATATGTTCAGAGTTCAACATATTCAGGCGCAGTGTAAGGTGGAGATTGTTTTCTGATAGATAATGAAGCAGCTAGTTTGATACTGATAATCCATGTTGGACGACTTTTTTCCACACAGAAAACCATAATCATTCATCATTCAATCATTCATAAGAGAGACGATAAAACATTGGATCAATAGACAGATCTTTCTCCATAACACCACTGACCTCCTACTCGGCGAGTGTTGGAAAGTTTACAGAGCTGCTTCTAGTGTCTCTTTTGAAACATTCGCTTTCCCTGACTCGTTATTAAGACATCCGTAATTGTCCAAACAGCATTTCTTCTATCTGTGGACACCTTTCAGTGTTTATGTCTCTCTTGGTGAGGACATTGATTGACATAATACATTCCCTAGCTCCTAACAGTAACCGTCTTAGACTTACGTGGACTTAGATAAGCTTTATTGATCCACAAGGGAAATTGCTTTGTCACAGTAGCTTAGTTGCACATAAAAAACTCTTAAGAAGCACAAATAAAAAAAAAAGATAAAGTAAATCTAGTAACCCTAACCATAACCTTGTTGTAACCTTCATCCTGAAACCAAATCTTAACCCTCTTGTAAGGAAGTGAGGACTGGCCTCACTTGGCACATGCCGTCCCCGGTCCTCAGAAAGATAGCTGGACAAGAACACACACAGACGCAGACCTTTGAAAACAATGACGGTCTGTAAGTAACAGGCGGGACTCGGCCCATCCTTGATATAACAGGTGTTTTAGCAAAGCCTATCACATTACACCTGTAATCATTAACCACTTGCAGCTCACTGTGTGTCTTTCTATCCATGCCCGGCCGTCTCTGTCAATCACTTGACCTCTGCTGGTTTTCTTATGCAACAGTTCATTGCCTTTGTTGACTAATGACCTTATCAGGCCTCTGTACACAATGATGTCATTCCCAGGTGTGAGTGTGTGTGTTTGAGTCTGGGGGTCACGTAGTTGTACTTCGGTGTGCTATCGCTTTGCCTTAAAATACCGTGGAGGCCATTCATATATTTGCACTGGAAACGTTTATTTATTTATTTATTTTTTTTGCACACTGGCCTCTGCAGAAGCCAAACATATTCCATTCAGCATTTGGAGTAGTGGGCAAAGTAAATGTATATTCCGTGTTTTACAGTAACTTTTTCTTATCTTACCTCTACCTAAAAGATGAGTCTCAAGGGGAACAGTACATATGCTCTTCTCCAATCCTGAAAGAAAATGCAAAAACACTGCTGCTGTTTTCAAAGTCCACATTCCCTCAGTCCTTGTGGAGAAGAATTTTGTCATCTGTGCAGGAATCTGACAAACTAAATCCATTTTAGCAGGGAACTTGGTTTTAATTATGTGCAAGGCCCTTTCTGACCAAACAACGTACTAGCTAGCTATCTAGCTAGCTATCGCATTCCATATAATGATGACTAGAAGCTGTTGAATTAAACGTGTTGCAAATAAATGCTTGAAACCCATGCCATTCATTATCTAAGCTTTTTGTCTTTCTTTGTCTGGTGTTATTTTAGCCATGCTAGCAGAGCTATCTATCACCACGGTTCAGAATTGAGGGATAAATCCATAATTTGTAATGTTATAATTTGATCTTCGTCTTCTTTCATTGTTATCAGTGCTATATGAAACATTTTTGCAGCTAGATCATGTTGCAACTGAGGTGGTGGACTTTGTAAAGATGATATCTGTCCGGTGACTCTCTCATGCTAGCTTTCCAGTGTTGGCTCATTAAGTCTCAAAGAGCCGCCATAAAGGAGGGAAGGTAGGGTTCTACATTTACAACACGTGGGCTGCCGTCTCATTCAGCAACAGCATTAATCATTGCTAAACAATTGTTTTACTGCAGAGTGGAGATATGAGACAATTGCTCGACAAGTTGTAAAACTACAGCAACTCAGCAAGTAATATGTTCATCAATTAAACATTAGAAACAAATTCTAGTGCAGACGTTGGATGCGGTAAATGCCCTGACCCTTCTACCTGCTGTGACTGTGGACTGGACACAAATCATGTTCTGCAGAATTGTCCAGAATGCTTTTGGGGAATCAGAAATACATGAGTGTGAATGCCCTCGCTCAAAGGCTGCATTCATAAATCCAGTTCTAAATACGGCGGCGTTGTATTTGCTCTATTAGCACGAGTTTTAATCTATCGTGAGGTTTCGGTCAGCCTTAGCTGGCACAGTGAGAGAGGCAACTGCATTCAGTCTCACTGGTTATTTTCCTTCCACTTACTGAGATGTGGCATCCGATTAACCTGCGGTACAGTCCAATGTTAGTCTTGGAGCAGCATGGGGGAATCTCCAGCTGCCCGACTCTGTTTAGTCAAACCTTTTAGTCAAACACCTGCTCATTACCTCACCGAACACACACGGATGCACGCACACGCCTGTTTGACAACGCACTACAAAAACTGTAATGTGGAGAAATTCCTGTCTAATTGTAGAGCTTAGATGAATTAAGTATGACAAGTGCAAAGAAATCTGCCTCCCTTTCTGTTTTCTTTTGCTCGGCCTCCATTCAGGTCTTATGTAACCGTGCTGCTGAGAACCTGCTGGCTGTTCAAACAAGTCGGTAACACAAAGGGTAAAGACGCAGACAGACACGACCCACATACTGAGCCACTTCCCTGCATGTAGCTGTCAGTCTTTCACCCCCACATCATCTGAAGCACCAGCGCGTGCACACGCTCACTGTACACGCGCTCACCCACACAAAAGAATCCGCTCCTGTCATGTTTGAAGATCAGGGTGTTGCAGAGATAATAAATGGCTGCCAGCGGCGAAACAGATGACTGCAGCCAAGTCGAGTCTTACTGAGAAACCTGTCCCGAGAAAAAAAAACAGATAAACTTTCCATTGTTCTGTCTCATCTTTTACTGTCATGACTCATTACAGATAAATGGCCTGTTCAGATTGTGCACAAGTTACTTGTGACTGACTTTTGTATTGTTATTATTTGACACACAGAGATGTACAAGTTCCTGGTTTTCATAGATCGTAATATGATTTTGATTGGTGTTATGTAATGGCCACTTCTTTCACGCACACATTTCACTGAATTTTCATGCCGAGAATTAGATGAGAAGATACACCAGCCGTAACATTATGACCACCTTCTTAATGTTGTGAAGGTCTCCCTTGTGCCTCCAAAACAATTGTGACTTATCAGAGAATGGACGTGGGCCTTCTGAGGGTGTCCTGTGGTGTCTGGAAACACAATGTTTCCTTTGAGGGGAGAAGCTTCTGTGGATCATCCCACAGATACTTGATCAGTTTGGGATATAGTGAATTTGGAGGCCAGGTCAACACCTTGGGTCGTTCTTCATGGTTTTTTGAGTTGTTCCCAAAGTATTTTTGTGGCTGCATCCTGCTGGGTCATTGCTATGGGGTGGGGGTGCCTGGTCTGGTCTAGGTGGGTGCTACATGTCTAAGTAACATCCACACCAGTGAATGAATGCCAGGTCCAAAAGTTTCTCAGCAGAACACTGAACTTTCACAAGATGGTCATTGTTATTTATTTCTCCTGTCAGTTGTCATAATGTTATGCCTGTACCAGTCATAATCAGTAGCCAGTTAGCTTAGCTTGAAAAACAAACAGGGGTCATTGTTCTGAGGTGAATAAGCGTTGAAGGGCTGGTAGGTGCTGGTTCCAGTTTCCAAATTGCCAAAGTTAACCAAATTTTCTCCTCTGTGTGAGACTGGATTTTGATAACAATCATTTCAAAAGTTGTTCTTTCAAGTTTGACTTTAAAGTAAACAAAGAACCTAGTTTCCATGTTGCTAACTGCGTTGGGATTCCATCTGGGGATAGTTACCAGCCGACCTGAAAGCCATATTAGAGCGGTAAAAAGCTGGGGATTGCGCAATGTGACCTCCAGGTTAGTTGCATGGATGTATTAAGAGTCGGCTCTGCTGCCAGTTTGTCCGTCTTGGTGGTTACTTGTAGTTTTCCAAAGTATGAAAAAAAAAATCCCCTAAATGATTCTTGCACAAGGACCACCGTTATGAAATAAACATCTGTAAAACAGTTGACAGATTTTTATTCTTTCTATTATAAACCTCCACAGCCCCTTGTAAAGACAGTTATTTTTGTGACATCATCCCAATGTTAAGTTTATACAAGACCATAAAATACCAACCATGTTCCTTCAGTGTTCCAACACCCAAGATGATGCTTTAACTCCACTTGAAGGCCAGAAGTGTCCTGACATCTACTTTTATCTTATTTAATCTCCAGGTAAAGAAATGACTCATGCGTCTGAGTGCTGCTCTGCTAATGGTATGCTAGCTATCAAATGCTCCAGGCTCTGAGAACTGGCGTAGCTGCATAATAGCAGCTATTTGTCAGACCTGTCCGTCACCACCGGTAGTGGTTAGTAGCCTACAAAGAGCTTTTCTATTACTTTTTTTGTCCATTCAAGAAACGTTTGACAGATGAGCTGTGCAGGTTTTAGCTGCGCACAATGGTGTGAAAGGTATGACTGTATAATTTGGGCTTTCTGGCTGATTTTCTAATCTACAAGTTCTGAAACGTCTTTGTAATTAGAGTTGTGACATTTGCAAATGAACCGAATCTACTGACCCGCTTTTAAACACAGTTGTGAACCGTTCTTTTCTTGATTCATACAGGGCAAATGTACAAAAATAAAGTATGCATAATATATACAGTCTTCAGTACCACTCCAAAAGAATATGTATTGGTGGGATGTCTGTTTTTGAATGAATCTAATTCAAATCTTACCCTTATCGCAATGTTTATTGATTCATTCATTTTCTGTAGCCGGTTGTTCCTGTGAAGGTTCACAGTTGAGCTGGAACCTATCCCAGCTGTCATTTGGCCAAGAGGCGGGGTACAGCCTGGACAGGTCTCCAGTCTATCTCGGGGCTAACACAGAGACACAGACAACCATTCACATTCACACCTATGGCCAATTTAGAATCACCAATGAACCCAACCAGCATGTCTTTGGACGGTGGGAGGAAGCTGGATGCAGACTTTTTCTGAGGATAAAATAAGTTACTCCCAAGCTGGCATCTTAAAAATAAATATCAAAATTAGCCAGTCTTTTGAACAACTCTTTGGAAGGAACTGGTCCAAAAGATCCGGCTCCCTCCGCAGAGCCATAAATTACACATACTACTTCTGCAATAACATGTAAATATATAATCCCTGTAATTCCTGTTCATATTTGCATTTTATTCACAGCACTCTTACTGTCATGTTCACATTTTCTGTGGACACTTTGGAAAGTTGAAACACGTGTGTCTTAGTTGTTTTGTCCTGTTTTCTGTTGTTGTTTTTCTCGTTTGTTCCGTAGAAGCGTCTTGTACTTTCAGCGTCATAAATCATTTCCATCTTCGGCCTCTGAATGCTGAGACGAAAGTTAAATCTGAGTCAAGTACAAAAGTACTCCAGCGTCATCATTAATAAAGACTACCTCGTACATTCCCTCGCGTAGGCACATTTTCCCAAAAGGCCCACACCTCTAAACATGCATGTACTAGATAATGGATGTAAAACCACGTATGATAACCACACTGAGGGTGAGGAGGTACATGCTTGTCACCGCTCTCAGTTTTGTTACTCATTTTGTTTTCTTGTTTTGGTGAGGCGGTCGACGGGACGCGGACGCTGACTTCTGACTGCAGCATAAACTCTGTTCCCAAACTCTTTCGATAACATTCTTCTAAATGGTGTCCTAATTTCCATATCTTTGGGAAGACATTTAGAGGAGTCACTTATTAGTCATTATCTTTAATGTGTGTAGCTTGTGTGTGTGTGTGTGTGTGTGTGTGTGTGTGTGTGTGCGCGGGTGTGAGAGTGATCCCGCTGATAGTGTCATGAGACTGTGCGTCATGGTGGGGTCTCTACTCTCAGTGCACACACTGAACCAGATGAGTGCAGCCGCTAAACCGCAGGCCTGACTCACCACGCTGTTGTTATTCTTCTCGTTGTTCTTACACTCTCTGTTGTTCCATGACCTTCACCTTTGCACTACTTTCTCCCCGGGGTGAGCGAGCCACTCTAAATACTCCCCCAGCCTCCCTCCCTCTGTCTCTGTCTCTGTCTCTTTCTTCTGTATTTTCCTTCTCATTTTCTTTTATCACGAGTCGGGGTGGACTTCCTGCCTAACAATTGGAGGAACCCAGCAGTCAGAGGTGTCACGTTCTCTCATCCCCGCTGTATCTCCGCTGCATGCACAGATAGCGGCGCACGGACAGCTGGCGAGGTGAGGCAATTCAGCCGGAAGAGCTGGTTCCTGTTCGGGAGTCCACGGACGATAACCGGCATAGCCTGGACATTTAGTACGTGTTTGTGCATCACACGAGTTTAGTGCAAAGAGTGTGTCGTAACTGTTTCTTGGTTTTATTTCAACTGGCTTCTTAGGTTCTTCTTTGAGTATTGTTTTCATACATATTAAGAATGCAGTGACTAAAATAAATATGCAAGAAATACCTCAACAAGACTGGATTATTATTGTGTTACTGTAGAAATATATACGTAGTCCCACGAATCATGAGGAGAAGCACAGGTCAGGCATAGCATTATGACCACCTTCTTAATAATGTGTAGGTTTCCCTTGTGGTGACTCATCAGAAAATGGATGTGGGCCTTCTGTGGGTGTCCTGGGGTGTCTGGAAACAGGATGTCGTTGATGGGGGAAGGCTGTGAGGGGAGGGGCCTCTCACAGATACTTGATCAGTTTGGAATCTAGTGAATTTGGAGGCCAGGTCGATAAAGATGGAACACATGGAGGAAAGGTTGACCGAGGAGGTTTGGAGACACAAACATTTGTACGACTCATGTTCGGCGATATTTCGGCTAAAGTTTCAGTCGCTGTTGTTGAAGGTGAAGCAGGAAGTGGAAATAAAAATTAGCCTGACTGATACCCTAAAGTACCCTAGTACCCTAAAAGCACCTTTTGTGTGCGTGTATCCCGACTTTGATCGGGTTTTTGAAGTATCCCATTTTTGTGTTTGTCCATGTAAACACAATATCCCAAATTCAGAAATTGGGATGTGCTCATTTCCCGATTTTAAGAAACCCGGCTTTGCCACCTGGAGTACTCTGATAGAAGCCGGGATACTGGAGCATGTATACACCTTATCCGGATCTCTGACGGCTGCCCACTGTCTGCGCAGGCGCGAGTGACGCCAAGTGACGCACCAGATATACAAACAACATGGCGGCAACAAGAACTTCTCACTTTTGGAGCGACGGAGAGACTGAATTTTACCTTAAAGTAATGAAAGAACTAAACATAACGACGTGTTTAGATGCAGAAAACTCCGGAAAAGCTACGTGGCGCTGGTTTTCCACCTCGCTCCGTTGAACAAGTCGCGTTGGAAAACATTGAAAAAGACGTAAAACACGCATGCGCAGATAGGAGGCAGTGATCGGAAAATGGGTTACTGGTATTTATCATGTATACGGGGATATGAATAACCGGGTTTCTCTGTGTTCCATGTAAACACCATATCCCGGATATGCTCAAAGCCGGGATAAGCCTCAAAATCGTGATACTAAAGACCATGTAAACGCCTGGTCTGGTCTAGGTGGGTGCTACATGTCTAAGTAACATCCACACCAATGAATGAAGCCAGGTCCAGAAGTTTCCCAGCAGAACATTGAACTGTCACAAGATGGTTTAAATGTTATTAACTTCTCCCGTCAGTGGTCATAATGTTGCTCTTATTGACAACATTTGAGGTTTTACCCCCAGATAAGGTACTTGCAAATAAACTATGTTGCTTAAAGAGTCTACTAATGTCACAGCTTACTTGTGTTTCTTTCCCCATCACAGTGCTTTGTAGTGACGCTGCCATGCTACCAAACCCCGTCTATGACTCTGGTGAGCATGGCATTTTAACCATTTAAATGGATGGGAGGGATGACCACAACTATGAAAACAGTGCCCAAATCTGAATATACCAAAATTATCCTTCGACATTTCATGGGTGACAGACGAGTTGGAGATATTAAAAGGCCCGACTGTGCACTCAGACCACTGGTGAGGTTAGGGGAAATCCTACGGCTGCTCCATTGGACTGCAGTTTGTTTATCAGCTACATTTTCTGCAGCGTTCTTGCAGTGGTCATGGTGACTGTGTAAAGTTTGTCTTTTCTAAGTCGCGGGTAACCAAGTCTTGTGCTGCCAGTTTTTCTGTGTTTGTGTGACTGTCCCTGTGCCAGTGGTGATTATGCTTTGTTTTAGAAAAGTTAAATATGCTTTTCAATAGTGATTTCATGGGGGATTGTTGGTGTGTGTGTGTGTGTGGGGGGGGGCATAGTCGTTAAAAACCCATGACCGGCCTTACCTAACGCGGTCACACAGAATCAGCACACACAGTTGTGCAAACACACTAGAGAACAGCTGGAAGTTGCCCCGGGTGCATTGGTCTGCTGTGTTGAGTGACAGGTGCTTTAACAGGCTGTGATTGCCTCTAATATCACCTGAGATGGACTGCAACACTTGACACACACACACACACATAAAGTAATTCATTCAGTCGTGCATACACTCGTACACACATCTACCTAACCCCCCCCCCCCCCCCCCGCCTCTCCGAGCTAACAATGGCACCACACCCCACCCCAAAAATCCCTCAAAATTTTCATCCGTGCTAAGTTCATTTGCAATGAAGACATTCTGTTTGATCTGCATAGGAATTTCCCTCTCTCTCATCTCCAGGGACATAGAGAGAGCGAGCGAGAGAGAGTCGCACAATGTACCAGTTAAAAAGGCTTGGTCTCCATTGAAACTGGGCCCTCTAAACTCCCCGTAGAGCCCCCGGGCCCCCATTACGGTTCTGGCTTCTATAGAAGGAGCTGCAGCGCTGAACACTGGGCCTCCTTGTATTCTCCCGGTGCCCCAGCCGAGAGCCATTGACAAGCCCCACAATGTCCCGAGCGCTCCTTTACAGTAGAGAAGGGCTCTTTTCTCTAAAGGGTGGCTCGGGACTCAGAGAGGGGGACCTAGTTTTTCACAAGGAGCCCTCTCCAACAGAGGCATCTGCAATCTGTTGCTTGCTCCGCAGCCGGGCCTCTCCCCTTCAGCTCCTTTTTATTCGCGAACCGGCAGCGAACAAGGACAAATCGACCGTGAATTCCTCAGCGCCTGGCAGCCGCTGCCCACTCCACTTCTGTAAGCCCTCTCTCTCTCTCTCGCTTTCTCGCTCTTTCTCCAAGCTTTCAATCTGCCTGCCCCGCTCTCCAGCGCTGTGTTTTGTGTACAAAAATCCCTGAAGGCCTATTTTTTTTTTCTTTTTTACTTCTCTCCTGCTCCCTCCTGATGTGTATCTTTCAGCTGTTTCCCACTCTCTCTCTCTGGGAGTGAAGTGGCTAATACAGGAGGTGAGAGGGCTAACGAACAGAATTCCCAATAAAGGGCCTTTATACAGACCTGCTGAATGGTAATCTGTTTAACAGGGCGTCCATCCATCGACCAAAAAAACGCAGATAAGAGTCATGGTGGTGGGGTGAAATTCACACTGGAAACCTTTGATTTCACTGTCTCATAAAAATGCCGCACGGACAATAAAGCCCCTCAAGAATCTGGTTGCCATCTTCCTGTCAGTCTGAAGGAACTTCCACATAGCAGCCCGGGCCACATAATAGCGGCCGTATAATGGGGCCGCGGCCTCAAAGGAGCCTCATTCAAGACTGAGCGCCATTTAAATCCACCTGTTTTCCTCCTCCGTCCTCACATCCTTCCTTTTTACAGAGAGAAGCAAGGCTGCACGGGCACACACACATCACACACATACGACCCACAAATACAAAATTTGTTCACATTCAACAGGAGCCCGGGAACTCTGGACGATGCAGCTGGTTCAGAGTTGATTTTCAAGATAATAATACGAATAACGGGCTAAACGAGTTCAGATTTATTTCTTAAAGTCGACTGTTATGTGATGAAAGTCGACACTGACTAGTCTCTGATAAAAACACAGTAGAAAGTACTGAAATGTATATTCTTGACGGCTCATGTGCTACATACTGTGAGCTGCAGATATGTACAGCCTGTATAAAAACACGCAGCACCTCAGCACATTACTGCTCCTCACCCATAGATATACATAGACGCCGCATTGGCTGTGGAGGGACGTGCCTAAAGCGCCGCCATCTTGGTACAGGGCTATCAGAGGCAGCGGTGCATGAACATACGAAGGAAAGAGGTACTCCTCAATCTCAAAGTAGAATTATTCGCTGAATTTTGGAGCGATTTCCAAACGTATTGATCTGTTAAAAACGTCACACATGTAGCTGTGATAAAAATATGGTTTTACTACCCAAATACATATTTTACTTAATGTTATCAGCAGACTAGCTTCTGACAGAGGATTGTAAAGAAAAGATGCCGGACTTCAACTGATTTATGATGACTTTTATTGTGTAGAAACACCATTCCTCCATAGATGTAATGCACTGTAGGAACTAGGGATGCTCCGATCAGGGTTTTTTGCCCCCGATCCGAGTCCGAGTCCTTTGACTTTTGAGTATCTGCCGATACCGAGTCCCGATCCGATACTCTGTGTTTGTTTTTTAAGTGCCGAATTAAGCCAAGATGGCCGCCCTGTAGGCACGCCGCTCCAGTAGACGACAGCGCTCAATGAGGCGTCTATGTATACATGTCTATGTCCTCACCTGTCTTCTAGGAGGCGGCCATGTTGTTATTATTGTCAAAAATATATACAAAGACCCTTAAAGAGACAAAAAATAAAATAAATCTGATCAACAATGACCCACAGATACACAAACCTACCAAAAGATTATGACCTTTCCTCCCACTTTAGGCCTCGTCTGGACCTAACCACCAGCCGTGGGAAATACTCGTGTGATTAGCTGCAACAACTGGATGCTACTTTCTCTTTAATCCGCCGGCATTGTATATAGCTCGTGCACAAAAACGGTTTCCCGCCATGGGTGTGAAAATGACACTGAAGGGAGCACTGAGAGCGAACAAAGAGTTAAATAAATAAAAGACTTAAAAGGGGGCTAAAAGCTGAGTGTCTCTTCATTAGCTTTCCACAATGAGAAAATCCCCGTAGATCCACCGTTAACATAACATATCATCGTATTGATTGTAAGTGTGGATTAAGTAACTGTTGCGGGAAAAAAAAAGAGTGGCACACGGCAGTTTCAGTGGATTACTATTAAGCTGCGAGCAAATATAAAGGGGTATTAAGCAAAACACGGGGTTGTTATGTATCCTGGAGACGCACAAGCAGGCGTGAACTCTCGTACATGTATGAACTCACCCCGGGACACTTACAGTAAATACAAGCCGTCCACAGACACAGGAGACCTGGTCACACAAGCCCTCTGTCAAGGCCACGCTCATCATCTTTCCTCCTCCCTCGCCCTCGCTAAAGCCCAGGGGATTCAGTCATCCAAGGCCTCTCCTCTGTGCACATCTGCTGTGCCGGACAGGCAGGCTGGCAGGCGAGGCGAGGCGAGGGGCTGGTTCGGGGGCCCCGGCGATCGGGGGGCACTTTGGCTTTGGAAAGGCTCGGGGTGGGAGGTGGGGTTAGATGCCTCAGAGCAGCGCACGGGCTTCCATGGTGATACTGTCTTACAGTGTTTACAGCCTCCCAATAGCGTGTCTGACCTCTCCTCCCCATCCCTCTATTCCTCACAGGCCCACTGTGTCCCTCCTCTTCTAATGTAAATGTCGGGGGGCTGGCAGGCTGATGGCTGAGCGAGTGTGTGTGCATGTGTGGAAGCTTGTTTTGGTGATTCACTCGGCTTCCCTCTGTGTTCTTGTTGGAGCTGTGTTTTACGGCACCAGCCTTTCATTTCTCTCTCCCTCTCTCTCTTTTTCTATCTTTTCTCTGGGTTTTATAAGAGGTTCTGTTCGCCCGGGCCTGCTGCCCCTCCAAAGCCCCGCTGCTCGGTGCCATGGGGCTTTCACACCGCCACCTATTAAAGTGAGTGAAAGGTGGCACGGCTTAAGTGTGCTGTCTGGCCCTGAGCAGCGAGCACCTGGTCGTGCTCATGTGCCAGCGAGGACGCAGGCCTCCAGAAACGTCCGTCTGAGCACAGTTTGTTGTTTTATTTGTCGTATTTTCTGGGGTACAGGGCGAGTTTAGACATTAGGTTGTGCATTTAAACGTGCATCCCAGGTTTGGAGAGTTATCTGGGGTGCGATGTTCACTTGCTTGCGTAGTGTAAAGCTGCACACATTTGCAAGATTTTACCTTTTTAGTATAAATGTCGTACATATTTTGAGATTTAGAGAGAATTTTGTAAGCTGGTTTAAGT
>SRSE01001339.1:0-222500 GCA_005024645.1 Planiliza haematocheilus | reverse complement strand
CCCCCTCCCTCTGGAACTCTCTCCCCAAACACATCCACGACTGTACCGACCTTCCTACTAGGGATGTGCGATATTTTTACGATATATCGTCAAAAACATTCCCCGCGGTAAGAATATGTCGGCAGATACTCGGGGGAACGAGGAGCTCGTTCCTAGACGAGGATTTAAAAGTCTGACGCGGAGCAAATAGTTCACACAAAGGACAGAAACGCCACTAAAACACAGCTCAAACCAGAATATGAAGAAAATGCGCAAGAAGCAGCGTCGAAAACTTGTCAATGCACTACAGTCAAATGGATTAGGCTAAAATGGTGTTTGTTTATTTTTATCGTTACCGTGATAAATAGCAGAAATTATCAGGATACATTTTTTCATCCATATCAAAAACAAACCTTTTTAAAACTTGCTTTTAATGTGTAGCTCAGTCTATTGTGTTTTTAGTTTTCTATTTTACATGGTTTTAATGATTTGATGTTCTTTTTTATGTAAAGTGTCTTTGATTATCTTGAAAGGTGATTTTAAAGAAAATTATTATTTGTTTCAGTGCAAAGAAAAATATTTCATGAACAGCTTCAAATTTCTTAAGAAAAATTTGTTTTTGACACATGAAGCAGGAAGAAAAAATTTCCACCTGTGTCCTGCAAAGGTATAAACCACACATCAGTGATGTCTGCTCATTGGTATCAAGAGCCTTTAAAAATGTTTGGGCTAACTGAATAACGAATAAATCCAAATAAGAACTAACAAATGTAATGATTCTGTCTTTAAAATCATATTGGCATGCAGTAAAGGTAAAGGTACGTGCTTTATTTGTCATGATACAACATTAAACAACAGAACTGAATGGTCAGATGGAGGGTTAGCCCTGACCTGGCGCCTAGCACCCGTGTTTTTGGATGATGGAGGGAGGAAACCCACGCAAACACAAGCGTTGTTTACTAGTATGCAAATTAGCCATGCAGCGTTACGTTAGCACATCTCCTCAATAACGAGCAGTGCCATTAACCGTCATTCCCCGAGGGTTTTTCTTTCACGGCAAACACTGCAGCAGTGCTAGACACTGAGTCGCACATGGACACTCCGGTGAGACCGTTATAATCTGAGATTTGTGCGAAAGGCCGCATCCTGAACGATGCCGGGGCTTATTTGCATAAAAAGCAAAAGTGAGATCTCAAGTGGTAGCTCAAGACTCATGCTGAGATGCGTTTAAGCGCTAGGTGTGAACACGTTCGCTTAGAGCCGGGGGATCGTGATCAGATCATGGATGACACATGCAGGTGTGAGCTGGGCCTCAGTGAAGTTGAGTCACTGAGATGATTTACAGCTGCTCTTTTCCTTCTCATCAGTTACTGATATGTTCACAGGAGCGATTCATCGAAAGAGAATTCAGTCATAATTAATATTATTAATCACACATGGCTTTTTCTGCTGATTTACGACATGCTTAAAGTGAAAAGGGCTGATTGGAAACAGAAGAAAATGATGCCATTCCTGTGATGTCTCATCACAGATTCTGACTCACGAATGTCAGGCAGCTCCTCTAACTGGTTTATTTGTAAAAGGTATACAAAGCCGCGTGGAATACAGTAAGAAAGTGCTGAGGCATTCTTCTCAGTAAACCATGTAAAGTTTTGGAAACTGCGCGTCTGGATGGTCCAAAGCGATTTTCAGAATAAAAAGCTTTTGTTTACAGTTTAGCAGAACTCCTCTGGAAACAATTAGTCGAGTTCGCGGCACAGGCTTTATTAGCCGTCTCCCGTTTTTGCTGATGGTTTCCTATTAATGAGTCAAACGGCTGCTCCAAATAATGAATTACTGTAAACGAGGGAGTCTTGCAGGATGTTTGCACCGTGTGGGAGATATTCAAAATAGTGGTTTTCTCACAAGTCGAGCTGCACCTCCATTCACCGCAGCACGGGGCGTTTATGTGAAATATGAAAACAAGAGCCATTTATTAAAAATAAAAAAATGTCTGTAAGTCATGTGCTCTCCAGTCACCATCACCCCGCAGCTCTTGCAAATCACCTGAGGTGCTAGCATCACCGGAGGAAACCTTCCTTCGCACAAGGTGGTTTGGTTTCTCCGTTTGCAGCAGTTGTGGCTCTGCAGCGTGCTCCTCCAGCTGAGCGTGCAGAGCAGGTAAAGAGGACAGGGAGGTGGATGCGAGTGACAAGAAAAGAAACAGAGAGCGAGACAGAGAGCCTGTAATGATAAATAATGGAAATAGCTTTACAGTAAATAGGAAATCTCAAACGAACGCTCCCGGTGCTGATGTGTGAAACGTCACATCACCTGTTATTGAAAGTTGCATGATTCACGCATGAGCTGTGATAAACTGTCAACATGTGTTCTCTTTTCATTGAAATATTATTTTCTAGAGGAAAGAGAAAAAGTCAGACAGAAATTGAAAGAGATGAAGATGAGTTACGATAACATCAGAATGCTGAGTTCCTTTATCTGTTGGCAAGCCTGGCTGCTGAGCAGAATGACTGGAAACCTCTGTGATGCTGCATGGTTGAAACCACATCACACACGCGCGCACACTCTTTATGAGGACACTTATCGACACAACGCGTCCCCGAGCCGCTCACTCGGACCTTAACGATGCCTAACTTTAACTTTAACCCGAGCGTCGTCCCTCACGGAGCCACAGTTTGACGAGAGGAAGAGAAATCCGGCCAGAATGTCGTCACTTTCCCAAAGCGTCCTCACTCCGTCGGTCTAAGCCTGTGGTCCTCACAAAGACGGCTCAACGACTGCGCACACACACCCAGCGTGCAGGAGCACCGGTGTCCCTGTGATGTGGCGGGGCAGTGAGCACACATCCTCAGAGAGTGCATTCACAAACGTTAGCGCTGCAGAAGGCCGTGGCGCTGCACATGTTCTGTTTGTTTCGCAGGAGACGTGGAAAAGAACAGCGCGAGCGCCAGCAGAGACACAAACACACACGCACGCACGTGGACTCGCACAAGCAGAGATTGTTCTGATATTACACCGCATACAAAACCGCACTCTTTGCACACAACACTACAAATGCAGGCAGATTTCCTGTACCTGTACGGGCAAATGTGGGGCAGAGAGATCAGTTTATATAAACTGTTTCTGCACACTGAGGCTCAGGTGAGGTTTCTTTTCTCCTTTCTGTCTCATTTTCCTGCGTCGGTGATGTGTTTGTGGTCGTGAATGCACAATGCATACGCCATATATGCACCAATATGAGGCAAGAGTCAGCGTGGGCGAGCAAAACCAGACAGACACCAATCGGGCATAACATTATGACCACCTTTCTCATGTTGTGTAGGTCTTTTGTTGTTGCCTTCAAAACAGTTGTGACTCATCAGAGAATGGACATGGGCTTTCTGAGGGCGTCGTGTCTGGAAACAGTGTTGGGGGGAGGGGGGCTTTGAGGGGAGGGGCCTCTGTGGATCATCCCACAGATACTTGATCAGTTTGGGATCTAGTGAATGTGGAGGCCAGGTCAACACCTTGTGCTGTTCTTCTTCCTAAAGTGTTTTTGTGGCTGCATCCTGCTGGGGATGGCTGCTGCCATCAAGGAGTGTCATTGCTATGGGGTGGGGGTGCCTGGTCTGGTCTAGGTGGGTGCTACATGTCTAAGTAACATCCACACCAATGAATGAATGCCCAGGAAAGTAAGTTTCCCAGCAGAACACTGAATTGTCAAAAAATGGTCAATGTTATTTACTTCTCCTGGTCATAATGTTGTGGCTGACTGGTGTATTAATGATTAACACATACAGTATGTGCTTCCACAGTGGCGCATTCCCTCAAAAACCCATCTTGGACGCAGACAACAGCCTCCGCAGCTTAACTGAGACATTACTGTAAAACGAGGACACGATGTACCGAGGCTGAACCCGGCTGGGATAACTCATTCATAGAGTGTCTAGATGACACATGAGACGCTGTGTTGCACAAAGCTGTGACGTACCCGGCATCAATAGGAACACTCTGGCTATTGACATGTAGCAGAGCAAAAAAAACAAAACAATAAATAATCTGCATATTTCCTTGGAAAGATTTACATGTGATCCATGAGGATGAACTTACTGTAAACTGAACAAGGAAAAGCGAATGTTGATTATGAACAAACACTCACATATAACACTGGAGTGCTGTACATATGCACTCCAAACTATGGCAAATGAAAAACAGCTAGAAACAAAAGCATGTGCTATTAAACTGCAATGTGACACTCGAGTTAAACATAACAAAACAATGAAATTAGCCGCTGACTAAAAGTGAAACTCCTACTCATTGTCAAACTTTGGCCTTACATGAATCACTACGGGGTCTGTCTCGGATATGGCACATGGGACCAGCTCTTTACTCGAGCCTGGATGGTGAGGGGATTATGTGTGCTTGACAGTCACATGTACGCGTGTTATGTGGACTTATCTTACAACCTGAGAGCTGTAAATGACACCTAAAGGGAACTGTGTAGTTGGGAGATTATCTCTGTGGGTTTCTGGTAGTACTGTAAGTGGCTCCCTCTTCACACAGCATTTATTTAATTACTTGATTCACTGGTGACATACGCAGACGTTAGAAACGCTTCGAGGAAAGAAGAAAGAAGGGATGACAGAGTGTTCTCATGCACATCTTTGAAAGGTATGTTTGGCAGCATGTGACTGTGTGTATAAGACATCTGCCGAGCTAATCAAAGCCTCTCATCTATCACACATCAGCACACTCAGCCTGTGTACCTGCCTGCTTCTCTTACGTACACTGTGGTTTCAACCAGCCCTGCAGCGTGCTCGCAGCCACAGATACGAGCTGTTTATCTCACCACGATGGCTTCCTCTTCAGCATACAAACACACTCTGTCACTCCCTCTTTGAACCCCTGCTGTTTGAGCCCTCTGCTAACCTTTAATGCCTCAGCATAGTTTGAGACGTGCAAAAAAAAAAAGCCAACGATGGTGGCGTATGCAGTGGTACGCGCTTACACACCCCAGAGCCACAAGCATTATGCAGGCATTCACACTCTGACACGATTTGCATGCGTGCAGTGACAAGCGCCCTCACAAACTTTAAGGAAATAAACACAAAGACAGAAATGCGTGTCAGGAATCCTCTGACACATCCACCTTGCTTCACTCTGCTATCTGACGTGGGAAAATATACACTAGACTTCACCTGAGTCAAAAAGAAGAACATTGAGTGCACTTGGTGATTGACAGCCGTCTCCTCCCATGTACTCTTCCTTATTCATTGTACCAGCAACATAAAAGTGTCTGTCAGTGCTAATATACACTTGTTTCAAGCTGAATTTACTACTCTGCCGATCAGATAAGATTTATGTGTCAACCAGAGATGGCGTGGCTAGTCCTCATTGCCGATTGGTATCTCTTCTAGCTCTCTGCACAGAGTGAGGTGACCTTTTCTGAAACTTGCTAGATGTCAGATATTACCGTCTAAACGTATGCAGACAGATACGTCCATGAATATAATGTGAGTGTGATGGTATCCTTCATGCTTCATGCTTCATGCTTCATGAGCGACTACGTAAACTTTATGCATGTGACATTTTGAAAATATAAATTAAAACTAGCGTTTAAGGGATTAGCGGCCAAAGCCAGCTGTGTTATTGTGCATTCACTTGAACTGAGAGCCAGTGTGACAACGCAAACACTGAAGTGACATAGGAATGCCATTGTACTTTTTGTGCAGCAGAATTTGAACTGAGATCATGCTACAAATTATTGGCTTAAACACTAAGTAAATAATTAGTGGGATCATTTGTTTGAGCTGGAATGATAAGATATGAAGGTGTGTCGTTTAGAATAACAAGACTCCCTCAACAACAAGTTGAAACCGAGATTTCAATTGTCTGGTTGTGTGTGGAGACATAAACGTAAGTTGTGTTGTGAAAAAAAAGACAACTAGGCTCTAATTTTGAAGCGACGTACATAAATGTGGGCATCGTCTGCATAAAGCTTTACTTACAGATGCTACAAGTCCCAGAACACTTGGGTGTCAAACAGCAACTGATACAAATATCTGGGGATAAGATTCAGAGGCATTAAAATACTTCTACTTCCCATTTCTGTTGAGTTTTGTGTTGCAATGCAATCTCGGTGACGTTGAGTTGGAGATTGAGAAGGTGGACGAAGAGGGAAAGTGGGAGCGATGGCGTGAGAGCGCACCTGTCCCACTAGAATCTGGTCCACTCACGGTTAAACAGTGTTGGCAGCACCTTGCCTTGACCTTGTCCCCCTCATGCCGCTACTCCCCTCTGATCCCATTAGGGACCAGGCACCATGGCGTGGCAACCCCCATACACACTTATACATTTTCAGCACCTAGGCTCACCCTCCCTCGTAGTCCCCCGGCCGCATTCTTACCCCCATCTTGGGCCGAGCTTGTCCCCCTTGTCGGGGGGCCAGGACAAACATCGTGCCTGTGAAACAAGTAGGACGCTAATGTGGGCAGACAGGGCGAACAATTAAAACCAAGCACATGCTGCAAGTGAGTGTGCACAGGCCCGAGAAATGACAAGCTGAGATTTACCAAGACTGTCTGCTCAGCTTATTTGCATGAGGACCTGCTCAAAATGTAAAATTGAATATATGTATTCACAGCAAATTGTTGAAATTTTAAGTTGGCCTAGACTGTGGCCTAGATAACCAAGAGATAATGGCCTTGGTCTTTATGTGAGCATCCTAACATTAGCACAGCAGGTAAAGCCGTTGAAAAATCATTGACATTTATAGACAACAACACAAAAGACACAGACAGGAAACACAAAATGTCATCCATAGTTCCAAACATGAAGGAATTACATAATTTTATTTTGCTGAACATGTTTCTTTCGTCAACGTCGTCAAGATTCATGCTGACTGAGAAACTTAGTCTTACATAATCTGGAAAGTAGGATAATGTTGGGGAAGTCCAAAAAATCTTAAACGCTTATGTAAACAAAGTGTGTGACCTTGCATAACGTAGAGACGGCCGCGCCGCAATTTAGGCAGCACTTGCAGAAATATTCCGAGTTGCGTTTTCAGCGCCTAACCCTAGCCCTAACCATCTGAACTTTCGCCTAAACCAATTCTTAACAGGTTTCAAACCTCAAACTATCATGGCTGACAAAATGACAAAGTATACTGTGTTAGTACGGTAGTATTTTAGTAAATTGGACCAAGCAACGTAATCCAAAACAAGACCAGATAATGTAAACAGGATGGTATGTGATATATGGTCACATCAGAAGCCAAAAGTGACAAGACATTCAGAAAAAGCAGCACCGGGGGACAGGAAATTCAAAGAGCAGAGTGGCCACATAGAGAATAAAAGTGGAAACTGAAACAATACAGTGGGGCTGGGTCCCGGATATGTTATGACTATTATTTCCTATAAAAACAACTGAGTATTCAACTCATGTTCAATGAAAAACAAAAATGACACAGGTTATATTTAATTTGATAATGACTAAAACAGCAGACTGGATCCTGTAGTTCTTTGAGGAATTTATTGTCTTTACATTCAAGGTAACTGCTGTTCTGTGACGACTGCTGCTGCTGCTGCTGCTGCTGCTGCTGCTGCTGCTGCTGCTGTCACGCCTGTAGGAAACCCCACTTCAAAGGGGCGACAGTGAGCATTGTCGCTGGGCTGTGGGCAGTGTCCTGGGGCTCCTGCTCCCTCATCCAGTAATGGGATTAAAGTTTCCACGGGGCAGATTAGGAGGCTCTGGGTCTCACCCTGCTCTCTATGCTATAGTCTAGGTAGCTCCCATCCTCTGCACCCAGTTTTATTTGGGAGGGAAGTGAGAGCGCTCCATAATGAGATGATAATGATATGGGCTGATAAAGTATAAGATGCGTTTAACTACTTTAACAAAACATACCACAATATTACACAGTGTAAATTAATCACACATGGCATGGCAGATCATGACTTCCTGTAAAGTTATGTTACATACAGCAGCACCACCACATATGATTCTGTGACAAAACTTGTCATAACTGACATGTAGTTACATGATTTAACTCAACACCCGGATAATAATACTATAATACGATAACACAATAACATGGTGTAACATAACTTGAGCTGACGTGACATAGTGTAACACAATGTAATGTTACCTACCCACATAGCATAGCATAGCATAGCATAGCATAGCATAGCATAGCATAGCAGCATAGCATTACATGATATAACATAACATGACCTGACAGGCCATGACATAGTGTAACACAATGTAATGTGTCATATGTGCATAGCATAGCATAGCATAGCATAGCATAGCATAACATAGCATAGCATAGCACAGCATAGCATAGCATTACATGATATAACATAACATGACCTGAGAGGACATGACAAACTGTAACACAATGCAACGTGACATACCTGCATAGCATAGCGTAGCATAGCATAGCATAGCATAGCATAGCATAGCATAGCATAGCATAGCATAGGATTACATGATATAACATAACATGGCCTGACAGGCCATGACATAGTGTAACACAATGTAATGTGCCATACCTATGTAGCATAGCATCACATAGCATCGCTTAGCATAGCATAGCATAGCATAGCATAGCATAGCATAGCATGTGCTATTTTGTGACATAATGTAACATAATATTACAAAATAGCCTGTAACTCACTGTAACTATACTGTAACATGACATGATATGATAACATGGTGTGAGATAAGCTTAACTATTACAGTGTCATTTAGGTCAGCTCAAGAGTAGAAATAAATGGAGATGACATAGCAAAAACTTGCCACCGTTAAGGGGAATGCATAGACAAGCATTAATAAACGTGTACTCATATGCAAACACACATCCTCGGGCGAATATGTGGGTTTCCACACAAAAATTATGATTATCCAAGCTGGAAAGTTAGGTTGAAAGATGTAATCAGTGTTGTTGTGTTTAGCTGTTTCTCTCTTTTTATTATTGATTCCGCTGTGTTGACAGAGAATAACGCAATCTGAAATTATAGACGGGAGTGTGGTTATATAACTGGAAATCATTAGCCAGGTTACTACAGACAAGAAGGGGGCACATGCCTCTCTGCCTGGTCATAGCTGCTGGTTTGTCCTGACAGAGCAGGCAGACAGTCATGTCGGTGGTGCTGTTACCCCTTTTTACTTGTAGGAACACTGCCCCCTAGTGTTGGTACAAGTCGGTTTTAATAAAAAAAAGTGGGAAGCTTCCTTTACACATGTGCTTAAGAAGCAGATGTGCACGTCAGTAATGATCAGATAAAATATTTCACATTTAAAACAAAGAGCTCGTAAGGCAATGGATATGGCTGGTATAATTTGGCTTTGACTCTTCTCATTTAAATCTCACAAACATTACGTCACAAACGTAATTTCTTAATTTGTCACGTGTTTCCCTTCTTGCCTCCTCTTCTTTTTTTGTTTGTTTCTTTCCATTCAAAGTTGTGTATTTCAATTTGGTATGTACGCGCATACCTATATAGACACACATTCAACACACAAACCCATGTTTCTTTCTTTAAAAGGAATTTCCATTCATTTAATACATTCCCCAACACTTAACCTAATCACAACCTACTTGCTAGTTTTACACTGAAGCCAAGTCGTATCAGGTTAGCCCTCAAACAGTTGTGGGGACCAAAAAAAATGGGCAAACAACAACAATAAAGCCCCAAAACATTAGTATTCTGCCAGAGTTCGGCCCCCACAACTTAATAATAACAAACACACACACACACACAACTAATATCCTGGGCCGTAGTGTCTCCGGCCCACGCTATGTTGAAGCTTCGGCCCAGCTGGCAGAAGTTAGAGCGGGGCAACAAAGTGCCTGCAGGATGGGCCAGGATGGGTATGGGACAGGGCCCCCGCGGCCACCGCTGAAAGGCTCCTATTGTCCGGCCCCACTTCCATCAGGGACCATTAATCATGGGCCGCGGAGCACGGCTCTGAGTCAGATAAAGTCCAGCCTCCAAACTCCCCTTCCAAAAACACACACAGACACACACACACACACAACTTGGCCCAACCTCTTTCCCCCCTTGTTACAGCACAAACACACTGATGGACCGGCTCCTCCCCTATGTCAATCCCTTACCCCCCCTCCCTTCTAATGAAGCCAAGCTGAGTCTTGACCAGAGAGACATTTCAGCTCCTGCAGGTTATTGCTGAAGAATCATCCTCTGCAGGAGAGGAAGAGAAAAGGGAAATCATGTTCTATTTCTATTTCCTTTTGTCCCATCAAGCTTCCCCTAGGGACTGGAAACATTGATTGTTTTTGTAGGGGTTGTCTTCGCCTTTCTTGGTCAATAACTGATGCCGGATGGGACGAGGAAAGACAAAACAGAGCAGCACATTATTCTCTGACTTATGACATAGTTCAAAGGAATAGCTTGAATACCACAAAAAAAGTTTAAATTGAAACCGCTAACCAGTCTCGTTAGCAACGTTGCCCATCAAGAGGTGGAATATATTAGAAAGCAAGTGAACAGTCAGCTTGAAAGTTGGTCTGTTTGAATGAGGAAAACTGGCAGACGTAGAGATATGAGCAAACTGTGATGTGGGATGACTGGGTCTTGAAGTGTTTTCACGGTATGTGGTAGTGAGTACCAACTGAAAGTGACCTGGGGAAGTGGTAAGACACCAGTCAGGCATAACATTAAAACCGCTGACATGAGAAATGAATAACATTGACCATCTTGTGACAGTTCAGTGTTCTGCTGGGAAACTTTTGGACCTGGCATTCATTGGTGTGGATGTTACTTAGACCTGCGATGGACTGGCGACTTGTCCTCTTGCCCGATGACAGCTGGGATAGGCTCCAGCAGACCCTCGTGACCCTTAACAGGACTAAACGGATATAGAAGATGATGTTACTTAGACATGTAGCACCCACCTAGACCAGACCAGGCACCCCCACCCCATAGCAATGACACTCCTTGATGGCATCAACCATCCCCAGCAGGATGCAGCCACAAAAACACTCTAGGAACAACTCAAAAAACAAGGTGCTGACCTGGCCTCCAAATTCACTAGATCCCAAACTGATCAAGAGGCCCATTCCCTCAAAGACCCCCCATATTCCGTTGCCAGACACCACAGGACACCCTCAGAAGGCCCATGTCCATTCTCTGTTGAGTCACAACTGTTTTGGGAGACCTACACAATATTAAGAAGGTGGTCATAATGTTATGCCTGATCAGTATATGGGGTTCTCCATCATCTGGGTCATGGTATACTCTGGGTATACCCTTGTTTCAGCTTGGTTTTCGTTGGGTATGGTCCAAGGAAGGACAGCGCCTGGCAGAACCGTGGGCGCCCAAGACTCATTGATGCATGTGAGGAGCATGTGGAAACCTATGTGGCTGTGTAGCTGCAGACTGGTCAGAGTGTCCATGCCAACCCTTGTGGGTTATCTTTTGCAGGGAGTCCTTGGTTTGTGGCATTCATGTGGACGTTACTTGAACTCGTAATCCTTAACCACCTTTTAGGAATGTTTAGGAATGATTGATGAACGTGTAGTTTCATCCATGAAGGGTTTAAAGGATCTGCTGATGACGTCTGATACAACAGGACACCTTCAGGGGTCTGATGCATGAGTTGGACACGCAAACAAGAACTACACAACACACACTCTGATACCGGCCAGAGCACGAAAACAAAACAGCACCAAAACATTTCACAAGAATAGAGGAATCAAACGCTACGAATGTATAATAAGATTTTATATAATAAAACCAAAATGACATCATTCTGGTTTCATTATTACAGTGCACGGTTCGATCAACCCCGGGGGATGACACATTACATTACACATCCCTCAATAATGTGGCGCCACCCAAGAACAGTTACTCAACACAAAACTACATTTTGATTTGGACAATGTGGTCTAACTGTAGCCAACAGTCAGACCACAGTCAAACCCCCGGAGTTTGATTCATTTATTCATAGCAACTTTTACAGATTCGCATAATGACAGTTGCGTAACGGCACGCACGAGTGCTCAAGCAGAGCAAACTGAATGCTGTGAAAAAGGGATTTCCAGAGCGCGGATGTGAGTGAAACGGTTTGGCCAGGACGCGTAACGCCAAGGGCCCAAACGTGCGGCACGCTTAGAGAAAAACCAGGAGTGTGTGGTGGCCTTTCAGAGCTTTCATCGAATGCTGTTGTGTCGTGTTACAGAGTAGAGATGAGTTTTAGAATCAGAATTCATCGCTGCATAGGTTCGTTCATTTGTTGTGGTGGTTAGTGCAATACAAATGCACACAAGTCCGATTTAACGATAAGGGAAATATAAACAGAGGGGGCGGCACAGTGGCGAGGTGGCTAGCACAACGAGAAGGTCCTGGGTTTGAATCTTTCTTTCTGTGTGTAGTTTGCATGTTCTCCCTGTGTCTGTCTGGGTTCACTCCAGGTTCTCCAGCTTCCTCCCACTGTCCAAAGACATGCTGGTTAGGTTCATTGGTGATTCTAGATTGGCCGTAGATGTGAGTGTCTCTCTGCGTTAGCCCTGAGATAGACTGGAGACCTGTCCAGGGTGTAACCCGTCTCTCGCTCTGTAACAGCTGGGATAGGCTCCAGCAGACCCCCGCGACCCTTCACAGGAATTACAGAAGATCAATGGATGAATAACAACTGCACTGCTGCACAATAGGTAATGCACAATATGCTGTAATTTGAAAATAAACTGTTCTCATGGATGGACTGCAGCTTCCTGACGGAGGGGTGTGGCACAATAATGCATGAAGTGATGAATTCAAAGACCTGGAGGTGGTTGAAGCTCAAACTGATTCAGTTATTTGTTTATTTTACTAAGTGTAGAGACATGTGTCAGTAAACTGGAACAGGTGGCACAGAAACTAACCGGATATGAACTCACCTACACCTTCATGATAAAATAAGATAAGATAAGATAAATATTGATAGCTGAACTAAAACTGAATTGAAACTGAAACGATCAGTTGTTTTTCATGCTAATGTGACTAATTACAGAGGGAAAAAGGACAAAGGAGTGACTCAGGTAGTATGAGCAAGGCTGTGATCAGCAGGGGAGAGGAGATGGGGATGGTAGATGAAGGAGTATGATCAGGAAGCTCTGATCGGCAGGGGAGCAGAGACATTAGAGATCAACGTACGGTTTGAATCGCCCCAGATATGTCAACTCCAATGTCTCTTCAAAGTTTACTTCTTCACTTACTGCATTCATCCTGCAAGTTTTATTGGTGCAACGTGACTCTAAAATCACCGATTTGCAAAAATGAACTTGAGGAATCGCCTGTGCAGGCCTAAAAGAAAGCGGGTGAAAAGTGACAAGTGTGTTTATAGCGGTGGGCGGACAGTGAGGAGGGGAGAGGGGGCAGGGGGGTATTTATACACCGGGCCCGGTATGTGTTAGGGTGTTTACACGAGTAGCATGGAGGGAGCACGAGAGACGGAAATTGTGTTGATATACGAACGAGGGAGGGCGGACGAAACCAGGGAAATTGTACACACTCATGCATACCTCAGACGGAGCGAGCGAACGAGGTGGTGGTGGTGGTGGTGTTGGGGGGGGGCTCCTTTTTTTTTTCCTCACTCACGACATTCCTCCTCAATTCTCTTCTCCTCCCTTGCTCTGACCCTCGTCTCTCTCTTTCTTTTTTCCCCCCGGAGGAGGAGATTACATAACATATTTCCAGCAGTCTCCCACCCACACTCACACACACACACACACTCCTGCTACACTTCATCAGTTCCTGCCTCTCGTTTGCAGCCCCACCACCACCACCACCACCACCACCTTACTTCTTGCGCACACACACACACACACTTGTCAGCTGTGAAATATTTCTCCCCCAGATCTCTTTGGCTGGACACTGAACAGACTCTCCAATGAGTCGAGAACCTTCTCATGCCCCACTTCTTCTTCTCTCTCTCTCCACATTCTCTCCCCCTCCCTCTCTCCCCGTTTCTCCCCTTTCATCTCTCGAACAAACACCCTGTTGCATTAATCAGGGTTTTTTCCCCCCTCTCTCCCTCTCTCTCTCTTTCTCCCCCCCTGCCACCCTCACAATGGCTCTGTTTTACATCACCCCTCCCTTTAACACCCCCCCTCCCTCGCCAAACTGTGCTCACTGTGTTTCCTATAATGCAGCAGTCTGAGAAACACGACTTTGGCGAAGGGGTTGCGGAGTGGGAGTCATGTGGGGTGGGGCGGGAGGGGTTGACACCAAGGTCAGCCGTGTCAGAGCTGGGCCCGAGGCTTGGAGAGGTTGGGTGGGTGGTTTTTTTTGGGGGGGAGAGTTGTTTGGGGGTACGGACAAAGCATCCCCCTCTGACACCTGAAGAGAAAAGATGCACGGTTAAGAGGCCAGATATGAATGACCGGTTTGTCACAGTTTTCTGAGATGCACTGTTGGCGCTAGCAGGGAGGCTGGCGGGGGGTAGGGGGGGTCCTTTTGTGGATGACAAGTAGAGGCGTTAGTGCATTTACATATTAACCCCTGAGATAATCCTTACGCATGATTTACAATGACAGGAAGAGGGAGGTACAGTATGTCTTATGAGTTTTTTGCAGAATAACTAGAAATGTTAATATCTGGTGGTGATTGCATGTAAAAACCTTCTGGGACAGGTGCAAGTAGTGTTACTGTAATGGCACCATATTTTCTGCAAAGTTCAACGTCTCAGCTTTCAGAAACTGTTGGGATTTTTCCTATATCGCAAACCGTGACGTAATTATGGTAATCCAAAAAAAAAAAAAGTGTGCAAACAAACCGTTGATAAATTCTGTATTAAAAGGTTAATCACACCATGCAGTCTACATCCTCTAAAAGCATGTATGCATGCACTTCTAAAGCCTTGTCATGAATAGAAAACATCAAAGTACACTAATAAAAATGACTCGTGCATGAAATAAAGCGGCGGATAAAACGTTAAATTGAATCCGGCGTTGCTATTAATTTGCAGTCATTGTGTGTGCACACTTTAGGGCTGCAGTGCGTTGCCTGACTGTCATTACCCGACACACTGAAAAACACCGCAGGGCTTAAATGCAATTTACAGGCCTAAGCTGTCACACTACACTTAACATAATATGCTGATGGGGATTTACAGTGTAATCCAGGGTGTCATTGACATTAATCGTGAAATAATATTTTGGTTACATCATAATGTTTCATCATTGTTGACCGGCTTTGGAAACGAGGAACATCTGCTTACGTGTGCGGCCTCACATTGTGTGTGCGCATGGGTGTGCGTGCTTCCACCCGTCGCAGGTTTTTCCCATGCCTCATCGTTCGCTGGTCGTCATGGGTTCGGCAAAAACCTTTGAGAAGTGTGTTAGGTGTTGGGCCGCGGTCTGGGTGGCAGACCGAGGGCTGAGCCTGACTCAGCTGAGAGCCTTGTGACTTGTGCCCAGGCTCGGACGGCCTCAAGTCTCATCAATGCGTCTGATTGAGAGGCGGGGAGGGGTTGGGGCAGGGGTTCGTAGACTGGCACGGCGCTCGCTCAGACTTGGCACGGGTCACTGGATCAGGGATGAACTTCATTTAACCATGGCTGGAGGCGGAGGGGGGTGGAGGAGTTTGTTTTTTAGGCTGCTTCGTGGCAGGACTCTAGCATGGAGGAGATTGAAGAATTAGGGAAGGTACTTGAAGGGAATGAATGGGTGTCATATTTTGCATCTCTAAAAGCCAGCCCCGACAAAAAGAGAGGCGTCCGTTCCCCTGCCTGACCCAATAATGCACAGCAGGACCCAAACAGGGGCGCCATGCTAATGAGCGCATGCGATTAGTGCAACCGAGTGAGCTAAAAATGGGAAGGGGTGGGGGGGAGTTGGGGTATGAGCAGGGGGCACCTATTGGCTCTTAATGAGAATTGAAGGGCCCCCCTTTCCCAGCAATGGCCCCTGTGGGCTGGTTTTTTTGGGGGGGTCATACCAGGCTTCTCTGCACATTAATGATGGGCCACATACCAGCGGATAGAGAGGGGTGGTAGCGAGGTGGGGGCATTGTGGTGGTGGGGAGGGTTAACTAAGACAAAAGTAAAGCTGTGGAAAAATGCTAATTCACCATTGGCTTGGAAAAGGGTGCTGGTGGCGGAGGGCAGGAGGGGGGAAAGGGGGGAAAGGGGAGGAGGTGACGACAAAGAGGCAGGGGGTGGAACGAATGGCAAGAGTGTAGCGTGCGAGAGATATTTTTGGGAAGGGGTTTTAGCGTATGTGTGTATGTGTGTGTGTGTATTTTAGTGTGGGCATGGCTGAAAGCTGGAAACAAAGCCAGAGAGCAGGGGCCTCAGACTCCACGGCCTCTGCAGGGGAAATTCAACCCACTGTTGCATGCTGCTCTGATTTAAAGACTGGGAGCTCATGATGGATTTAACCCAGAGACGTTTGGACAGTGACATAAACACTGAAACAGCTCAGAGTCGCCTCTAAAAGGTTCGATATGTAAGAGCACCACGGGAACGTCAAAGCTCTGACTCCACACCGGATTGTCATTATTATTATTACTACGAGTGATTTAAAGGAAGGGCAGCGCTGAAGGTTTAAAACGGGCATGGAGACTAACTGAACCTCTCTGGGCGTCCCTCCGAGCTAGAGCCTCCATTGTACGTGGGAGTTGAAGCACTCAGAACCTAACCAGCACTTGAGATTTGAGATTTGCCCCATAGTTCATTTCCCAATGTAAATATTTGGAAGTATCCAAATTTTCTTTTGTAATAACCTCAATGGCCTTTCACTGTTTTTATTGGTTGATATTTAAACGTAGAGCCATTCAACAGTGAACATTTTATTCTGTAGTTGTTCAATACATAAAGTTGTATTAATCATAATGTCCCAAAAACACTTTTAAGTAGATTTTGAAGGTTGTTCCTCTATTGGATCGGGACCACAAGACAAGGCATGGAGGACTCATTGGATTCCTGGTATCCTGGTAACTACTTTTACTGCAGTCTCTCAGACAGGAGGTGGTTGAACTTGGTCCCTCCGTTCCTTCATAGACCAACTTGCTTTTTGAGAGTCTCCATAGGATTCTCTTACGTTTTGCATGACCGGACACGTAAACTCAAGTACAGCAGTTATGTAAATCCCGTCAGATCCCTCAAACAAAGGAGTTGCTGTTGCCAAGCTTAATGAAGTTAAATAACTGAGGTTCAGGAACAGGACCACGCCTCAAACACCCAATTACATGCACCTGCCTATATAGGCGCACCTAACCTCTCCTCGTCCGTTCTCAAATCCCTCCACCCCAACCCTTTCCTTTCTCTCTTCTCCTTTACAATCTCTTTGCAGGAACCAGTGGGTCAAGGAGCCGACGCCTCCAGACATATGCCCCCACCCTGAATCACTCGCCCTGGGTTCCTACGTCCAGTCTTCCAAGGATCAGTCACACAGTTCTCTTTCCTATCCCCTCGACCCTTCCGTTTGATCTCCTATCTTTCCCTTCTCTTTAACATGGTCAATTAAACTTCTTTGAATGTCAAAAGGCGTGATCTTGTTAGTGAAAAGGCATTTATAGTACCACGGGACATAGATAACCTGCAGGCATGCTCTGTAAAAACAATATCTAGTTAGCCTAACCTCAGTTAGCCTTTCATCGATGTGTTCCATCTTCATTGATCCAAAACATTTCACAATTCCAAAACCAGTGTTCAGCAAGTCCACACTACACAAGAAGTAGTTCAAACCTGCTTTTTTTGAATAACCATTGACCGTAAATATTAGGAAATTGCTTCTGCAGTGCCGGGGGCCGATTTTCTTTCAGCTGCACCAGTCGTAAATCACACATCGGCTGACAGCTTTTGTAAAAGTTTTTTTTTTCTTCCTGAACGGTGGTAAACATTGATATTTCCCTCCGGATTGAGCGAAACTCACGTCAACGCTCATAGTTGGAGGAAATATGATGCATTCAGTTCTCAGTTCACGAGCGCCGTTCTTTGAACACGCAACACTGTCCAAAACTGCGGAGATGGAGAAGCAGCCGGAAATACTAAAGCTGAAACATGCTACTACCAAGTGGACCAATCGCAGCTCTTGCATTCTGCGTCATTGTGATGTGTAGTTACATTTCTGGGGAGGTGCACGACAGGCTACGAAGTTATTGTCTGCGTAGGGTCTGGACTGTCGCCATAGCATCGGCATCAACTTGACGCAGAAGCCTAAACCGCCTAGGAGCCATTGCCCATTAGAGACAAGGACATACATGAACATAGTGGGTCTTCTGGAGAGAGGTAGAAGTTACTGGTAACCTGTGACACTAGCTAGCCTGAAGCGTTCTATCCCAGATTAGTTCAGGCCAAGGTCTACTCCAACGGCTTCCTAGAGTAGGGAGCTCTACCACCCATTCCAGCCTATGTCAGGGAGACTTGTATTATTTTGTTCCTACCAGTGACTCCTCTTGTTTTCATTCTGGGAAAAAGACACTGTTTCTACCGATTTTAGGGAGTTTAGGTTGGAGGCTGCCCTGAAGAAGCCCGTGACTCAGTAACTCAGCCTCCGAGTCTCAACTATTTGGTTTTCAGGTCAAAAACTATGCTACCAATACAAATCAACTCTATAACAATACCATACATCCTCTCGTAGGTCGTGCTCCCCTGTAAAATTATGACAACCTACTAAGGCTGATGTACAGTCGCTTCACCCATTCCCACATTCCTGTTGCTTCCAGGTGGTTTCAGCATGGTTTCTGTTGACCCACTTTCTGCCTCCTGTCTGTTGGCGGTTTAGCAGCAGCAGCAGCAGCATCAAGAGTTCACACCCTGGGAATAACTCGCGGCCATGGAGGGGAGGGGTGATGGTGGAAGAGGGGGACTACTGTAAAGAGTGTGATTAATGAGTGAGTGCTATGGCAGCACTGCAGAGAACAAAGACACTAATCTACAGCACATGGAGGGCGGAAAACCCTGTGCATACCAGAGGGTGGATCTAAAACCTCACCCATGTCTCCTAGTTAGTAACGGAGGTGGAGGACAGCAGCGGCGGTGGATGTGCTGGAGATGAACGCCTAATGTATAGAGAATGCTCCTGTGGCTTCAAATTATCAGAAAAGTGTCAAATCTAAATAAAGCAAATAGTCTGGGCTCATGTAGAGATTGAGTAAATCTGTTGGGCCCAAGCTTCAGGCACCTATCCCCTGCTCTGTCTGCAGGCAGGTGTGTGTTTCAACAGAGCAGAGGCAGGCCCGGCCACTCACCTCAGCCATAAATCACGCTCTGGGGCTAATTGATTCAGCTTTGGTTCTGACACCGCTTCCCCAACAAATCCTTAAAGCAGCATCCATGCAACGTTTTAACCGTGTTGGGTTCTGTCATGCACGCCTCGATACATTACTCATGTTCTCTTCAAAAGAGGAGAAGCAGCTGATTCATGACCCAAGGCCACCACCTCTGGAAGCCTCCTGCAGACCACTAAGCTTTTAAATACTTAAATGTATGCTCGGGGAGCATGGTTTTGCATTTTTGAACGGCACAGTGGTTAAAGAATAAAGACTCATAATAATTTAAAAATATCTGATGCCTCTTGGAGAAGTATTTTAGTAACCTGGACCCATGTGTACGGGACGGATGATACCCATAATGAGATGGCATTCAACCAGTTACACATTATCACTGTAATAGTTAAGGGCTACTCCATTGTCAAAACTGTTTGCCTACATTACCCACAATGCAACTCTCTGATCCAGGTATTATTGTTAATACTGGCTAAGACAGACTCCACCTTGTAACAGATACCTTCATCTTATTCATGTCAATGCTTTTCCATTCATATTATTGCACATTATTTATCCTTTATTTGTATATAGTGTATATTTACTTCTATTTCTATTTCTTGTAGATTTGTACCTATGCCAATGTTGTATTTTTTTTTTTGCTTATACTATTTTGTTGTTTATGTTTTTACTGTATTTATTTATTTATTTTTAACAATCTTAGGTGGTGTCACAGTGGTGTGGTGGTTAGCACTGATGCCTCACAGCAACAGTGTTCTGGGTTTGAATCCATTGGGTTAATTGGTGATTCTAAAAACATTAATGTGCAATTTCCCTTGTGGATCAATAAAGTCTAAGTCTAATGTCAGACAGGGATGAGAAACTAGCTTCCTTATGTCCAGATTTCTAAGACGAACTCGCTGGATTTCAAAAAATTTGCATCCTTTAACGTAAGCTCCTACAAAGTATCTGTTGTCTGAACCTCCTATGCTCCATCTTCATGCCAGTTTTGGTCAGTGTCACCAAATGGACCATGCTCCAGGCACCAAAGACATTAGCTTTACGTTCGAAAGAAGTGCTGTCACAAAGAAATGAAGTTATTTTCTAACTACTTTTTGAATGGTAGCGAGATAGTGTTCACATCCAGTAGAGCCAAAGCGTACAGATTCAAGTGATGTCATTTTAATGTTTTTGAGATGTCATCCACATTATGTGGACTAACAGTATTTCCCATCTGGAGCCTGAATCTGTTTACGATCATGTGGAGGTGAATGAGGAATACACTGGGATCAGATTTGGGGATGGAGTTGGGGTCATCTAATATTTGGAGATGATGTGTCTGACTGTCTGACTACAGCGTGACCGCATTCTGAAGAAAACCATCGGCCCTCCACATGATAGTATTCACATGTTAAAACCAGGTGTGAATGAGGCTGGGAAGCAATGATCTCTGAGCCTTTGCCACTTCATTTCCACACTTTAGGCGAAAGGCCGTTGAAGTGCAACATAGGTGTGCAAGGTATGCAAATCAGGAAGATTTTACGTACAGCGGTTTTCTAATAGAATCTTTTTTTCTTGCAAAACTGTCTCCTAACTCCTGATGGTCCATTGTGATAAAAATAGATCTAGTTTGTTGTCAGATTTCCCTGGCAGACTGCTGCGTCTGCCTGTCTTCTTCTCTTTTGACGTAGCGTCTTGTCAGTGGGTCCAGTTGGAAGAAATCCTCAGGCTGGCAGGGAATGAAAGAGCCTCCGTCTTCCCGCTCTCTCCCCGGTGGCCCTCTGTCTCCATCCCTCCCCGGTGGGCTAAGCCCTGCTCTGCTCAAGGTTCCTTTCTGTGATGTGGGCTGCCCAATAAAACTCCCAGGCCCAGTTTCCTTCTGAGCCTTTATCTTTTCACAGCGTCGGGCCGAGGTCTCACCCTGCTGTCTGTCTCAGAACCGAGGGTAGAGAAGAAACAAGGACAGAGTGTGTGTGCATCAGTAGCTGGGTTGAAGCTTTCATCTAAAGAGAAGCTTACTGGAAACCAGGAAATCAAAAAGCAGTCCATCAGTATCTTGAAACAGCTCTAGTAAGACTGATGCAGGGCCTGTCTTAATACATAGCACATGTTTGGTTCACGTTGAAAGAGGCATCGATCCATACTGGACATAGAGTAAATACATTTTATAGTAAGTAACTAATATTATAAGTACTAGTTAGTCCTGTAATAGACTGGAGACCCGTCCAAGGTGTACAGAAAATGAGTGAATGAATGAATGAATGTAAATACTGGGAGATAAAATTCAAAGTAAAGCAGATTCTGACCAAACGTATCTACTGAATTCCTGAATCCATTAAATTTTGATTCACTGGGTCGTGAGATATTTCAGTTTCTCAGCAGTTTTACTTCAAAGTACGGTGTCAGTGGTTCCAGAGAAGTATTTGACTTGCACATGGTTGCATGTGACCTTGCTTTGGTGCTTCTCTCTCGTCATTCTTTTTAAATCCTGTCAAATCTCAGGCCTTAGGGTGTTACCAGGTGCATTCACACTCAACCAACATAAGCTACTAATCGATTCCGCGTTCGGTGGTTGACGTTTGGTTGCTGCATCAGAGGAACGATGATAAAAGCTGTTACGTGCTCCGTGAGAAGCTCACAGCCCTCGTTTGGGAGTTCTTGCAGCTTGTTCTTGACACATCAACTTTTTTCTCGTGTGCTGTCCGGCTGCTGTTGTGTCATTGGTCAGAAATAGGAAGTGGGCGTGGTTAATGCAGCTCCCAGATGCTAATATTTGCAGTGTGACCGCTAATCACTCCTGGGTGGAGATCGGCATACTATGAGTGGATGCATGCTGAATAAACGGGTGCGATCTGACTGACATGGCCGTCACGACATCGTCCCACAATGCTTAGCATGTGTGATGTATGCTGTAGTGGGATGGCCCTATGAGGACTTCTGAAGTATAATTGACCTAGCCAAAACGAAACTTTAGCTTTAGCTTTAGCTTCCAGTGTTGGACGTCGGTTCGTTGCGTCAAATCGCTCCTTATAGCTTCTCTCATGCTTTAAGATTTCCCTCACACATGCACTAATCTTGTTGCGTGGTGGCTAATTTCTCATGAGAAGATGCAAGAAGCGGCGTTTATGTTATGAATGGATATCAGATCTTTCAAGTGGACTTTCATGGGCAGTGTTCCTTCTAGAAATGTATCAGGATTTGTTGTTGGGATGCAACTGGAAAGGAAGATGGAAGTCTTGGCTCAGTAGACATGTTAGTTTGAGCTTAACCTCATCCAGGAGCATTTATTTTACCCAGTGAACTCTATTGTACGCAGAACTGTACAGTTTTTGAATGCTGTATTAAGAAAAAACATCCAGATCCTTCATTTACCATTTCTGCCATTGATTTCGTTCAAATACCCTGATCTACAGGTGGTTGTTAAGGTGATACTAACGTTCATCTGTGTTCAGTATCTACTTGCTGCGGTTAATGCCTGAGTCTGATCTGTCTCTGATGCAACTGCGTGACAGTACTGAATGCGTTTGAGCATGCAGCGCTCACGCTCGTGTGTTGAGTGACCCAACAGCTGCTCCGGCTGCTCCCTGCCGCGCTGTCGAAACAGGGGAAGCCTTATACAATATATTGCACATAGTAAAACATTAACATGCAGTCACCGAGTTAATCTATTGCACAAACACAGACACAGAAACAGGTGTGCACACAAACACGCGCACAGATCGACACTGAGGACCGAGCGGAGTTGAAACAGGAGTGCGTCTGTGCGAAGGTACTTACGGGCAGACGCACATGTACACGGAGAAAAAGGACAAACAAATCTAAGCCGAGTAGTATTTACGCTACGGTCGGGCCGCCACATGCAAAAACACTGATACACCACATGTGCACACACACACACACGCCAGCATCCACGGACAGTGTTCACCCAGTCATTCCATCCTTGTGGCGGTGAAGCTGTTTTTCCATCGCTGGGCTCTTAGCGTGACACGGCGCTCCAAACAGCAGTGAAATATTACATGGGCCCGGGTTATTAAAACTGTTATTAGCACGGCCAATTGGGGCTAAACAGGACCTGACTGTCACCCTAATGACAGGGTGGCTGAAGGCTGGGGAAAAAGGAGGGGAGGTGGGCTGCAGAAAACCTCTGACCGTCATCCACCAAACAGCTCCAGTGGATTCCCACCGCCAACCACCCCCCTCATCCCCTCGTGTGCCCAGAACACTCTGGATCCCCGGCCGCACGGGACAAATAAAAGTGTGGTATTGACATGCAAAGCCACAGATACGCACATACGACATCTAGACAGATAGGAAAACAAGCACAGAGCCGTACGCACAAATAAATACTGACACACAGATGCACGGGTGCACACATACAAAACCAGACAGAATACAAACAGTCTTTTTCTGGATTTCACGTGTGAAGGCAAACATATAAATAGCTCGAATACGACATGTATGATGTATGAACAGAGGCCGGCATGTGTGCTGAGACAGACAAAGTGGCAATAAAAACTTACAAAAAGCCTCTTCTCTTGAACAGATGTTGCATTTACGGGAGTGGAACTGACTGGAAAGTTTAAGGTTTGAAGACGTCAGCATTGGCAAAATATATATGTGTGTGTATATGTGTGTGTTGCATGATCCCAGGAGCTGCTTCTTTAAAATGCTGCGTCTACGCCGCTGCGTGAAAAGCTATTCTGCAAAAGGAGAAGCGTTGTCCATGAGGTGGTTTAGATTTCGCAGAGCATACGCAGACCTTAACGCCGTAGACTGACATTCATCTCCCCAGAAATGTAATGAAATGCCGTGGCACAAGAGCTGTGATTGGTCTGCGTGATAGTAGAGTGTTTCTGCTGGTGGCTTCTGCTTGTTTTGCACCAATAAAGATGGGACACATCGAGGAAAGGTTAAGTAACATTTGGAGGACTCGAAATTTAGGAAAAGTTTCAGTCGCCATTGTTGAAAGTGAAGCAGGAAGTAGAAAGCGTCGACTAGTGTCTGGGTGGTGCTTTTACAGAGTGAGCCGAGCGCACAAGTATAAATGACTCACACCTGCATAGGCTACGTACGTAGGTTATGGCCCCTAAAAGAGCCTTAAGAGAGTTTTCACACCCAGGTTTTACTTATCTATCGAGCTGTTATACCTCGATTCGTTCATTGTGAACAGAGCAGCCACACGGTTTCAAATGGTTTACCGTGTGAACGCACACTGACCACGGATCTATACGACTACCTTATAATTATACAACCGAGCAGGTTATCTGATCTAGGTGTGTGGCAGCAGCTCCTTCTCGTCATAGATGCTGTTTTCTGCTCATGACCTAGATGCATGTTGTGCATATACAGAAACTGGTACATGAACCACAGAACAGTGATAAATGGTCTAAGTGCCCACACTCGCTGCTGATGCTCCACTTTTGATTTGACTGTTTCCTCATTTCCTGAAATTCTGTTTTCAACACAAAATTATGACCAATCACGGAACTGTTTGCAAGCACGTAAAGTTGAGGTCAGAACTTTGTCTTGATCGCGCCGCGGACACAAACTGAACCGAGGTTAAAGTCAACAATGGCCAGAGAAGCTTGAAGTGGCTTCTCTGGCCTCTTAGGGCAGCAAATAACAGTCAAAGTCAAAGGATAAAGAGTTTTTTTATTGTCATTTCAACCATACCTAGCAGTATGGAGTGGGATTAGAGGACGTTCCTCCAGGACCACGGAGCTACGTGAAGACATAGGACTAAGTACAATACAAGGAACTGAGCATAAACTGTCAGACAATATAAAATAGTGCAAATAGTGCAGACAACAGTGCCAACAACGCAAGAACAAGAGACAGTGCAAAGACAAACAACATGATATAGGTAGTGCAAAACACTTGGGAGACAATACATTGATAAAAGACATTACACAGTACTCACGGTATGAGTAAGATAGATAGATGTAGATGTACAGTGAATTGCAACAACTCCCTTATACTGAAACTTTGCTTATCTCTCGTTTAAAGAAGTTAAATGGTAAGATACCAGTCACGTTCCTGCCTGTTTTCCTCTCTGTGGTGAGCCGCCTGGTGAATTCAGGCCTTTCTGACTCATTGTGTTTCTCAGGAATTCCTTCACTGACGGGTTGAGTCTGTAAGAACGATCTGGGCGATCTGAAAATGGACTTTAATTGCCAAAAAGGGGCTAACGATGCAGAGCACCACATAACACTCACTGGTCGGACAATTTGTACAAACACGAGGACAAAATGTCCACGCAACGAGAATCGCTGACAGCTAGCCAAACAATGTGGCTCCATGTGGTAGAACAAATTTACTTTTACGTCCTGCCTCGGCCCGATCGCCCAGCTAGAGGAGCCACCCATGACTACGAGTCAGGAGTTAAAACATCTCCTATCTATGTCAAATGAGGACAAAATGCAATGGCATAAAAAAAAACAACAACAAATAGATTTCTGAAGTTCCTCAGATCAGCTTTTTGCCATGTTTACAACTTTGCCCAAAGAGGTCTCGACCACACCATCTTAAACATAACTGGAATTCTTTCCACCAGCATCTCCCCATAATAATTATATGAAAGGACATCCAAAATTCACAATATGTATTTATACAAATCCCTCAAAAGACAATAAGCACATATTAAATCTCTCTTTTCTCCTACTCAGCTATATATCCCTCCGTCCCCCACTTCACAGACCGATGACCCCTCCCCCACCACCCCCACCACCCCTCCCCCCATCCCATTTTACTCCTTATAGCCATGCAATAAACTGACGTCCATGAGAAAAAACTCACGCAGAGCGCACAACACATAGCTGCATCCCATGCTGCCCGGCTACTCTGAGCTTCGTCTGGAGCCAGAGAGACCACTATGGTTATCACTGTGTATCCAAAACAGAGTTATGCTAACCCCCACCAACCCCCCCAAACCCCTCCCTCATAGCCAGCTAGGCCTCCACCACAGAGGAAAATCTAAATGCACAGCGGATATCAAAACACACCCGCAAACGTCTCCTTTGAGGCTTCAGGGCGACATGTCATTCTTCCACCATTCACAGAGTGAGCGATGGGATCTGTAACTAGATCAGGCATAACATTATGACCACTGACTGGAGCAAGTAAATAACAGTGACCATCTGGTGACAATCCCGCAACGGTCTGCTGGGAAACGTTTAGACCTGGCGTTCATTGGCGTGGATTCATTGTTTTGTTTTATGGTTGTAGACATGTAGCACCCACCTAGACCAGACCAGGCACCCCCCCTCCACCCCATAGCAATGACACTCCTCCTTGATGGGAGCAGCCATCCCCAGCAAGATGCACTTCAAGTCAAAAAAACATGAAGAACATCTCAAGGTGTTGACCTGGCCTCCAAATTCACTAGATCCCAAACTGATCAAGTATCTGTGGGATGATCCACAGAGGCCCCTCCCCTCAAAGGACCCCCTCACTAACAATACTCTGTAGCCAGACGCCACAGGACACCCTCAGAAGTCACATACATGTCCATTCTCTGGTGAGACCCAACTGTTTTGGAGACGTACGCAAGATTAGGAAGGTGGTCATAATGTTATGCTTAATTGGTGTATATTCTCTATTGTTGGGTAGTTTAATCAATGCATCAAACTAGATGACAACAGATACTGCAGTTACTGCCATGTGGACATGTTGTATTGACAGTAACATGCAGGAGGAGCTTGAACCGTAGTTTTACTCTAAACATATAAAACACTGACATGTTATCAGCACTTTTTTTTTTGGTATCCCTTTGTCAGCCTTCTGATGGGACACACTATACCATACGTTCACCTCTAGGTCCATGCATCCGTCTGTCCAAATCTTCCAGAGGACAGAGAGACTCGTTCCTGCTCAGGCTCCGTCCCTCTCTCACATCAACACATGGAGTGGGTTTGAAGCAACAAACAAGAGGTCTGCTCCATGAAATACGAGTCCAAAAACAAAGCTCCCCCTTCACTGAAACCCCTCAGCCCCAGCGCTCACACACAACACACACACATGCACACCTCAGTCTTGACCCCCGCGCTGAACACTCGTTCTCACCAGACCCTTCATCTTCTCCACTTCAGCAGTTAATCACACACATGGGGTTTTGCGGGGTGACAATGGGGCAACAGTGAATTGTGGCCCTTCGGACAGTTACCAGAGACCGGGGCCGGTGAGAGCCGCGCTGCGCATGTGCGCACGGGTCTCCCATGGGATTTACCCACAATTCTTTGCCTCCTCTCTGTTTATTTGGCCTCGGTAATGGTGGCTGTCACGGCCAATCGCCCGAGCCGGCCGCTGATTTACTCCAGGTGGCGCTTTGGCTATTGTCCAGCTCAAGAAGCTGCCCTGACCCCTGACCCTGCCCTGGACCCTGACCAGAGGACATAACTTGAGCTGTTGCTGAGCGGAGAGGCGACATGGGGATTTGAGTGGTTCGTGTGTGGAAACAGATACTCCACAACTCCAGAGTCTCCAACTTTACAAGCTCACAGCCGCCGCACACTAATGCCTCTTAATTGTGCTGATGGTGAAGTGGTTTAACTATGTTTAATCGCACTGATTTGGCGCAAATGGAAAAACACCTGGTCTGCTTTATTAGGAACACCTGTAAAATCAGATATAATAATGATCCTAATGAGGCGGCCTTGAAGGGTAATTCAAGAGCTGAAGATCAGCTTTTAAACAAAAGACCAAGCAGCCTAGGCCGACAAAAAACATATTTGACTTTACAAAGCTATCCACCAGGAGCGTGCACCGTGTTGCACTGCAACCAAAGGCTTAGCTGCATAAACTATTTTTGGAGTGCAGACCTGAATTTGACTTTTACAAATGCATCCTCCTGCAAACGGGTGGAACAGTGGCGTGGTGGTTAGCGCTGATGCCTCACAGCAACAAGGTTCTGGGTTTGAATCCATCGGCTAACTGTGTCTGTCTCTCTGTGTTAGTTACTCTGTGATAGACTGGAGACCTTGTCCAGGGTGGACCCGATGACATCTGGGATAGGCTTCAGCCCTCCCGTGACCCTTCACAGGACAAGCGGTTGCAGAACAAGAATGAATCTTCTTCTGTGACGTGCACAATGAATCTTTGTCGTACCCAAAGAAAACTGACGGGAGGAATGGAACGACCTCAAGAGCCGAGTGATGGGTCCACTGGGTAGAAGCTTGTTCAAACAATAAAGGATCAATAAAGATGGAACACATCGAAGAAAGGTTATCGGAGGAGGCTGAGCGAGGATGTTCGGATACAAACACTTGTATGACTCTGCGAAATTTCAGTGAAAGTTTCAGTCGCCGTTGTTGAAAGTGAAACAGTGACTAGAAACACAGGCAAAAAAAAAGACACATCAGTTACAGAGTGAGTCATACAAGTATAAATGGTGAGCTACCTGCATATCTTATGCTGTCTATGTACCACAGAGGTTTAAGCTGCATTTAAGTTGGTGGTAACAGTTGGTAGATAAAATCACTTAGTGTGTGAGAGATTCTGATCTTAAATCCACAGAGCCGTTTAAAGATTAGTTTGATTTGTGACTGACATTGTTATCAGATCACTTGTATTTCACACAGTGGTAAATAGACAGCTTGAGTTAGCTTCAGTTTGAGGCCTCGTCCACACGTACTAAAACGATTTCCGTTTTCCCTGGCATCGTTTCAAGAATATCTGCGTCCACACGGATCCATCTCAGCACGACTCAACACGCTACTTCATACTCCAGGCCTATAGGTGGCGCTGTTTCAGTTTCAGACTATAAAGCTAATCAATGACCCCGCCTCCCACAAATACTGATCTTCTTCTTCTATATTCAACCATCCAGTCCTTGAGTCTAATGGGACACTCAAAGACAAATAAATAATAAACTATGTCCACAGTTTGTCAGGTTTGGCCCAAGCGTTACTGCTGCTGTGGGACAAGCATCATTCCAGTGGGAACAGTGGGACGGAGACTCACTAGCACATGTGAACTACATATGTCAGATGACCTTTGCACCACCCAAAAACACCCGTGGCATGCTTAAAATAGATGGGCCATGTGCGACACATGACTGTCAATTATAGACATGTTAATACCTCTGTAAATTACCTTTCTATTATAAGGTCTTTCTTTTCTGCAGATTGAAACACACACTCACACACACTGTACATGTCATCAGCTCACACACAATTCAAAGGCAGATGAAAGGGTTTAGACATTGTGACTTGGATTTAACAGTGACTGCTACTGGAATGTTTGGACGTGGAGTCATGATGCTTTAATTCGCTTTTTACATCAGATTCTGGTCTTTGCACACACTTCCTATGAATGGGGACCTTTCATGCTCTCTATGTTTAAATACAGACGCCCCGCCTGCAGCCAGGTGGTTTGCCCTCGGTAGGCACACACTGTCGGTACGCGACCGGAGCTGATGACAGAGAGCGAGCAGGCAGACAGCAGCTGACAGTCTGGCTCGGTTACAGCCAAACACCGCCATACACCAATACCCTGAGGTCCATGTCTGGGTCACGGAGCTGTTGGGTTCAACACGTGGCCTTTAGCTTCAGTCTGACCTTCGATCGCAGATCTATATTTTCATCTGGTCATCCTGTGAGGAGGAATGTCGTACGGCTGCACGTGCAGTGGGTTTCATTAGAACTCGGTCTGCAAGGATTTGAATTTTCTATGATGTTAGATTGTTTTCCCAAATGCATTGCAGAGGAAATGGAATCAGTAGATCGCAGATTGAGTCACGCACTACGTTTTCGTGTGGGATACCGAAGCGATGCAGTCATTTTAGATTGAGAGCATAAGACGTGCACAAATGTAATAACAGAGATTCATATCCTCAATCCCGTGCAGCGGATAATTTATGCAGGACAAGACTAAAATGTTCACCCTGAGGTTAACTTTAAACATATCTGCCGTACATAACAATCAGTGGGAACATTCGAATAAGGACGTTTTTTTGAGGCTACGCAGACGCTGGTTGCATTTACTTCCAGATTAGTTTGCGTATCATCATCTTCTTTGTTGAATTCTCCAAGTAAAACATTCTTGTAAGCCTCAGATTGTCTTCAAACGGAGCCGTGGCTCTTCTTCTGGAGCAGTTTGATGTGGTCTGTTCGGCACGCCGCCCGTTTTCAGTTCAGTCTGATTATCAGAGAGAGAGAGCTGATGCTGCAGACGATCGATGTCTTGTTGGAGCGAGCGATGGATGAAACTGTTAAACCAGCGGATTGTAAAGTGATTATATTGACTGTAAGAGCAGAACGGGAGAGACACAACATTAGGCAGTTGTTTTTCATTCGCATTTACTTTTCATTTCTATAGCCTACAATCAAATAAATGATGTGTATTTTATATCTTTGCTGTGATGTTTTTTTTTTTTTTTGTTGCTGTAATTGAAGGTCCTGTCACACGCCGCCATGATTTGGCTTTTATTTATTATATTTTCCCTCTGTGTTTATAAGATTAACTGCATACGTCCAGTGTTACCCACTGAGATGATTAGAATTTCAGTCATCTTCTAGAAACTCATGATTAAAATGATTTGAGGAGGAAATTAAGGGCTTTTGAGTTACTATCCTTACATTTTACGATCCTTTCCAGACCAAACTGAAGGCCAGCACAGGCGGTAATTCAGATCCCCCCTGTTAGTTATATAGGCTAGCCCCACGACTCCCCCCCAAGTGCTTCCAGTTTACTTCCCTGTTCCGCGTGACTGGCATGGCGTAGACATGGGCCCTCCGTCCGACGGGCTCTGGTTGCACCGGCAATATAAACCTGCTGCAGATGGGGCGATATTACAGAGCGCTCATACATGCACAGAAAGCATAACGCCGCACGCACATGCAGCAAGTAAGGATGTGATGCAATGTGTAAAGTGTAACCTCAGCGGGGAATTTAGTTGGTTTAAGTAAAGATCTAAACATTAATATACAACGGACGAGAGAGGGAGAGCGTGGAATGTAAATCAAAGTCAGGGAGGGGAATGCAGGGGGTTATGAGAGAGGACGTCTGCAGCAATAAAGGCCGGTACCAGCGCCTCGGAGTTTAAGGGCCAACAGGGCTTCGGATATGAATCTCGCCCAAGCACGGTAACCCCTGACCTCCTCCCAGAAGCCCCCCGGCGGGGTTGCGGTGCAGTTATTGTCCCCATCTTTCTGCCTAACTCTGCCTGACCATCCATTACGGCCATTTATTTCACAACTCTCTGCACATAAACTGTTCTCTTTTTTATTTTTTTTCTTCCCCTCCCTCCCGCCGCACTCTATTCACCCTCTGTCGCGTCCGTCCATTCATGGCGCAAACAGAGCCATCGATTCATCGGCCGGACATGACCGTATTGTGTTAGAATGCGAGGATGAGAAAGAGAGAAAAGAGGGAGAGACACTGAAAGGCCAAGAGTGGTGCTGAGGTCAACAAGGAAGAAAGAGGGCCCGGGGTAAATGGACTTTAGACCGCTCTGTCCACTGCAGGACATTTGGATCTTTCAAGCGGTTCATAGAAATTAGGGCGAAGAAGCAAAACGACTTGAAGCTGCATGTCAAAAGAAAAGGTTTTCTCTCCAGGCCAACATCCATTACTCATACATTCCCTGAATTATAGAAACAAAGATTTTACACATGTCACGATGAGAAGGCCTTGGCAGATTTATTTTTTACTATCGTCTTTCACGCAGTCTTTCAAATATGTAGTCATCTCAGTGCTTATGTGTGTGTTTAGTCTGTTTCTAATGATTAGGGCTGTTCGATGGGTGTTTATATTTTCCCCTTATAAAACCCAGTAGTTATGTAACCGTAGAAGTCTTCCAGGAGTCTTTTTAAACCACCGAAGGAAGGAGAATTCAACACGCTGCACAGGCCAGTAGTAACTGTCAGGATGTATGCCGCAGATAGCTTCAACAAGACAGCGCTGTCCGACAGGAACAAGTTTCACAGGGTCTGCGTCTGATTGGATTACTTTGTTTATTGCACAATGTAGTTACAGAAGTCCTTCCTGGCTGCACACGCTCAGTAGGGTTACGCACAACCGGGAGTGGAAAACCGAACGGCACGTAAAGACTGAAGCTTTTTAATTTCCAACAACACATTTTTGAAATCCTGGAGGAAGATCCAGAAAGTCCATTTTTGCGGACTGACACTTTTAATCATGACATCACCTCGCTACATAACAATAAACAGAGCAAGATGTAACCGGACGACCCGTCTGCTCCGGGACCATCAGCGAACCTCTTGGCCTTTTGCTCCACTTCCTCGTTTAGCCCCTCCAAGACTCCTCTTTCCCCTCGGGTCTCCTGAGACCTCCAAGTCACAGATGAAGGTGGTGGGAGGATGGGATTAGGTAATGCAGTTCTGACTGCAACCCAACAGATTATGAATAGCCAAAAACGAAACACTAAAAAGCTGTTAAAGTACAGCCACATAATGTGTCTAACAGGAACTTTATAAACCTTTTCTCTGTTTCTGGTTTGGGTTGTAGCTGATCAAGATGTTTGTTATCAACTTCCCACTGGGGATCAGACCCAAAAGCATGTTTCTGTGTCTGTAAACTTCCCTTCACCCACCTGGTTACTACCGTGAGCAGGAATGTGTGTTCTGTGAACTTGCCTGATTAAATTAGGACTGAGGACTTCCATCCCGACCCTGCCGCGTTAAGTCCCAGCAACACACATTCCAGTACATCACGGGCCACGTAGCATGGCTTAATGAAGATGAGGTGAGGTGTGATGAGATGAGATGAAGTCATCAGGAGGGGTGAAGGTGATGGGAAAGCGGCCGTGCGAGTCATAAATCAGAGCCCATTGTCTGTGTCAGAGAATGTGTGTGTGAAGGGGTTGTGGCTGGGTGGATGTGAAGGGGTGGTCGGGGTCAGATTCAGCGGGGTGGGGTGGGGTGGGGTATGTGATAGGAGGGAGATGAGGGTGAGGCCGGTGTGATGCAATCCGCTGGATATCTGACACACCATGTCCCCGGCCCATGAGACATATACCCACAGAAAGACACACATATACACACTCCGTCCCCAGGGAGCTGCTTGGCCGTCCCCTGGAGCCGCAGACTTGGTACTAATGAGCCTAATGAGGCTGGAGCCTCTCTGTGAAGAGGTCACAGCCTGTCAAACAATCAGTCAAACAATATTGGTTTGAGTAGATGCCAGCCAGTTTACAAAACATCTTAGCTATTCAGTCGGTCAATGAGTTGGCTTCTCAGTTGAGTAGCTGAGGAAACTAGTCAACTATTTGTCATTTTCAAGTGGTTTCGCTCATTAAATAACCAGCAACTACTCAACTAGTCAGCCAGTCAAATTGATAAGTTGGTGCCAGTAAGCCAACCATCCTGTAATATAAATAGCTAGCCTGTTAGCTATTCAGTAAACCTGTTTGCTATTTAAGCAAACTTAAAACTCACAACGTAGAGAGGAGTCAGTTGAGGTGGCTAGGATATCTGGTAAGGATGCCTCCCGGTGGGCATGACCCAACGGAAGGAGACCCCGGAGACAACCCAGGACACGATGAAGGGATTATATTTCTGGTCTTGTCTGGGAACGCCTGGATATTTCTCCAGAGGAGCTGGTGGAAGTAGCTAACTAGAGCCGCTGGAGAAGACAAAGACGAAAAGCTACAACCAGTTAATAGCTTTCAGTCTTTTTATAGTTTAGCTCAGTGACCATGCAGCAAACCAAAAAATCAAGCACACAGTCAACCATCAACTAGCTAAGATCTAAATGTATCCATGCATATTCTTAATAAAGCATCAGGCGTTGTGTTATATAATATTTTACATGATTTCTGTCATTTTGACAGATTGTGATTCACACCCTTGACCACTTGGTGGCGAGTGAGCATATTAATTGTCTCTTATCTTATCTCTCTTGATTAGTAGTGTAAGAGTCGGTTAAGTGTCGGTTAAGTTTTGTTTCTCTGCCGGCCAAGTGAGTGGCTGCTGACTCTCGTTTAAACAGGAATCCACGAGCAGCGGTTATGAGTCGGTTAGGTTTCGTTTCTCTGCATATTGTGCATAAGTGAGTGACTGTCTTAGTTTGCTTAGTTTCAGACGTGGTAGGACTCAACTGAGCCGGTTAAATAGACGTCTAGATTCTTGAGTTGTCTTTGATGGTCTTTTGTATGAGCCGAAACTTTTTTTTCTTCTCTACTGAATATTAACAACCTCTGGCATGCATACTGCCGAACTTAGAAAATACCAACGTCTGTCAGTCAGAGGGGTTAGTCTGTGAAGGTTCTCAGTCATCCAGGTCATGGATGACTGACAAAGGTCCAAAAAAGGCAACTGGACCTTTGTCAGGAACCTTTGTTGGATATCAGAAGGGTTGGCTTGTTACATTGCTTTGCAGCTCAGTGGATTGATTGATTCTTCAGCCAAAAACCAGTTAACCAATTAACCAGTTGGTTTTTCAGGGAATGGGCAAGTTAACTCAACAAACAGACGAAAAACAAGTTAGCCAAACTGCTGGTTGCAGAAAAAATCCGGATCTTGACAGATTAAAGATACAAAATTCTCAAACGTCACTTGCACTGCGGCCATTTTTGTACGTTAGTGTCCAAAGTAAAATGCTGCTATTTAACGTTGTTTCATGTGAATGCGTCGTTAAAGTGATTTCCGTGTATAGCTCAGGATGCCGATGGCTTGGGGGTGGAAGCCGTTTCCAAAATCTCCCCAGACCGCCAACCATTCCATCATTCAACCCTGCCTGTCAGTCACCAAGAGCTGAGTTTAGCCATGCATATGCTGATTAAAGCAATGTGAGGGGATGGGGTAGGGGGCACCAGGCCTTATGTAAGGAAAGAGTTAGGCCAGGCAGAACTGACACAGGCCAGGCCTTAGATTGCCTCAGCATGGAGCAGAAATGTGCTGACCAAGCCTCCGGGTTGATTGAGACCCTTGGGGGGGCTGAGGGTATTGAACGAAGCTTATTTGACTGTGGGTAATATAGCCTTGCTTCAAAAACAAACAGGACTAATTTTGTTTGAGGTGTGTTTTAGCAGCTGTGACCCCCCTATATGACTAAGCTTGACCTCATCGCTGCAGACTTTGGGGGATTCCAGCTCCTTGAATGTCTGACACTGAGTGGAATGAAGATATTTGCACATTTCTGGTGTATGTTTAGGTTTAATGTATGGGTTTAGCGACGCGTGTGCTGTGTGAACTGTCCTTTTGAGTTTAGGAGAAGGCCTTGGTACAGGTGCAGGGTGGAAAGACGTACTGGACAACTGTCACCACATAATCATAGACTCAGAGAGACTCACACACACCAGATCTGTTAGAGCTCAAATAACAGAGGCAACACAGTCACTCTGGCCGTGTCTAAAGCCAAACCGAGACTTGAACCAGACTATTCCCATGACTTAGAGGCTGAGATGATGATTGCGCTGTTGCCATGGATACTTCAGATGACAAAATATTGTCAGTGAAGTATTCATGACAAAGTATTGCAGCAGATGTTTTTCGTGACAGATGTTTCAAAGAATTGCGGTGGTAAACTCCTAATGGAGATTTTGACGTTCGCCGATAGAAATAAGCACGAAAACAAAGTCAAAACTTATTCCACTGCCGACGCGTTTGTTTGCCATTGTTTTGAATACCACTGAGTCACACAGCTGAACGTATAACACACGCGGAAATAATTTGCACTTGTATTATTTAAAACGGCTAATCTACTGACAGAGGCTGTCAGCTGAGATATACTTCAGTGAATGAATTTGAAGTATTCGAGAGAAACGCTGGAGTATCCCTTGAAGTAAAAGTGAAAAGAGGTGAAGACTCCATTGATGTTGAAGCACTGAAAGGAGGTGAAAAGTCAGTTGAAGTGTCGTAAATTCCAAATAAAATCCCCCAGAGAGGCTCCAGCTATGTCAGGGTCCTGTACGAGTTTAGCATATATATGAGTACATGAATGGTAAACAGAGTTAACAGAAAAAAGTCAAGTGGTGGTTCAACAATAAGCACTGAGGGATCTGTAATGTAATCTCCATCTCCATTTTTCTCAATGGCTTTGCTTAGAACTGACAGCTTATGTGCTACATACTGTGAGCGGCAGATATGTATAGCCTGTATAAAAACATGCAGCACCTCAACACCACGAATAGCATTTAATGGTGTTCCACAGTGTGTTGGAAGCATGGACAGTTTAATGATGGACGGTAAAACTGTTCCTCAAAAGTGAGGCTAAAGCAAGTAGAGCTCCCCCTGGTGTCTGGCTGTAGTACAGGTCATGAGCTCCACCCCCTCCATGTCAGTGGGCGGGACTTGCGCCAAACTAAAACACTAAAATATATGTCATTACTATTATTATTTCCAAGGGTGTTTTTGTAATTTTAGGTAGTTAATATAATGTTGACACATGTTCAGTATATATGAATAAGCTTAATATTCGTTATTTGACTGCCTTGAGTCTGCTAGTGTGGTCGAGTCATCAGTATCGTTGCTCCGTGTGGTTCCACTCTTCAACCATATTGATCAGACTCCAAACTTGCAAGATGCTGTTGCCCGTAACCCCATCAGTTTGACCAATGCAAGGAAGTGGAGTCCATATTTATATACAGTCTGTGGTCGGAAGATGGTATAGTGGAGCCTGAAGCCTTCTCCGTGTAGCAGCTAAAGGTCTAATAACTTGATCAGATAGTTGACGTGCAGCCTCCTTCTCTCTGTTACCACAGGACGTTTGGTGAAGTTGTTAACTGACTGCTGTCCAGAGGATTTGGACCGTTCCTCTGCTAGCGTTAGCGTTAGCCTCTTCAGATGCATTGCAGTAGTACTTCCACAGTATTTCCACACACTGGACAACCCAACTTCTAGGAGGCGTCCATGTTGTTACTGTCACATGATCAGTGTCTAGTCGACTTGTCTGTGCAACCCCTAGTGTACGACAGGTGTAGGTAACACTTCCTCATATCACAAGTTTTTGTTGCATATGTACAGAACAAATCACATAGAAAACAGAAACAGTGGTGGCATTCGTTAATGTGCAGTGTTTCCAGTGGGAGAGGTCAAAGGTCAGGGTTGATCTGTAGTGCTCAGGTCACTGGGAGTCCCCTCTGGTCTTTATCTTCAGGACCCCTCCCCGGGACAGGTCAGCCATGGACACATCATATAAGCTGCACCAGCCGAGGCAGCTTTCTCCAGTGTTTGCCATCTGCGTTATTTATGTGTTGACTTTCTTTACACCTTTTTAAAGACACGAGTCCGTACAGAACATCTGTGTCAAGCTACTATCACCAATGCTGTCACTTCATTGACAAACAAAATGAGCTCATTGCTGTTGTGATTTTAATCATTTTCACATAGAAATGAGTCGTTACGACTATCGCAGATAACGCCAGACAGCTGCACATGTTTTTCCGATTTTCGCTGTCTACCCCGCTCCCTCTTTCCTTCTCTCTTCTTCTTGATTCTAATCCTGCTAATTAAACTTTGAGAGCCTGCAGGGCTCACCCACACCCCTCCACCCTGTCCTCCCCTTCTCCTCAACTTTCTCACAGGGAACATAAAGGCTTGGAGGAGAGCGGGGAGGGGGGGAGACAGAGCCGGGAGAAGACAGAGAAGAGAGGGAGAGGGAGGCCGAACAGAGGCTGGATTCATGGAGGCTGTGCTCTGCTTCTTATCAGTATCCTGGCTCTGTGAATGAGGCTCTTCAGAGGAGCTCCTTGCCCCTCGATACCCAATATGCCTCCAAAGTTATCTCTGACTCCCTGATGTGTGTCCGCACACATGCAGAACTTACGTACACTGCAAATAGTAGTGCAGTATCACTGAATAATGGCTGCAAGTAGCATTTTTAATTTGCTTGCTATTAATTAAAACGCAGCCTCTCAAACATCTTGCTTTCGTCTTTCTGTCACTACAGTGAATAATTTTAGCTTTTATTTATAAAACAATATTAACTTTTAAGACAACATGGGCAAACTGAACCACAGTTTCTCTGTTTGCCGAGGAACATTATGTCACTGAAAGCTCCAATGCTTTTCCATCCATATTTTTACACCTTATCATTTATCCTTCCTTTGTATATAGTGTATATTAACTTCTTCTTTATTTTATTTTATTTTATGATTTATTTAATATATTTTAATTATTTTATTATATTTTATTTCATAATTTAATATATTTTTATTTTATTATATTTTATTTTATAATTTATTTCATATATTTCTATTTCTTTATATTTTATTTTATAATGTATCTAATATATTTTATTTTTTTATTACATTTTGAATTATCATTTATTTAATATATTTATTATTGTATTATATTTTGTTTTATAATTTATTTAATATATTTTTATTTTTATTATATTTTATAATTTATTTAATATATTTTTATTATTTTATTATATTTTATTTTATATTTTTTAATGTATTTTTATCATTTTTTCCTTTAGTTTAGTCTCTGAGCAATTTCCTTTGTGGATCAATAAAGTCTAATACTAACTCTTTGACAGTCACGATGACACTGATACACACAGCTGGCCTCATGTGATCTTCATTTACCACCACTGGGATTCAAACAGGGGCGTGTTATTTTGCTCCGCTCCCTTGTCGTTGAAATTGCGGCTTCTTGGCTTCTTGTTGCATAAAATTGCAACTGACTAGCTGTTTGTTTTGGTGAGATTTTCACAAAGATGGGCATTTTCCAGAGACATTAGTACTTCAAGTGGGATACAGCCACCACCACCACGCGGCTGTGCTGAATTGATCTTGGAGTGCATGTGTAATTTGTCCTTGTGTTTCTATTAAAAGAAGTCTCGGTCTCAACCAGTTCCAGCGTAATGTCAGGCAGCGGCGGCGGCGGCGGCAGCGGCGGCGGCCCGGTCGAGCCCGAGCATCAGATGAGCTAATTTAATGGCGGGCTAACTACGAAACAAAGTAGAAAATCACGCCGCTGACCACCATGTCAAAATATTGATCTAGCTCTGATTTATCAAGACAAACACCCCGGAAACCTTCCCAACACTGGATGCTGATTTCCTGATGCTCTTATATAGTCCTCGCTGATTCTTATTTATCCAGTTCGTAGTAGCCCCTACTTAGTGGGTTGTGTGTAATGACGGGGAGCCGTTGTGTAGCTATGCGCTGGTTAAATCCAAATAAAAGAAGGGGGATATTGGGTATCCTGGCTTATTTGCGGTGTGGGCAGCCTACTCCCCCTTCCATCCCCCCGACGGAGGCTGTTTTGGAGTTGAGTGGTATGTGAGGGGGGGGTTATATTATAGGATATTAAATGGTAATGATGGGCCTCGAAGCGCTGGGTTCATGGGAAAGTGGTTGGTGCATCTCGCTGTGGCCCGGCGTCGGTCCCGAGTCTCTGGAAGCCAGAACCGGGTCACCCTGCCGCAGATGATCATTACAGGGCGAGGGGTGGGGGTTGGAAGAGCGAGTCAGATGCCAGACCCCGTCGACCGCTTCACCCCAACCCACCACACAGTCCTCTTCCTTCCTCAAAGCCAGAGTCTGCAGACTGCCCATGCCTTCCCTGTGGAAAATGACTCTAGCCGCAGTTGCTGGGCTCCACCGACCCCGACCTCGTCGCCATGTCGGCCAATCATCCAGACGACATTGAGCAACCTCGAGAAACAGGAAAGGACGGAAAACCGCAAGCACCATGACAAAGAGGGGAAGGGGGGCGGGGAGTGTGGGGCAGGGGGTATGGTATCCTACACATGCTTCTAGACAGACGCCCAGCGAGGAGATGGGAAATAGACGATAAAGCTGAAATGTGGATAGCCATAGCCAAAACACAGAGGGGCAGGAAGGAGTGAGTGGGAAGACGAGAGACAGAGGGGGGGTTAGGATGAGCTCCTATTACACAGAATTCCTTTAATTCAACCAAGCTCTCAGCATATTACTGCCCGTACTGACAGCTGCACGCAGTGTGAGCGCGTAAGGCTGCATGAATGTGAGCGGAGCGCGTTCAAGGGCGACGCTTAACTCCAACAAAATGCATTATTTAAGAAAGGGGAAGTTTGTTTATGTGTGTGAGGCAACGTATTCACGTATTCCATCAGCTTGCATTAGACTTCACGGGGCAGGTTTGGAGGTGAGATCATGTGTTTACAAGTTTTACAAACATAAATCACAGCCCCCCCTTCAACACACGCATGTATATGCTGAGGGTTAAACTGAAATGCTGCATGTTATGTTGCATTTTCTGCTTTTCTTCTTAAAGGAAGAGTGTAAAGCTTGTGGGAGCATGCTCGTGATAAATGGCCTTTGTTTCTGCAGGTTTAGATATGTTGTTAAAGTCTGGGAACAAAAGCCTGACACAGCAAGATGATCAATCTTTGCTCAGCTAAGTGATCATCTTTATGAGCCTCAAGCTGTCATGTAACATCATCAGCTCTATCTTGTATTTGTATCATTGTCAGATTCGACATGATGCACATGCAGAACTTACGTACACTGCAGATAGTAGTCCAGTATCACTGAATAATGGCTGCACGTTGTATTTTTAATTTGCTCGCTATTAATTAAACACAGTCCCTCAGACTCCTTGCTTTGTCTTTCTGTCACTCCAGTGGATCATTCTAGCTTTTATTTATAAAAACACATCAACTTTAAAGACAACACGGTCAAACTGAAGCACTGTTTCTCCGTTTGCCGAGGAACATTATTTCACTGAAAGCTTCTGAGCACTTTCATTGTGCAAATTGAAACTGTACGTAAAACAAATGCATGCTTTTCCATCTATATCACTGCACCTTATCATTTATCCTTCCTTTGTATATAATGTATATGAACTTCTTCTTTATTTTATTTTATTTTATGATTTATTTAATATATTCTAATTATTTTATTATATTTTATAATTTATTTAATATATTTTTATTATTTATTATATTTGTTTTATAATTTATTTAATATATTTTTATTTTTATTGTATTTTATTTTATAATTCATCTATTATATTTTATTATTTTATTAGATTTTGTTTTATCATTTATTCAATATATTTATTATTTTATTAGATTTTGTTTTATCATTTATTTAATATATTTTTATTTTTATTATATTTTATTTTATAATTTATTTTATATATTTTTATTATTTTATCTCTATTCTCTCAGATGGGTCCCTCCATATCAAGGTTTCTTAAAAGGAACTTCTCCTCGCTTCCGTCGCCGGATTTCAGACCAGATTTTGTAAAGCATCTTGAGAAAATTTGTGTTGTTATGATATTTAACTGATGCAACAGTTGCTGGTTAAATAGTTAAAATGAGGCTTCTCCAAACAATATGTCCAACGGAACAAAAAAACAGCATCTCTCAGAGGAATTTCCAAACAAAACGTTGCAACCCCAACTACGCAAAACCCTAACGTGAGCCAAGCAACAGAAAAACAAACAGTTTGAGTGGGACTAGCCATCTCAAACTGAAGTGGTGCATCCGTGAGGGAGGGATGCCACACTGATGGTGACTCAGCTCCAGAGAGAGAAAAAACAACCCAGACGAAGACAAAGCTGCTCGACTTCAAGTGATTTGTTTGATTGTGACATTATTCCACTTAACACTGACGTTATATTGCAAATGCTGCAACAAATGAATTTGGGTCAGTGTGTAATTTTGACCTGAAAGAGAAAATAAAAAGCAATTTAAAAAATGCATTCTAAAGACGCCAGGGTTTACTGGAGACAGAAAACTGTTTCTAAATATTGTCTCTGACATTCCTGCGTAGCAGAAACTAACTTGACGAGTATAATTTCACCAAGGCTGACGGCGGGAACGCTGGCTTAGATCAAACTCAAAGACTGTGAGGCCTGGGCAGATGTTTCGGTCTATAATTTGAATAAAAACCTAATTTTATTAAATGGTTTGATCTAATTTGGGACGTTTAGGACAGTCTACATCTGAGGAGGACGAATAAAGTCGCCACGTAGACACTTTAAATCCCCGCAGAGATATCACAGCAGAGCCGCGGGAGATCAAATTGAAAATAAACTCTGCAATAAACACGGAAGGGCACAGGCCAAGGCACACACATCAAATTGTAATGTTTCAGTAATGTTACACTGACACGGCTGGAGAGTGGAAAAGACCATAAAGCACCATATGGTCACTAGAGAGTCAGCCGAAGCTCAGAGGCATTATATAACCAATAAAAGTCCTTCAAGATTACTGATAGGAATCTGATAGGACACACGAAATTTAAAAAAAAAACTACTGTAAAGTACCGTTTCATCTCTTTAAGTCGCTTTAAGAATCTTAGACTGACTTTTTCTGCGTATATAGGGAATATGGCGTGCCAGCATTCTCCCCATCCTCCTCCTCCTCCTCCTCCTCCTCCTCCTTTTGTATCGCTTCACCCTCGCGGCGGTATTTTCAACCCAAACCCAACCGTCTAACATGATCCCATATAATTAAGCAGGCTTAAGGCCAACTGATCCCTTCGTGGAGCCTTGTCTTCCATACATTCCAATTAAAAGCGATTACATACAGTGGTCTTTTACTGCTAAGAGGCCTCTGTCAACTCCTCATCACCCCCTCCTCACCCACCTACCCACCAGAGCTACCCATTCCCAGGGTTTCAGCTGTCACCCGTCGCCTCAGCACATCAATCTCGGCAAAGCTTTTTTTTTTTTTTTTTTTTCAGCATTTGTTTTCTTCCTCTTTTCCCATCAAGAGCAAGTAATTGTATGTTTTGTGTTGTCTTCCCGTGCTAAGCTACTCCAGATATGTTCTTCTTTTTTAATATATTTTCAGCCTCTGGTTTTGTGATGAGATGCGTTTATTCTTTTCCAAAACGGACCCGGAGACAAAAGCCGTGCAAATCCTCAAACCTTGTCAACTTTCACTCAAGGGGCATCACCACCCACAGCCCGGCGCTCTCCCTTGTGCTTATTCTTTTGGGAAAGGCCTGCAGGGAGTTGAATGGAAGCCTCGCATTTCCACATGAAGCGAACAGCCAGCAGCAATCTTCTCTCCCCTGGCAAAGTTTACTTTTCTTCTAGCTGTGAGAAAGCTTGGTGGGACTGTGGTTATGAATATTCATGCCAGAGAGTTCCCTGTCAATCAGTCAAAGGAGAGCTGAGTTGGGAATTTACGTCTCCTGTGGTTTGTTTTGCCGGGGAAGGAATGTGTGTTTATTCGGGTTTAGGCCCTTCCATTACTAAGATTTGCTGTGTTTTGTTTTTCTGCTGCATTCATCAATGGATTTTTCACTTTTATTTTTTATTCCTCACTGACCATTCACATGCAGAAATGTCCATTCATCTCCATGAATGAAAAGTCACTCTATTGTTGAAATACGTGATGTGTGACTGACATGATTGTATTCAGCCTGCTAACAAAGACACTTGATGACAGCACTGTTATGATTCAATTACCATCATGCATTAGAGGATCTTTTATAATGCATATATGCATTTAACTTCGCCTTATAGGAAATATGATAATTACTGGAAAAATGTCGTTATTTATGAGATTCATGTCACTCCTGAAACCAGTTTTGCAAAACATTTTGTAAATACATCTCTCAGAAGACGCCTTGTAAACACTCTAAATGAAAAGACCTGTTACTGTGCAGCGAATGCACAACTCAACACATTTTGGTTTCGGTTCATTGTTTTGGAACAGTTTGCAAAATATTCTACTGGTCCCTAAATTTATTTGCATATATGAGACACATGAAAACACGTGTAGAGATGGATTCTAATGCCAGGTTTGACCAAACTGTCTAACAATTTCATATCCAGATCTGACAGAAGATAAATCCTGCTCCTGAGTTTTATGAAGACCAGACAAAACATTAAAGCTTGGTTCATGCAAATCCTTGTCAACTTTCACTCGAAGGTATCACCATCCATCCCCCAGTTCTCTCCCTTTTGGGAAGACTGTAAGTTAAAAAGACCTGTTGCTTCATTGTGTCTCTGTGCAGTGGATAAAACCCCCAACACTCGACAAACAGTGTTGTTCATGGTTCTGAAACTGGCAGCAATTGGCTATTTACACAATATACTACACCCCAAATTTATTGGTAACAGGTCGGGCCTGGCCTATGGTGTTTCAGGTGAGATAATCAAATACAATCCAGAAAGCTCAGTTTCAGTTACAGATCCAAAAATGTGATGAATTATTAGTTGAATCACTGCTCACTGGCTCAGAATACTATGATTTTACAGCTTTGTTCTCACAGTAGTAATCTGAAACAGCACCTTTCTGTAATTCAAGGCATATCCTCATAAATAATAACCCAAATAATAACTACATTCTTTGTTATAGAGCATGTTACAACTGAAATATTATCAAAATAATAACCAAGAACTTCCCGAGAAGCCTAAAATTCAAATCAAATGAATGAATCCTGTCCCGGCAAAGAAGAGATAAATATGTGGTTATATGCAAGGGACGGAGTTTAGGAAAAAGTGGTACCAATAATGAATGCAACAAGGTTGTGGAAGAGAATGGGATACAGAAAGAGAGACAGTGAGGGGAATAAAAAAGCACCTTTGGGCACCCCCTCACAGAGGCATAAATCCAAGCGCTCACAATTGAATTCAAATGCAAATCCCGTACCGAGCAACCAGAGGAAAAGCCAGGCGCAATTTAGCCAAGTCCCAGTGTGTGCATGCTACCCCAAACTGACAGGAACACCTCATTCTCCTCACGGTGTGTTTCTGAATGCGTGCGTGTTAAACGGGGTGGGAGCTGTACCCCATAACATGCACGCCCCTTTGTGCACATCTCTGCCCATCCCTATTCTTCCCTTTCTCTTCCCACCTCCCAGCCCTTCCAGCAAGGGAGTCAGAAATGAACCTGAACTGATTGAGAGTCAAAAGCAGTTGCCGCGGCAGGTTCAGTGGGGCAGAAGCAGTTGCCGGGGCAGCGGCCGGTTACCAAGAGAAAGTGGGAGGGGGTGGAGGATGACAGGCTGGGTAGCCCCGGTGGTTGCCAAGGAGCGGCCTGTTGGTTGCTTGGGAGTTCCTTAGCAATCGGGTCAGTGTTAAAGCCATTAGGATGTCTTACCATATGAAAGGCTGGGTGGGTGTGGTAGGGCCAAAGATGAGTCCTGGGAAGATAGCCCCACTGTCAAACAGCAGGAGCCCTACAAAGGAGCCTTTCACTGGGCCATTACTGCCCCCCCACTAACATGCACACAACCTCCACCCTTCAGTCTCATCCCAACCCACCCGGCCCATTCACACTCAGCAAGCTCGGCCATAGAAAAGGAGGATTCCCCTTTAAGTGTAGGAATGGCAGAGCAAACAGAGAAGGGAGAACGGACTAAAAGAGAAAGAATAAAGGATGATACACCCTAAAGCACAACAACCTTTAACCAGCCTCTACAGAGCTGGCATCCAGAAAGGTCCCGAAAGCACCAGGGCCAACCCTCTGAGAGAGACTCATTACAAGAGGCACTCATTGGTGCTCCCCATCCTATCCAGGACTAGAAATCTTACTTCCCTTCTAGTTATGAGCAGGGGCATTGTTTACTATGCAGTAATGAAAAAAGCACACGGTGGCCTAAAAATAGTCTGAGCTAATAGTACCCAAAGAGCCTGGAAAGGAAATCTGGGTGTAAATAACTGAGTGTACATAGTCTATGTGTGTGTGTGACACATGGCCGCAGGTATGGGCAGCAGTGGAGAGAAGCAGCGATAAAAGCCAGTCTCTGTTTCCTGTCCTTAACTGGCTAATGGTGGGGATTTACTGGCGTTTTTATTATGATTGCTCCAATAAGCTGTAAAGCAGGACAGGGCCAGTCCCCCAACTGCCAATTTGTCTGTCTGTCTCTCAGTCTCGGTTTCATTAACATCTCTGCCTCTTAAGGATTGGCCGCAGCGTAAAACACAGGAGATCCCTGACACCGTGTAATATATATGTAATATATTTGGGGTAGTTACCGTAAAGGGAACGTTCCAGTTTCACTTAGTCTTGATCGTATTTGCAGATTTTGGGCATTCACACAAATTTTACAGCAAATTCATGCAAAGGGGGTATGGATGCATGATAAAAACTACAGTTAGGATGCAAACGCTGAGCTCTTAAAGGATCAGATCACCCAGATTAAAGTGGAGTCAACTGGAATTTGCAATTGTTCACTGTAAGATAGCCACCCTACCCCTAACCCTAACCCTAAGATGTTGAACTTTGGCAAAGTCATGGTTTGCGGTACAGTCTAACATTTGAACATACTGTAATATCGGCCTTAATATAGATATAATTAACCTGATTAATGGGAGAAACCATCAGAAATCCAACATCTACCTCTATCCCCAATCCAAGGTGAAAACAGAAATGACTAAGATGTCTTCATTCAGTATTCTCTCTTCATCACTCCACTAACGCCAGGTCTGTAGATGTTGTTTTGCTTCTTCTTCTGCGGTGCAGCGCCATGTTGATAATCATAATTTCTGTTTCCACATCTTGAGCATCTCCAGGCGCGTGCACGAAGTTTACCAAAGAACGTTTGTTTTGCACATGCACACAAGCAAACCGGTTACAGTTGGCAGAGAAGCTGGCATTCTCCAACAAATCCCGTTCTTTTTTTTATAAATCCCTTGTGGCCAACAGATTTAATGTTTACATTTTGCACTTCAGAAAGCAGCTTACTGGAGAAAGCCTAGTGGGTTAAGCACACTAAATGTTAACATTCAGGTCTGTAGCAAGTATAATGTTTACCTTGTTCAGTGGTTTGGGGTTAGCATTTGCTAATTATAGCTAAACCCAATGGAGCCTGATGGAATGTCATTATTTTTAATGTGGTGGTCAATGTACTGGGTTAAATAGTCCCAGAAAAGAAAAGTTGGGGATCACCAAAATCAACCAGTAACCATCCTCCAGGGACCAATAATCTATGTTTATTTCATGGTTATCCATTTTGGTCAACACCTTGTGCGGTTCTTCATGTTTTTCATGGTCTCCCTTGTGCATCTAAAACAGCTGTGACTCATCAGAGAATGGACATGGGCCTTCTGAGGGTGTCCTGTGGTGTCTTTGAGGGAAGGGGCCTCTGTGGATCATCCCACAGATACTTGATCAGTTTGGGATCTAGTGAATTTGGAGGCCAGGTCAACACCTTGAGATGTTCTTCATGTTTTCTTTTTGTTAAGTTGTTCCTAAACTGTTTTAGTATCAGGCTGCATCCTGCTGTCCATCAAGGAGTGTCATTGCTATGGGGTGGGGGTGTCTGGTCTGGTCTAGGTGGGTGCTACATGTCTAAGTAACATCCACACCAATGAATGAAGCCAGGTCCAGAAGTTTCCCAGTAGAACACTGAACTGTCACAAGATAATCAGTGTTATTTACTTCTCCTGTCAGTGGTTTTAATGTTGTGGCCAATCCATGAATATATATACTCCACAACCTCCAAATGTGGTTTGAGATCAGGTCATTCACATCCATCCTCATTGCACCCTGGCTGTGTCCATACCTGTACATTTATCTGGACACTTGCTATCAGATTGCTAGGAGGGATGATCATGGAAGGTCTGAATGAGGCCATGGTCTCGGTGCTGTAGTCACCATAAACATGCATTTGGTTTTTGTCTTCTGCAGCAACCTCCGAGATCTTTCAGAGTATGCACCATGAGATCTAGTCCAGAAAGTTTCTGATGGGTTACGCCCACAGATGCTCTTATTTAAACCAGAACTGAAGACACTACTTGGATCTTCAAGAAACTCTATAAGTCCAGTTGCCTTACTTTAATATTTTTGGATATACCATGAACTGGATGACTGAGAACCTTCACAGAAATAAGAAATATATTTTTTTGGGTCAACTTGCACCTGAAGCAACTGCAAAACAAGAAAGCCTGTGTTATTTGCTGCTGACACAGACTGAAGGACGAAGGGGAAGCAAGGATCATGTAGTTTAGTCTTTAACTCTTTATCCTCTCATTCAAGTCATGGTTGGATCAATAAGCCACAAAGTACAGCATGTGCTTCTGTGCTGATGTTATTGACCACATGCATCTGGCTTTAGATTCTATCAGTCTGCCTGTCTTTGTAGTTTATTTCAGTCACCCTTGTTTTTATTTTTTTGTCTCCCTGCAGTCCAATCCTGCAACTGTTTCCTCGTGTAAGCTCGTCAGTTCTTTTTACTCCGAGCAGATCTCAGCCCCTCATGTGGATCCAAACATCTGTGCCGAACTAATCTTAATGGAGCAGTTTCTATGTTTTTCTGGTTATGCAACCACTCGCCACATATTGTACCGTCGAGGCAAAATACATCAATTATCTGTTCGCATGTCAGCACGGAACAATTTGAATAAGCATAATGGAGCTCGAATTCCTTCTCATTTGGGGCTTTCCTTTTGTTCTCGGTGGTCAGAGGGTTTTTATTGTCGAAGAAGAGGCCGACCACTTGAGATGCAAAAAGGGAAGAAAAACGCAATCGGTGGACGCTTCTTTTTTTTTTTTTGCTGTTTGAGCCAACTCTGGCTGCTAATTTCCTGACTATAAGTCAGCGGTGAGGCTATGTGAGTGAGTCAGTGTGAGTGGGCGTGTGAGTAGGAGGAATACAGTATGTGGGTGTGAGCCCTGTGGTATGACTAAGGGAGTATGACTAAGGGGCAATTTATGAGTCCGTGCATGCATGTGTGTTTATACGTGTGTGTGTGTGAGAGGAAGGAGAGGCACAGGGGTGTGTTTGCGATGGAAACGCGTGATTGGCCGGTTCTTGCAGAGCTCAGAGACTGTGCAGACATTGACTGCAGCACACTGAGATTACTCCTTAAGCCGAGCAACGTCTTTTCAGCTGTTACCGTAAATGCAGGCAGTGGGCTTTCAAGGAAACGTTTGGGAAGATTTATTTTCTTGCAGAAAGCCAAAGAGAAGATGAATACTGCTCTCATATGTGTCCATGAACACATAGCTAGTAAGACCTAGCTCTAGGACCACTTAGCTTTACTTAACTTAGACATAAATCTGTAACGAATCATGAATTAAATCCAGCTCGGAGGTGTTAATTGGCTTATTTTTGGACGGACTCGGCTAGCGTTCTCCCTCCGCTTCGTGTTTTTTTGGTTAGCGTGGACAGACGGTGGGTGTCTGTGAGTGTGGCATCAGTCTTCTCCACTAACCCTAAGAAGAAAACAAGAAAGTGCATTTCCCCCCAAAACATGGAATTATTCATTTAAACCACGGCCTCATGTGTTGACACCTCTCAGGAGCAATTTATAAGCAATAGGCAGCGCTGAGCAACATCATTCACGCTCTAAACAACTACTGATGATATGAGATCTGAGAGGGATTTACATGGTGATGTGTGTTTTTAATAAAGACGGATTAAGACTGGATGGTTTTCTTTAGTTTTAGCATGAATGCTTCCCAGGTGCCCATGGAAAACAAAGCTTTCTCAGCAGGAATTAAGTCTGAGGATGAAACAGAACAGGTTCATTTTACTTGTGACATCCTAATGTCAAGCTTCTAGAGAATCACTGGTTGATGCTTTGCTCTTCAGAAACCCACCTGTTTTAAAGGGGTCCAAAGAGAATATGGCCGTCTTTACAGGACTGACCCAAGGTTTAAATGCATGCAGGAGCAGACAGGGAAAGTCGCGTTAATGTTCAAGTTTCTGCTCGCATCTGCAGCCGAACCCAGTTTCATTCATTCATTCATCTTCTATACTTGCCAGTCTATCACAGGGCTAACAGAGAGACCAATTTAGAATCACTGATTAACCTAACGGGCATGTCTTTGGACCACTATTTCATTGACTGTTGTCAAATCCATGCAGAAAAAAGAAGGAGCAGCAAGATGTAGTTGCTGTCAAAGCTGAGAGAGAAGAGCAAAAGGTATGGAGAACAGAAATGTGGGATTTAAAGAGTTAGTTTTAGCAAATTTACCTTTGAAAAGCCAAGTTTTCCCATTGCCCATACTTTCATCTGCAAGCATTTTTCCATTAAACCCCAGATTTCATTGGATGTTGTAGACACATGCTTTGAGTCCCTTTCCATTGCACATAGGCGTACTAATTGCAAGCATGGATAAAGACTGCTGAATGGAGCTTTAATTCAGTACGTACATCTGATATGTCCTGGTATCCTCGTAAAAACAGAGCACATTTTTGGGAGAATTGCGAACAAATATCATGATCTCATTTCCTTGTTTTTAACCCTAGTAGGAAAGGTGTTCGAGCCGGAGTAGTAAAAACAGAGCGGTGTGTTTTGGCACGTGCTCCGCAGTCGCAAAAGAAAACACCCAGCGAGAGTTTAAACATGAATGCCCAGATTTAGCAGGGGCACAAGAGAACGCTTATACCCACTGAGTCCTCGCGCTTGTTTGATCTCGGTTCTAGTCACAGAATAGTGTACTATTCACTGAGTCATGGAACAAACTGTGTTTTTGGCTTACGCCTTAAAGTGGTTCTGTTCTGAGGGAAAATCAGACAAGGAGCTGGCATGCAACCGCAGCCGGCTGGCGATGCTGCCAGTTTATTAGCGGTGCCAGTCCAGCGAGGCCTACACACTTCAATGTCCTGTAAACACACACACACACACACACACACATATATACGCTCACACAGCAGCAGCAGCAGCAGCAGCAGCAGCAAGACAGCAGCAGCCAGAATGATTAGTCACGGTGTCCCGTTCCATCCGTGTTTATCAATTAACGCTGAGAACGTGGGAAAGGGAGGCAGAAAAAATCCAAAGGGATTAAAAGTCAGACTGACAGCAGCACATGTTGCCCTGACTTCTTCCACCGCTCCGTCTCTTTCCTGTGTCCCCTTCCTGTTTTTTTCATGTTTTCTTTCTTCTTCCTCTGTCTCTATCGTCTCTCTGTCCACCATCAGCACAAATCCGTCCCCGGCCTTTCCGTCTTGCCTTTCGCTGATTGCGTTGATGTGTTTATCTTAACCCAGCAAATAAATTCAAAACCGAAGAAGGGATGATATGTGTATCTGAGACGGCACGGACGCCGCGCATTAGGTCATCCTGGAAGCCGAAGTCTGCGCTGGCGAGGACGACCGAACAGAAACAATAACAGTGGGTGCGCGCCAGGAGCATAAACGAGAGTCTGCAACCATGAAAACAGAAAGTTCTATGGCTCTGTGTCCAGCATGATACTGTTACGTAAACCTATCAGCCACAACATTAAGACCACTGACAGGAGAAGTGAATGTCAGTGGTCCAAGTATGGACCATTGTTCAGTTGACTGGACAGGTGAAGCTGAAGGGCAACATCCAGCTTTAAACCAGGTCTTAAAAAACTAATTATTTTAGTATCTGATGCTCTGATGTACAACGATCAGCCACAACATTAAAACCACCGACAGGAGAAGTAAATAACATTAAGCATCTTCTGACAATTCAATGTTCTGCTGGGAAACTTTTGGACCTGGCTTCATTCATTGGTGTGGATGTTACTTAGACATGTAGCACCCACCTAGACCAGATCAGGCACCCCCACTCCATAGCAATGACACTCCTTGACAGCAGCAGGATGTAGCCCGACACAAAACCATGAAGAACATCACAAGGTGTTGACCTGGCCTCCAAAGTCACTAGATCCCAAACTGATCAAGTATCTGTGGGATGATCCATGAAGGCCCCTCTCCTTGACCCATAGGACCCCACTAAGGACACAACAGGACACCCTGAGAAGGCCCATGTCCATTCTCTGATGATTTACAGCTGTTTTGGAGGCAACAAGGAAGACCTACACAGTATTAGAAAGGTGGTTATAATGTTATGGCTGATCGGTATGTTTAATAGTTACTCAACTGTTGCACATCTTATTTCTTATGAATCTGTACATGACAGTAATGTTATTAGTATTTTTAGCTAAATGCTGACATGCTAAAATGCTAAAGTGGTGATGCTAATGAGGCTAATGGTTTAATAAATACAGAGACTGATGTCGTGTCATTAGTTCTATATGTATTTGGATGACTTAAATATTACATGGAGATGCAAAGGAAAGGGAAACATGTACAAAATTCTGTGCCAGTCCACATTTCGGATATTTCAGTGGATGGATCAAAACAAGTCATTTTGGATTCATCCACTGGGGACGAGAATGTCTGCTGCGACTTTCATGGCAATCCATCCAAAGAGGCAGAATGCTGTATTTCATTTCATTGAACCGACCAATATGTGTTTCAGTCCTGAAAAAGCTTTTAATAGCAGGGCTAACATTTGATCCTGTCATCGTGGTAATTTCAAAAACATGTTGTTCTTGTTTCTGGCTTTTGTCTTCCCAAACACTCGGTAGTTTTGCTACTGCAGTCCCGACCTGTCTGGATGCTCTCAACTTTCACAAACCGAGCCCAAACCACCATCTGACTGTCGCCCCCTCCAGACTGCTCCGCCATGGGAAACCAACACCATTTAGGAACAGAATAACATCTCTGTGTTTACATTTTCAATATCCCACTTTGAGCCAGACTGAGCTAAGTCTGTGGGAAATGAATGTGTAGCGCGGTGTGAGTTTTGCTGTTGTTACTGGGTGACCATTTTGGATCCGTCAGGCCCCACACGGAGCCAGCTGTTTCTTCAAGCCCGACTAAGCCCTTGGTATTGGAGCTAATTTGACCCGTAGAGCGTCGTTTGGGCCCAAGGTTGGGAGCTGAGCTTAGATCACTGGAGCAAACCATGAGACAGTCGTAAGAGAGGAGACAGTATGGCTTTCAACGTCCCAGATTACTTTCTTCTTTCTTCCTCATATCCATTCTTTCATTCTTTCTTTCGTTCTTTCCTCATCTTCCTTTTTTCATTCCTTTTTTCTTAGCTTGCCATCAGTCTTTCTTTCATTCTTTCCTTGCCTCCGTTCTTCTTTCCTTGTCTTTCTTCTTTCATTCTTTCATTCCTTCTTTCTTAGCTTGCATTCTTTCTTTATTTCTGTCCCTTTTTCTTTCCTTATCTTCATTCTTTCTTTCTTTCTTTCCTTGACTTTGTTCTTTCCTCATCTTCTTTCTTTCATTTATTTTTTCTAAGCTTTCTTTCTTTCTTTCATTCATTCTTTCTTTCTTTCTCTTCCTACTCCTTTCCTTCTTTCTTAGCTTGACTTCTTTTTTTTTTACTTTCTTTCTTTTCCCTCGTATTCCTCCTTTCCTTCTGTCTTAGCTTGGGTTCTTTCTTTCTTTCCTTCTGTCTTAGCCGACTTTCTGTGTTTCTTTCTTACTTCTTTCTTTCCTCATTTTTATTCTTTCGTTCTGTCTTTCCTCGCCTTCCTTCTTTCTTTCTTTCTGCCTTCCTTTCTTTCCTTGCCGGTTTTCTTTCATCTTTCTTTCACATGCTTCGCTCAGACTCTTCTTTGTCTCGTCTCCGCGAGGGCTAACTCCAGCAGTGTAGCAGCCAGTAACCATGTGCTGGTCCAGAGGAGGACGGTGTCTCACAGCTCTGTTGTCCTGATTGCTAGTGTCAGGGAGATGGAGGGTCATGCATACTGATGTTGTTTGAGCTTCGCCTAAAGTGATTATTTATGCACAGCCAGATTTGCTTGGTCTAGCTGGGATTAACTTCATGAAAATGCAAAAGGGCACGCAGGCAGGCACGCACAAATGCACGTATGCACTCCCTCACTCATGCACACACACACACACACACACACACACACGGGCCAGCGCCTAGCTTTCCCTCCCTCCGGCCCAGTCTCATTGGCCTGAAGACAGGGCACTGCTAAACCCCCACAGAGCTTTCACACTAAAGTCTCCATGGAGATGCTAAAGAGATTAGCACACTATGTCCCTTGTGTGTACGTGTGAGCGCCTGTGTTTGTGTCACCCATGATGAGAGCACTTGCAACCCTGCATGATAGCTTAAACTTTAACCAGATCATTTTTTTTTCTGCTATCAATCAACAGGCTGCAAGAAAGGGAAGAAAAGCACTGAATGTCTTTGTCTCCCAAACGCAGCTTTGTCCTCAAACTAGGACTCACTTACTAAACGAGTGACTGGCGGATGTGTGTCCATCCATCCATCCATCCATCCATCCATCCAGCCATCCATCCATCCATCCGTACATTTGTGTTTACGTGGACCTGTATGGTTTCTCGTCCACAATCACCAGTGCTGATGACGATGTCTGTTCACGTGTCCATGATTTAGAGATAAGTAAGGCATCTGACGCAATGAGGCAAACAAAACTCAACCAATGATCCGTGCCGAGTAAGAACGTAAGAGCTGTGTAGATTCTCTCTGCAAAATAATCATGCATATTGTCTGCAGAAGCTGCTGTGTCTTGTTATTATTTCTTTTAATCGAGTGAATCCCAAAACCCAAGCAGGGCAGGAGAGCGTCCAGTATAAGTATGTTAACATTTGTTTGCTAGCCCAAAGAATAAAATGCACAACTACGACTGATGGGACTGTCTTTGGTTTTGCAGGTAGTTTCAATTCAGTTAATAAAATTTAGCAGCACAGTGGTGTGGTGGTTAGCACTGATGCCTCACAGCAGGAAAGACATGCTGGTTGGGTTCATAGGTGATTGTAAATTAGCCGTAGGTTGTGTGTCTATCTGTCTTAGCCCTGAGATAGACTGGAGACCTGTTCAGGGCCTCTTGCAGGTGCAAATCCATGTTGTAGATCGGACAAGTCATTGGGCTTTTCGACGTCGTTGATGCTTTTCTGTTCATATTAACAACACGTGACATGTGAAAGCCCATGTCAGTGAGAATCGACAGAAGGGACTGGCAGGCTGGAGTACCTGGAACACAGAGGCGAGCTTAAAGTTGATCTAGCGTATGAAACAGCCGTTTATGATGTCTGTTACTGTTGGCTAAAAACTGATGAGAACGAGACAAAGTGAGTTCATGTTCAGTGCTTTCGTATTTGTATAGCTGTTTCACTTCGAATGTTACGAGACCTTGTGTCTTTCCAGATGCCTTCACTTGCTTGTGATTGCCGTCCCTGATTGTCAGCTCCGCCCTGATGGATCTCACCTGTGTCTCGTTGCTCCACTTGTATTTAGCCTCTGTGTTCCCTTCCTACTCGGCCAGTTAGTCTCTGTTCTCCTTGACAGAAACGCAGCAGCTTGTTTCATGTGTACTTTTTCTTTCTGACCAGCTCCTTGTTTTATTTGGGATCTTGTCTTTTACAACAAGTAAATACTTTCTAACCACCATTTGCAACTTGGGTCATGCAACTGTGTCCTCCTCTAATAGTTCCTTATTAGCAGTATCAACCAATTCTGGTGCAATAGAAATTAAGTGCAACAACCCATTTAAATCATAGTATTACCACCTGCCTGATTGTCCACCATGGGTTGGCCTTTATAACTTTCTCCCAGCTTCCTCCGTTTAAACTGCTTTCCATCTTGACTTATTACAATGTGCTTTTTAAATCTGCTTTAATTTATATTGCATTGTATGTTTTATTCTTATGTAGTTTACATTATTGGCAATGTGCACTCCAAGATACTTGTAGACCTCGACAAACTAGACTGGTCAAAGAACACTGAGGCAGTCTGAAGGAAGGGCCAGAGATTTCTGCCATTTGATTTTACCAAATGTTTAAGTGATCACCAATCACGATCAATCAGGATTGTTATTCCAAATACATTTCTTTCTGGAAGATGATGCTTCTCCACTATCCTTCCAGTTCTTAATCCAGTTTTAGTAGCTTCTACAATCTCCTTAGATGTTTTCTCTGCTTGATGCATGCCAATGATTTGACCCTTCTCAAACAGACTAACATCATTTCCACGATCACAGAATGTGTCTTTAGACATGGTTGTTTAAGGGGCCGTCCACACGGAGACGCTTTTTGGTTTAAACGCAGATTTTCTGCATCGTTTTGGCCGATTGTCCACACAAATCCTGTAAACGCATTGCCCCTTTCAGTGATGTCATCGCCACCTTGGCCACACCCCTGGAGCAGCCTTCCACCTCTTATATCCCGTGAGACGTCTCCTAACCACATCAACAACAATGGTGGACTACATGCTCGTGTTTCTGCTGGAGAAGATATTGAGCCTATTATGGTTACTAGGGCTAAATATCATTTCTCCTTGAGTTTGGTTTCTTCTAAAGCCAATTTGTAAACAGCGCTCAAGCTTTATGCGCATGCTCCGCCTCTTCCTCTACGTTTTTGGCGAATTTCTGAAACTGAAACAGCGCCACCTATAGGCCTGGAGTATGAAGTAGCGTTTTGCTGAGACGGATCCGTGTGGACGCAGATATTCTTGAAACGATGCCAGGGAAAACGGAGGAGGAAAAGATGGTTTTGGTACGTGTGGACGAGGCCTAAGAAATAAAAAGCATCAGCTGGGGTTAAATAACACAACACATTTTTTTGGCCAGGCTGTGTATTTTTTTTATATTTCTTTTTATTCCATTTGTATTTGACTCTGTCACCTTGCAACTGTCACTTTATGGGAGCGAGAGCAACAAAGCAATTTCCTTGAAGGATTAATAAAGTAGATTATGTAAGGTGACCTTAAAGAAGAATCTTCTCAAGTCTAGGGTTGGTTATTAGCTAGGCCAGAAATGCAGAAGGATTAGTAAAACAAGATCACTCGTCCGAAATGTTAACCTCTGTTAAAGGCTGAACAGCAGCTTCACATGTCCACCAAAGCAGCTCCTTGCGTATCTCCCTCAGGAATCTTTCCTCTTGAGAGGTTTTCCAAGTAAATCCAGCTATAAGCACACTGGACGGACTACACTGTACAACTCTTCTGGGTGAAAGATGTCTGGGCGGCCTTGTTTAGTCTGTTCCCTCTGTGACCCTGACTCCGATGGCTCTGAATGAGCCCAGTGGATGATTAACAGTGATGTCACCTATTTGCGTTTCTTTCTGAGATGCTCTCATTTGTCATATCTGTATTTATGGTTTCCAGCCTCTTAAATAGCATCCTCCAGGGTGACAGTGAAGGAAGGAAAGCATAAAGATGGTCAAATATTTATAAATTCTTCCCCCACCACTCACACTCTCTCTCTCACACACACACCATCATGTCCTTCTCCTCCACTGTCTCTCCCTCTCTCTCTCTAAACACAACTTCCTGAAAGCCTCAGCTCCCCGCTGTCTCTGCAGAGGGAGCAACAAGGGCAACACTCCCGTCCTCTTTCATGTATCAGGCCATGTTTGTGGTGAGGGGATGAAGAGGGGTCAGGACTACGCACACACACAGAGTCAGCCTGAGGTAACACAGGCAGCTCATGTGTAAGAAGGGAGCCCGAGTTATTATGGTAACCTGAGAGAGTCCTTCCTCCCTGCACTCCCTTCCCAGCCCGACTCGGGATGCTTTGAAATGAGAGAGGGAGGGTGTGTGTAGATAAACAAGGGATGGAGAGCATGAGGGAGATGATGGGGGGGCATGAATAGCAGGCAGCATCCCGTATTAAAGAATGAAAACACAGCGACGAAGGGGTGGGGAGAGTACAGTTTTGTTTTCTGTTGAGAAGACGCGAAGAACCTAGAAGGAGGGAAGGGAGGAGGTTAAAATGAGGCTGATATTTGTTAGTTTTATACCTTTTAAGGTGATCACCCTGTGTCCTGTCTGCAGAGGGGAAGATACTGTACACTATGTTTGGATAATCCAAGCAATCCAAGCTAGTTAGCACAATTCTTCCCAAACATGACAGAAAGTGCAGCTGCAGCATTTCTGGCTTTGTAAGGCAGCGAGAAGATGAGAGATGAAAAGAGGAGTTAAAGGTCAAAATAAGACGAGCTTACAAGGAGAAAAAAGGAAGAACGGGAAGCAAACGAGAGACGAAGAAATTAGGAAATTAAAACGCATGTTAATAGCTCATTAACACAAACTTCTTATAAAGGGCAACTACTATTTTTTTACAACCTGAACCATATTTCTAGCATAAAATGCAATAATTTACTCACTCATATAACTTTTGTGTCAATTTCACTCATTCATTGGATAATTACATCAGCGTATATCCATATAGTGGGAGTGAATGGGGCACCGAGACGCAGCCTCTAAATAACGCGTTATCTGCCGCAAAACTCTTTCATTTCACCAATATTTTGTTATGATACACTAGTGCTATTCCCCGTTGAGTCCGGAGTTACCTGTTATCATCATCTGAGGTCTGTAGATTGACCAACAGATCCCGGATGATGTCTTCTGACCTGGATGATGTCATCTCTGAGCGTCGCTCGCACCTACAACAGTCGGCTTATTTACCTGTAATTTGCTGCTGCTAGTTTTTTTGTAGTATGGCTGAATATTTTTCCGATTCTGAGGCTGTGGACGAACCGTAGCAGGTGAAATTAACAAGTTTAGTGGCAGATTATTTAGAGGCGCCCCGGTGCCCCATTCACTCCCATTATATGGATATACTGATCTAATTGTCTCCTGAACGAGTGCAAATGACACAAAAGTTCATATTCATATTTTATGATAGAAATAAGGTCCAGGTTGTAAAAAACAATAGTTCCCCTTTAATGCATTTATATATATATATTTTATGGGTGATTAATGCACTCACGTTCCATTACAACGGCCTCAGTCCGGCTCTTAGTTTGGGAAGTGCTAAAAGCAGTGGAAAGCAAGCAGAATTTAAAGAGCAGATTTCCGAGCAGCTCATTTGTTGATGAGAGTAATAAAAACTTTAAAAATATCCTTTCTAGGTACATTTAGAACTGACTTTTTAAAAAGCATTAATGCCTATTTATTTGAATCTACTGACAGCCCTAGGAAAAAACAAAAAAATACCACCAGGAGAGAAGATGAGAGATGAGGAGGACGAGGAGGTGGGGGAGGGAGATGTTGTTTTTCCTTCCTGTGTTGATAAAGCAGAAAGGGAAGGAAGCGTCCCAGTGAAGACGGGTGAACACCACTGACTGTGCCAGAGAGCCATTACCGCTGCATTGTTCTCCATCAGCCTCCGCTGCCAGCTCTCGTCTTTACTGTCACACTGATATTGTCCCAGGACCCTTTAGGTGATGACCTCAACGACTTGATGACAACGGCGGACGCACACAAACCTGTAGCCTCAGAGGAACACACTCGGGAGACAAAAGGGATGCACTTAAAATAGAAAAGTAATGACCGTGTTGTGTGCGCCGTGTCGGGTTACCACCCTCAGCTAAGCTACAGTAAAAAGGCCAGAACAGGACAGATGGCCACTGTCAAGTCATTCTTCTCCTGGTGTATATCTTCCTTCCTTCAAAGCTCCCTCTCTCTGTTTCCATCGCTCTCAGCTTCTCATCAAGAGGCCAAACTCTTTCTCAATGTAACCACTGGAAAAAAAAAAAAAAAGTTGGATATCTCTAAAACAAAACCAAAGCTGGACGAACGACAAATACTTGAATAGTCTTCTAAAAGGACTCGAGGATGCCCCGTATCATTATCTAAACTTTACTTTACTAAAGTTTCCTCTTTAGTAAACAAAGTTGGGAGCATGGACTTGCCTAAAATCTCTTGGTATGTTGAAGCATTCAGAGTTTCTTTCACTGGAATAAGGGGCCAAGCGCAGCTCCTGATAAACAACCCCGCACCATAATCACCCCTCACTGAACTTCACACTTGGCACAATGCAATCAGACAAGTACTGTTCTCCTGGCAGCCACCAAACCCATGAGAAGAATGATCCATCACTCCAGAGAGCACCACTGCATCCAACGCTTTGCATTGCACTTGGTGATGTGTGGCTTGGATGCAGCAGCTCGGCCATGGAAACCCATTCCCTGAAGCTCTCTACTCTGTTCTTGAGCTAATTTCAAGGCCATGTGAAGTTTGGAGCTCTGTGGAGACTGACTCTGCAGAAAGTTGGACACTATGCGCCTCAACATCTGCTGACTCTCCGGTATTTGTACTCGTCCTGCGGTGTCATGGTACAGGCGTCCTAATGAGCCTAAAAGCTGCCAGCAAACATCATTAGCCTACAGAAGAAGAAAACTAGTGTGGAAACACTTTAGAAAAAAACTGAATAAAACATAAAACAGATGCATTAGGAGGGTTTTCATAGCATTCATTAATTTTGTTCATACAGAGGAAAAGACAGTTTCTTTTAGGGATAAACTTGAGGTAGGTAGCAACCGGCAACTTTGGCAACGTCACTATAAAAAACAAATTTTCAGTGTTGTATTGCACAGTAAAATGTAAACAGTGAGCGTACTCTCACATTAGTAATACTTCAAATAGTATAAAACTGAAAATCTCTTGAAAATACAAAATAATGAGTGTGTCTTACGGGCGGCACAGTGGAGAGGTGGTTAGCACCGATGCCTCACAGCGAGAAGGTATCGGGTTTGAATCTGTGGGCCTTTCACATCAGTCCACTAAATACTAAGATACACGCAACAGACTGATAGTTTAGCTTAGCTTAGCTTAGCTTAGCCAATCAACAGATTTCACCTCTGGCGCTCCCTAATTCTGCTGTATTTTACAGTGTTTGCTATATATTTTCTGTTTGCTATATGGGACGACACAGTGACGTTGTGGTTAGCACTGATGCCGCACAGTAAGAAGGTTCTGGGTTCTAATCCAGACCAACTGGGGCCTTTCTGGCTCCAGCAGACCACCGCGACCCTTAACAGGAATAAGTGGGTACAGAAGATGAATGAATGAATGAACGAGTGCGTCTTATGTACGTTAGCATGTTTGATGGTCTTCCAGCGACCTGCACGATACATCGTCTGCAGACGGCCTTTATCCGGTCCACCACTCGCGTCCCATCGCTGTTAATGTTGCACCGAGAAACCTAGCTTTATTCATTTATTTTGAACAGACACCAATAGACTGAAAAAACGAATAAACACCTCCTGTTATAAAACTCTTAAACGCACCGAGGTACGTGCTAAACCGTGACTTGTGTGTAATGTTACACCCTTACTTATGTTATAGTACCACGCTGGGATTCACTGAGCTCCTGAGGGCGACCCATTCTTTCTAATGTTTGTAGAAGCAATCTGCATGTTATTCACCTGTGGACATGGAAGTGATTGGAACACCTGAATTCAGTTATTTGGACGGGTGAGTGAATGTAGCATACATGGAGACAATAGTGTGTAGCACAGTGATCAGGACACGGCTGACAGAATGCTTTCCCAGCGCACACTATCGTACTACTACATAATTGTTGCTGTGGCTCTCATATTGTAAAACGGTGCTTTTAAACAATGTCTAATTCTATTCAAAATACTGCAATTGAATTTTAAGCGGGCCTCTGTTCTGGGCCAGTAAGTGGTTAAGCTGCAAGTTCAATATTAAATTTCCTGATCTTGTCCACATGTTGAAGTCCCCTTGAGCAACACATGGAAACACAAATTGCTCCCCGCGTGTGCACATGAAGCTGTCGTGCATAGGAACAAAGCTGTGGAGGAGCCGTATAGAATCGTGACTGCAGAGACAACTTAAAGCGCAGACATATCAAACGGCGGCGGATGCCTAACAAGGACAAAATGTTTGAGGGTAACACGACGTGGATCTGAAGGCGCAGCGACTTTAATGTGTACCAAACTCCAAACCAGCCATGTGCCTTTCAGCCAGCGCTGTGCCATTAGTTTCCGTGGTTTAAATCAAAACTGTTGCTTGTCACAATGCCCCGCTGTTTTACTGCGTGCTCTCATGGCTTTTCTTTACTCTTTGAGTTTGTGGCTGACAGTGTATGACGGTTTAAAATCTCTTTTTTTTTTTAGACCCCCTTAGAGATTCTTTGAGGCAAAGTCGTTTGGACAAGCAAGCTGAGAGAACCAGAGCAGCTTTTAAAGCTTTTTTCTCTCCACCTCTATCTCTTTCTCGCTGTATTCCTCTTTCCATCGCTGGGGGAGTGGACTGGACAAGAGAGGAGGGAATTGGGCTGTGATATTTTCCGTGCGGCCGTAAATAAGTCAGCCGCCTGCACATGCTTTATGGAATCCAGAGCCTCTTTATCCCTTCCATGTGTTCCCTATGAGCCAGGGCCCTGACCTCCGACCCCTGGGCCCTTGACTCGGTTATCTCAGGCCCAGGAGAGGCAAGCGCGTGTTTGTTGTGTTTGTGTGTGTGCGCGAGCCGGCGGGGGGATTTGATTGAGGGTCGATTATCTCGTGACCCCATTCCCTCCCCGCTGCATCACCTTACCCTCATCTTCATTTCACAGGCTATAAAGCACACACACACACACACCAGGTGGAGTGGTTCATCTGTCACATCACAGGTCACCTCCAGGCCAATCTGACCTCAGCTAGTTTACACGTTTCATTATGTCTTTCTTAAATGCAGGAACACATCGACATGCACACACTTCACTGGAATAAGGTTTGTGACGACGTGAAATGCTCTGCAACGCTAGCATGGACAGCACGGCTCGATAAGTCTAGTCAACATGTTGCGTGGACATCTGAGGGTGTCCTGTAGTGTCTGGCAACAGAGTATTGTTAGTGGGGGGCCTTTGGGTCCTGTGGGTTGAGGGGAGGGAACGACTTTGTGATGCTTCGGATACACCTCATGATGATTTTTGCATCTTCATGAAATATTTAATTTATCTAAATACCTATAAAACTAACGACCCTACCATCAGTCTTTGTTGCATTTTATGCAGAATCATTTTAAACAAACAACCTGTGCAACAGCAGAGTAACTACTAGACAAACACAGATCAGGCATAACATTATGACCACCTTCCTACTACTGTGTAGGTCTCCCTTGTGCCTCCAAAACAGTTTGACTCATCAGAGAATGGACATGGGTCTTATGAGGGTGTCCTGTGGTGTCTGGCAACAGGATGTTGTTAGTGGGGGACCTTTGAGGGGAGGGACCTCAGTGGATCATCCCACAGATACTTGATCAGTTTGGGATCTAGTGAATGTGGAGGCCAGGTCAACACCTTGTGCTGTTCTTCTTCCTAAAGTGTTTTTGTGGCTGCATCCTGCTGGGGATGTCTGCTGCCATCAAGGAGTGTCATTGCTATGGGGTGGGGGTGCCTGGTCTGGTCTAGGTAGGTGCTACATGTCTAAGTAACATCCACACCGAAGAATCCCTAAAGTTTCCCAGCAGAACATTGATTTGTCACAAGATGTTTTAATGTTATTTATTTCTCCTGTCTGTGGTCATAATGTTATGGCTTATCGGTGCATATCAAAAGCTAAAAAGACAACATATTGAAATCAAGTGGATTCGCTGAACAAATAGAAGAACTATTGAACTATTGTTCCTGTGGCTACAAAGAGCACAGTTGTGGAGGGGTTTCAAACACAAACAACAACACAATATATAAGCAGCACTACTTCTGCTTTAACACAGATAAAGCAGGATTATGTGCTACCACGCACATGTCTGAATTATTCATGCGTTTTCTCAAGTTGCAGCATTTTGGTATCTGTTATACAGAGCTTATAATGATCTCATCCATAGAGTAACTCCCCCACAGTGCATGTTTTGGAACAATTTAACAGTTTATTGCATTTAGATAAAACAACTAGATGTATCCCCACGCACTCTTTTCCCCCATGTTTTATTATTTCCTCATGCAATGGTGCAATTTTCCAAATGGAATCATCACCCCAGTTTAAATCTTACGTCCCATGCAATTTGAGATGTTTGGCACGCCGAGAATAGAAACGTGGGAAAAGCACTGAATGTGTGTAATGTAGTGTGTCAAAACTATCCGAATGTAGATGGCCCGGGACACAATAAAAGGTGTCAGCCTTCAAAGCGCCTCGCGAGCCAAGCTTTTATGTTTTGCGGTTTTGAACATTGAAAAGTAGTGATTGCACGCCGCTGCGTTATCAACACATGGAAACGCTTTGACAGAGCGAACTTTAGACGTTATGAGAGAACTATAACGTTTGAGCGCGGACGTGTGCGTGTGCGTGTATATGTGTGCGCCTGGGCTTCGTCTTCGGGTTGACGCAGCCGTTTGTTTGTCCACCTACATACACAGCCTCCTGGCTCTTTTAGTGGCTTTGCTCAGGTCGCTCTGATCTAAAGGGAAAAGGGGCTAAAGCTCAAAGGTGAAAGGTCGCCTTCACGAGGGCCGCTCTCCTTTTACCCCCAGTTCCTAATTAGGCTTTAATCAAGCTAATTAAACTTCATTAACTGGTCAGGGGGGCTGGGACAGCTTAACCCGGGCCAGACCTCACCCCCGTTTACAAGCTGCTGGGGATGAAGGTTGGAGGCCAGCGGATTTGAGGGGGAGGAGAGAATCTTTGAGGTTCCCCCCAAAAGCTACATGTGTGTGATTTTCCCATACAGATAAATCTGCATTACATAACGCTGGAAAGGGTTACGCAATGCATATGCACAGAAGCTTTGCCCTTAGCTGGATGAAAGCATGAAAGCAAGTTTTGGAATCAACAGAAATCACGTCCGTGTGTCTTTCTGTGTCTCAGATGTGTTCTCTGTCCGTGTGTGTCAAGCTCCCTTCTGCAGTCTGACCCCGGTACGAGTCCCGGGCCACCTCAGCCCTGCGCTCCAGATAAAGGCCTCATTGTGTCAGTATGGGACCGAATGGCCACTCTGCTCACTTGGCTCCCTCTCAAGCCCTGGCCGACCTCCAGATCCCAGAACCAGGCCAGGCCTCGGATCTCCTGTTATAGTCCATGTCGGACAAAGGACCTCCACACTGGTCTGACTCTTCTCTCAACCTCCCCCTTCCCTCCTCCCACCCCGCCGTTGTCTCCCCTCGGACGCAAACTGGGTTACAACAATCAGCCCCAGCGTTAATACTGACATCAGCGCCATAATTGATCCAAATGAAATCTTCTCTTCTAATCTAAGATTTCCTATTAAATTATGTGATGGGGAGAATATGGCCCTCAATGATTTATTCGAGGAATGTTGCTGCTTTTCTTGGAAGCAGCCTTTTCTTGAATATGGATTTGAGGAGAAACACGCGAGCATGAAATCGAAGGAGACTTGATTGTTTCCAGGAACTGGAAAGTATGAATTTTGTGCCAGATATGAATGAGACTGGTTAAACCTGGGCTCACATGTGCACTGTCATCAGGAGCATGCAGACACAGCCTCTAACTGCAGCAGTAATGTCGGCTAACAGAACAACATGAGCTTATCACATGTCACCCAATATTTTCCTGTGAGCATCCATATCAACCGAGCTGTTTTGCAGACGTACAGGGTTCTTGCACATCTGGATTGAACGGTTTTGTAGGTCTCACAGTAGCACGTGAATTCCTCTTTTTACAGGGTGGATTTCCCCTTTCAGACCGCTCACCTATCCCCTCCACCTCACAGAAAATCAGCCCCAGGATGGATGTTTTACCGCCGTGAAATCAGCCACAAATTGCAGCTCTTCGTTCATCCCAATCCCAACCAGTGATTACTGTGCCACTCACTTCTTTACTTGAGCGAAGGGAAGAAATTCCCACCTCAGACTTTCCCACCCACCCCAGAATCACCCTTCGCTTCATTACCCAGCTGCACGTTCTGGTTGCAGAGCGCATTTTCCACAACTTGAGAAAAAGCCATGTTGTACGCTACAGGCTTGAGTGCCACAGAGCTGAAGTGCCTTAGCCGTGTTTCTGTGCAAAGACGAGTGGCAGATGCATTACAGTCTACCTTCATGACACTGATCCTCAGGAATGTGAAGGAATTTGTGGACACACACGCACACGTAGTAGAGCATGAAGCTAAAACCAAGAGAGTCTCCCAGGAAGCTCCCTCCTCTTGGTCTAATCGCAAATCATTACTCCCTTTAGCTCCTCAGCGTGAAGAGCCAGTCTTCCTCCTTCCTCCAGCACACTATACCATGTGTGTATGTGTGTGTGTGTGTAGGGGTGGGGGTGGGTGCATACGTGTGGGCTCTGTGGGTCGAGGGGGTTTCCCCACAACTGCATGGCAGCCATCCAAGCAGACCTGTACATGTGGTTTGATTGTACGCATGTTCGTGATGGTGAACCCCGCTGCACAATCACACAAGTGTCCTCTCTCTCTGCGAAACTTTAAATCACATGCATGGACACATACAAGCTTTCTCACAAGTTTAAAAAAAGCACACACACACATCATTCTCCACCTCATGCACAGAGAGCGTGAACTCATGGAAAAATCCCCCCTCACAATCGCAATTCCACACCTTTGTTGCCGCTGTCAGGAACGTCAGACACGGCTGTCTGTGGATGTGGGAAGGGCAGGAGCTGGTTATGCCGTATTGTGTGGAGGATAGGGGCATTAGCATTAGCATCCATCCCTCGTTCCACCAAAGGGGTTCTCTCAAGCATCGCGTCGCCCTCCTCAACGGGCCGAACTCTTTCCACGTCCGACGGTGCAGCAGAACGATTGCTCCTCATGGTTTGCTGCTCTATAACCACAGCTAGACCACACACGTGTCGTGCTACTTATCCACTAAAATCCAGGATTTCATGCCTTATATATATGTACACTGACCAGCCACAACATTATGACTACTAATGGGAGAAATTAATCACATTGAGCATCTTGTGACAATTCAGTGTTCTGCTGGGAAACTTCTGGATCTGGCTTCATTCATTGGTGTGGATGTTACTTAGACATGTAGCACCCACCTAGACCAGACCAGGCACCCCCACCCCATAGCAATGACACTCCTTGATGGCAGCAGCCATCCCCAGCAGGATGCAGCCACAGAAACGCTTTAGGAAGAAGAACAGCACAAGGTGTTGACCTGGCCTCCACATTCACTAGATCCCAAACTGATCAAGTATCTGTGGGATGATCCACAGAGGCCCCTCCCCACTAACAACATCCTGTGCCAGACACCACAGGACACCCTCAGAAGGCCCATGTCCATTCTCTGATGAGACACAACTGTTTTGGAACCTACACGATATTAGGTTATGTGATCAGTTTATTAATCCTTCATTGAGCAGTCTAAGAGTTAGGTGCTTGCATAAGCCTCCTCAGCCATGGGGTGATGTGGTCTCTGCTTCTACAACCATTACAGCGCACATCGCACAATTAAACTCTGCTCCAAGTGAGGCCCAAAGTCACAACCTCCACATTTCTCTACAGCGTCCTGTCAAATGACCGAATGGACATCACTCAAAGTACCGTAGCCTCCGTTCAAGGTCTTCAAACACAGGCTCTATCAGAGGAACCCTTTACTTTAACATATAAACACCACATATACAGTACATTCATACATGATGTGTAAAAGCCTTTTTTCTTTAAAGCTGTGTATACTACATGCCAGCTCCCACCCACCCCACAAAAAAAAAAAGAGAGGCCGAGCCCAGTTGGTTTCACTTATTAAACCAAATGAAGTGAGATTATATTACCAGAAATGGTAAGAACAGCAGGTTTTGCTTAGAGCTTGGCACATAAAGCAAGGACGCCAGAGAATAACATTTCAAAACAGCCCCTAACTCAGTCAATGAGTTAACCAGAGAGCAGTGTATCACAGCTCATACACATCATTTCATCAGAATCCGCAAGAACACGCGGTACAAATGGCCAAAAAGCAAAATGGCATCAAGATTACACGTGATTTTGTAGGGCTAATTTGTTTTCAGATGGGAGGGAAGGCATGGGGGAGGGGTGAGGGGGGTTTTAGATTTGAATTTCTGACAGTGATTGGAGTTCTAGCTGTTGGCTGCGGTTCTTGGCAGTGTCTGCAATGAGAATAAAGTAATGATGAGAGGTTGTACTCTGTATCAGAGCAGCAGCTGTTCTCAAGTGAAGTCTAGTCGGTTTCCAGTCAGGTCGGCGTGTTGAGTCACTGATGTTTGCTTGAAAACTTTGGAGCCATTTAGGCTGAGGAGTGAACGAGGTGGCATCAGATATAGTGTGTTTAAAAATGTTCAAGAAAGAACACAATAAATCCTGGTGTGGTGATGAATATGAAAGATTTACCTCCTTTAAAGGGTTGTCACAATAGACTGGAGTACCTGTAAATACTTTCAGATCCATCCACTAAATACTAGGCTGCACGCAACAGACTTAGCTAATAGCTTAGCTTAGCTTAGCTTAGCTTAGCCAATCAACAGATTTCACCTCTGGAGCTCCCTAATTCTGCTGTATTTTATAATTTTCTGTTTGCTATATGGGGCAGCACAGTGACGTGGTGGTTAGCACTGATGCCTTAGAGCAAGAAGGTTCTGGGTTCTAATCCATCATGTTTGACTGGTTCCTTTCTGGTTGGAGTTTGCATGTTCTCCCTGTGTATGCGTGGGTTCTCTCCAGGTTCTCCAGCTTCCTCCCACCGTCCAAACACATGCTGGTTAGGTTCACTGGTGATTTGAAACCTCCCTGTGATAGACTGGAGAACTATCCAGGGTGTACCCCACCTCTTGACTGATGGGATAAGCTCCAGCCCCTCTGCGACCCCTCCCAGGACAAGCGGTTACAGAAGATGAATGACTGAATGACTGAGATGTCACCTACTTATTTCTTGGCTACCCATCATGTAAACCCGAACTTGTCGTTTTCTCCTATTAGTTTTACTCCTCTGTTCTTTCAAACTACTGCGTTTAAGACTTAAGTTACAGCTCTTGAGGAATAAATGAGCCTCAACCCTCAAAATTGTCTCCTAGACAGTTCCAGGATAATTCCCCTTTATTTTAACTTTATCTGTTTCCCATTAATGTGGCTGCAATTAATGATGCTGCACAGTTTTATAAGTCACCTTTCGAAGTGCAAAGTTACTTTGAGGTTAGGACAGACTTCACACGCAAAATTAAGTAATGAATTCCTGAACGTTTTAATTCAGTCCAGGTGTTTCTTTATACTTTCCACAGAAGAAACCCTCATCCATGGACACGGCTTGGGATGTGAACCTGCGATCCTTCAGGCCCTGCTTCTCCTTCCACTAAAACTCTGCTGCAGGTGAAGCTCTAACCTCTGCAACTGATTGCGCCAAAACTAGAGCTCTTTTGTGTCTTTATTTGTTAATGGATAGTGGAGTAAGACGGGAAGTCATGGGGCGTGATAGAATGTACGAAACCTCAGCGAGCGGTTCAGGCTTGACCACTTGATCCATCAGAGCAACCCTCAGAACGAGTCTTTTAGTAGTTACTTAGATGTTAGGACGGACTTCACCGCAAGTTCAGTAATGAATTCCTCAATGTTTCCACCAAAGAGAAACTGATTCTGACTCGCACGGCCGACATCACCACCACCTTCAACTGCATTTCAAAGCAGAAACTGAAATGGGATGTAGGCAAAGTCGTGCAAACACTACATGTTTCTGTGTGTTTTCGATTCACGATTATGTTCGAGAACAACCTGTCCTTGCTGTATTTATTTTTATTTTTTTTACGTAATCTGTGCAGTTTTGCATGTGCATGAACATTTATTTAAATCTTTCGACGGAGTGAGCGCACACGTGCATGTGTGTGAGCGCATTGTCCAAGTCAGAGGAGGGTTTGGAGGTGGATGCCCCCACCTTTCCCCGCGGGTCACCTGCTTTACAGGGGCAACATATTTGCTCATATTCCCTTACTTGGAGGCCATTAAAGAGGAAATGGGGCCGGCAGCTATCTGACCTTCCCCGTCCTCTTCTCCCCCCCGTCTCTCCTCAAACTCGGCCCCCTTAGCTTTCAGCATCCCATCATCGCCCGACATCCACCTCTCCTCCCCCTCCTCTCTCTGTGTTTTCACAGTGTTAACAATCAAGCCGTGGCCCTGAGTGTTCCGGGGGCCTAATTGGGCCGACTCCTGGCGTTGATTGTGATGGATGGAGGGCGGAGAGGGCGGGAGGGTTGTTGAAGGCAGGGCTGCTCCGTGGACGCCTTCTTTCATCTGCCTGCTGCAGACTGTTGTGCAAGAAGGGAACGGAGATGATGGAGCACATTGCTGCGCCCTGAGTGCTCGGCGACGCGGCCCACTAAAAATGTTTTGAGTAGCAACTACAACATCATCTATTAGCTTCACCTAGCAAATCAAATGCAACAATGAATCCTCCCTTTGTAAAGGATATCTGTTTCTAGGAACTAGCTAAAGTTAAGGATGGCCGCATGTAGGCAACAGTCGATTTGTTTGTTATGTGTTTCGGCCCGCATCAACCAGGCGAATGACGGTAGATTTGTTTGGCTCATGGTTATTAGTTGCTATATTAGTTGTTAACAGACATCGATTGTTGTGGAAGACATGGTTGTGCAGTGGCGGTGTGGAGGGGGGTGACTCCAGGACGCTGGAAATCACTGTTAAGCCTTCTCGAGGTGTCGTGGGCCTAACTTAAGAGGTTGAAAACCCCAATGTTCAGGTCAGGTTCCTGTTGTTCTCATGTTGCTTGGTAGCCATGGTTAGCTGCTGAGCGACTTACAAGCCAGCAGATTTTACTTAGTTTATGTAGAATATAGGTTAATTGTCATATCACATGACTGTAGGTTTGGTAGGGCCTCTTAGTCGAACAGGGCCTCTAAATGTGTTTTGCCTTAGATTTTGGCACAAGGGATTGTAACATCTTATCCTGTGTATTACTGAATTCAGAGAGGTGTTTATTCAGCTTCCTTCTGAAGGGCAACATTTGGTGTCTTCTTGAACTGCACTGAATTCCACAAGGAGGTGTTTCTGTTTTTCATCATATGATATCAGAAGTTCAGAATCATCATCTGGAGGCAGATGATGTTGCATTGAGTTACTTTTTTTTTTTTTTTTTTTTGCCAAATTTCCACTTGCATGACCTTGTTTTGTTTAGCCAGATCCCGTATGAGTTGCAGGCTGTGCTGCCTCGCTGGACTAGTCTCGTTTAAAAGAACGAGAGGTTAAGTGCATCGTGTTGGACTGCCACGGTGAAATAAAAATAAAAAAGCATCAAAATATCCTGAGAAACTTTCAGAATCACAGCATAATCCACATCTTCAACATGTTCCAAACAGTCTTTTCTTTGTGTGCTAAATTCAAGTTCGGAGTTATCAGTATGCTATGCTAATGTTCGCCTAAAGGAGGAATTAGCATTAACCTGCAGAAGACATTGCCAACCTTTTCTTTTTAGGGTTTTTCCACCTGGTTACCTGTTAACATGTGGCCTTGTAACCTCCCTGTACACTCAAGACTGAATGTGCTACAGTCTGCATCATCAATCATCCGTTGTTGTTTTGTTTTCTTGTCAGGTTCACCAAACTGGTTCTCTCATATGATACGTTAATCCTGCCTGCATCCCTCTACTTGTTGATACACTACCTGCATTGTGCTGTACTGTCGGCTGTTTACGTCAGACCCGAGAACACGCTGACCTTTCCACCTACTAATCCTCACCAAGTATACGAGCGCAGCAGCTCAGGCACATCTTTCTTGCAGCGCACCGACAAACTTTCTCAAGCAGCAGAGCCTTACTTTTCATCAGAGCAAACGTCATTGCTGTGGGCATCCCAGACGATCAGATCCAGTGATTTAATCTGACCTCGTGCTACCAGATCATGAGATGAAAGCAGACCAGCACATTACCCCTCTCCAGTTTTTTTTTATTATTATTTTTTTTAATTGTTTTTTTCTTTCCGTAGAGGAAGCTGGCTGTGGTTAACCCGCCAGCTGCAGTTATAAGCGCCTTTGAAATGAGACCAGTGTTACCTGTGTTTGTAGAGCACTTAGGGCCATTGGCAGCTTGCAAACCATTTGCTTATCTTTGTGGGGAGTAATGTGTGTTTGTGCGACTGTGGTCGCAGCCATGGCCCTGTCTGAAGTCATCAATCACCGCAACACCGTGTCTGATTGACTCATTGTGCCTTTAGGGGCGAGGGTCCTGGCATGAAGAGAACGAGACAACCGTGCATGCATTTAGTTAAAGACTGCCTGTGTGCATGAGTTAGAGAGGCTACAACAAGGTAGTCAGTCTAATTTGTTTAGTCAAAGTTGCGGCTGAGCTCTCTGCTACGTGATCAGCTATGGTTTGCATAATGCAACTGCTGACAACAGCAACATTGTGCAACGTGTTTACAAGAGCTACACGTAAAGAAAGCAAACAGAGAGGCGTCTGAATACACCTTGATCTGGCGGTGACCTCGGTGGCGAAATTTTCCACGTGCTTTCAGTAATGCCGGAGCCATTCGTCCGTCTGCTCCTGTGTCCTCGAGATGAGTGGACAAGTTTATACTTCTTCAAACTGATAAAAAAAACTTTAATCTTTCAGTTTCAGTCTTAAACAACCCCTTCCAAACAAACTGGTGGAGCGATGGATTAAAAATACACACATTTTGATTGTTGTTCATTAAAATAAATCCAGAATGTTTGAAAATGCAGATATTTGTCATTTTAAAAGTCCCAGCAGCTGGAAACTCCTATCACTGAAGATCCATTCACACTGCTTGTCCAGTGCAGACTTCAAGTTTACACATTACACTGTCTAAGACACCTCCTAGACCATTTGGGAGCATAGACTGCAGTAATAAATGGACGCTGTATCTCCGCTTCCTCCCACTGATCAAATTGACGCTAGTATCCCGGGGGATACGATCGGCGTCATCTTGGAGCAGCTTTGGAGCCAGAATCTCTGCTCTACCTCCACCAGATACCAAAGAAATGAATAAATATTTAATTATTCCTACTCTTACGATCCTATGGGACAGCTTCCTGCAGCGGTTGTCATGACAACTGCTAATCGTCATGACGTCACGTCCTGTTTTTATTGCGTCAAATAACTAGAACGAAACAAAAAACGGTGGCCAATGACATGTTAACTACCTTAAATGACAATAAATAAATAAATGAAAAATAAAAAGTTTGACGTGTATTTTAGTGTTTTGGTTTGTCCCAACCACTAACATAAAGGGGGCGGGGCTTATGACTTATATGGTTTGGATGTCGCAAATGTTGCTCAAGAAACTTTTGTTTCATTTGAATTTGGTTCATTTCTGTGTGATAAATATAAAGTGAGTAAAAGTAAAAGTGTTTAACTTTAGGCAAGAAGGTGACCTCAGGCTTCTCTCTGATTGGAAAACTGGGCTAGTAATGCCATGACAATGTTGGTGAATTTTTTTTTAGTTTCCACATGCAGCTACTTCAGGTTTAGCATTTTATCATCTAAATACCTCAATAGATACTCACCACTCATATTATATCGGGTCCAGACACTGCTGGGAGGTGCCCTTTCACACGTGCAGCAGACAACAGGAAATTGTTTGTGTTGGACGTGTCTTCTACACCCAGAGTCCTCTGCTCTGTTTACCATGGCTGACAGGGAATCATCCTGGCATTTGCATGTTCTTGTCACACATGGGTGCAACGGTAGATCACACAGACACTGTACCCGGGAGCTGGCGGGGTGAAATCTATTTAAATGTCACTGCTGCTATCATCTGGTCAGAATATAGTTTTGTCCTGCAGGTTTGTAGGAAAATCGCCTGCAAGCTGCAGAGGCGCTAGCATGGCTGTAGAGCCTTATTAGTGGTTTGGACTGGAAACAGTGCAAAGAGCTGTATTGATGGGTCATGTTGTTGCACAATGGCTGCAGGATTTTACAGCTGTTTACCATTTGAAGTGTTTTATACATACCTCCATGCAGCAGTGACTCCAGTTCCCAAGTATTTATAATGTCTCACATAATAAATGAAGCAAAAGTTATTATTATTTATTCCAAACCCAGAACGCTCAGACTCTTACACAGTTTATGTTTCTTCAGGGCTACGTGTTAAATGTGGCGTCACGATCACAGCAAGGGATTCTCAGCTGTGTTGACACAGTCCGACCGACAGACAGAGGCAGGATAGATACAGATACAGTAAATGAAGATGAAAAGTGAGGTACTTAATAGACCTGTGAGTGAAGTGTCTCCATTTTTATGCTTATCAAAATCCACACAATGGCTGCGTGAGCGGGGCATGCTCCGACAAGTGGGTCGTGTTTTGGCATGCTTAATGAGATACTTGGCATCATGTATGCACCTGCAGTCAAACATTTAAAGTGGCGGTCACCGCTGTAGAGGATCACAGTTACTGTAATATCGCTACTAATGCCACAGCACCATTAGAATAAACTTTATATGGGGCACATGGCTACCTAGCTTGAAGTCGTTTGTTCACAATAATATTGGATTTATTGAAAGTAAAGAAAATCCAAGCAAATAATGCAAGATTAATATTCATTTATTCATCTTCTGTAACTGCTGCACTGTAGCCTATCTCAGCTGTCATCGGGCCAGAGGTGGGGTCCACCCTGGACATGTCTCCAGTCTATCACAGGACTAACACAGAGAGACACTCACACCTACGGCCAATTTAGAATCACCAATGAACCTAAGCAGCATGTCTTTGGACGGTGGGAGGAAGCTGGAGAACCTAGAGAGAACCCACGCCGACAGTTAAGCTTGCACTAAACAGAATAACTAGCATGTAGCGATAGCAAAGCAATAGAGAGACACATAAATAAACTACTGGACGCACCTCGACTGGGAGCTGAGGATGGACCTGAAGAGGAAGCTTGACCAGACACGGTCCTTCTATCCAGGAGCACAAAAACCACAATAGCTGCTGAGCTGAGGCTGAAAAAACCTAAATACAAAGACCTGATTGATGAAGATGTTTTAAAAAAGTGGCACTCAACCATGCTCCTCGTTGGAGTCTGCAAAGATTTCCTGCAGGTTTCCCAGCAAAAGCCCCAACAACAGCTGAAGAAAGCCACCAGGGACTTAGCCGCAGCAGTCGAGGAAAGTCAAGCTCAAAATGGTCTACAGGGCCACAGAGACTCAGGTGTACAGGTTAAGGGGCGAAACACCTGTGAACCTGAGATCCCTGCTGACGATGCAGATCCTCCAAGGAGTACCGTCTCAGGAGATGATCTTCATTACCATAGTTTAGTTCCTGCAGCTGCAGCTGGATTTCTGGAGCGTGCAGGAATGCAATAGTAATCATCTAACTGAATAATCATTATCTAAATAAGTATAATAAAAGAACAGCGTGCAGTACAGTTTAATATCTTTCTTAGAGAACAATATTAAGAGAAATATGACGTGTGTAGTAGTATGTTTTGCAGGGTGAGTGCTCTACTGTATCATAGTTCACTAGTGCTGATATTATTCTGTCTGTGGTGATGAAAATGAATCAGCATCAAGAAATGGATCTGTCCCGAGGGAAAAGCCAAAACTCCAGCGCAAGCATCCGAGTCCCGGGCCAGCAGCTTGCCTGTGCATCTGTTTCATAGGAGCTGAGCGTGAAAACATTTGACAGCAGGTACCTAGAGGCCTCTCAACCTCTGCTTCCCGCCCCCCCCCTCCCCGAGGCCTTCAGAGCTCCCCGGCTCTCATTTGTACCGTATCAGAGTCATACAAACTCTCATCACACTGGGATCTGTATGAAAATAAACAGGCCGGCAGGAAAGCAGGCACGCTGACGTCAAGGAAGAGGACGGAATCTGATCAAAAACACATCCAGGCAGAGAGGAGCGCGACCGTGGCGAGATCTGATGGTCAGACAGGGTTTTATTAGTGGAAACCCTTTTCTTTTTTTTTTTTAATCCTAATCATATGATAGATTAGATTAGAAGCCACTGCTGAGGTGCCGGCGAGCTAGGCACTTGTTCCTGCAGCCCAGCAATGCAGGCCTGTGCAACGTAGCTCCCAGGTGGAGTGGTGGGTGTGTTTGAATGTAACCCGAGGGAGGCAGCCCCATCCCCGCTGACGTCAGGGAAGAGGAGACGATCTAATTAGAAACACACACAGCAGTCGAAGAGGATAAGGAATTGGAACCGGACTTGATCCATATTCAAATGTGGGATGTGATATCTGAGCATATCTGGGTAACGGGGCAGAGGGCTCCAGGTTAAATCTGGGCTGAGGTAGACGGAAAAGAAAACTGAATGATCAGTGGAATCCCTGTGGTGCGGTTTGAAGAGTGTGTGTTATCATGCATGCGTGTGTGTGCCTGATGTTATCCAGATGTCTGACTACTCAACACTCAGTCTGTGGTGTTGATAGGGGTGGGCGGGGCCTGCAGGTTAGTACGATGGGGTAGCTGCTTGGATGGATCTGACAGGAGGCCGACGGTTATCTCGCTGACCTGCTGATAGCAGCACACACGGTGAAACACACACATCCCATGTGTATTCCCTCCTGTAAGCTCTATCTCTCAGAATGTCCCTTTATGTAACGAGGAGCCAAAACATTTATACCTCACTCCAGCTGCTCTTACAAGAAACTAGTGCTAGGTTCCTGGGAATTTTCTGTACGTGTTATTTCGGCTGCAGTCTGGAAACGTCGGCAATTTGCGACACTAGGCATGAAGGGGTTAAAAAGTCTTTTTGCAAGGTTTGCAAACAAATAGTGCATAAAAAGGACAGTAACACGGCTAATTTGTTCCACCACCTCAAACACAAGCTCAAACCAGAATATGAAGAAAGACAGAAATTGAGCAAGGATGCAGAAGCAGCGTCGACTTCATCCAAAGAGTCCAGGAAAAAAACAACAACTCAGATAAAACTTGATGCATTATAGTCAAAAAGATTAGGCTGAACTGGTGTTTATTTATCGTTACTGCTTTAAGCATCATCAGCGACTCGTCACTGATCATGTGACAATAACAGGATGCCTCTGAGAAGACTGTTGAGGAGTCCAGTGGATCTTTGCAGTAAACTAGCAGCAGTTCATCATATGTGTGGAAATACTTCGCTAATTATGAAGCCCATACTACTGTGACATGTCAGTCCTGAAATACAACTAAAGTACTACTGCAAAGCATCTGAAAAGGCTAACGCTAACGCTAGCAGAGGAACAGTCCAAATCCTCTGCACAGCAGTCAGTTAACAACTTCACCAAACGTCCTGTGGTAACAGAGAGAAGGAGGCTGCACATCAACTATTTGATAAAGTTATTAGACCTTTAGCTTCAGTACACGGAGAAGACTTCAGAGAAATACCCAGCTACTCTGTCCCATAAATCCAGTTCTAACAGCACATCCCCCCTAACGCCTTAGTTCACGGTTTGCCTCTCCTCTGACCTCTGACACTACAGTGTCACCTTTTGCCATCATCCAGAGTTCCTCCGACCTTCTTGCTTGGCCACAATTTGTTTCTTGTTGAAGTTGCTCAGTAGCTCAGATCTTTACACCTGGAACACACAGTCAGAAATAACCATGAACTATCGTAGGGCTAAATGTACAGCTTGACTTTTGTCTCCGTAGCAGATGAAGATTAAGCAAATCTGAACAAAGCTCACATTATCTGTTGCGCTGCCTCATCTTGATTATTGTCAATTAATTGCGCGACTTCAGTCGACTGTGATGTGACGTACGTGAGGTCGATACTGTCTGGTCTCTGATGACGCAGGTAGCAATAAAATCTATATTCTTGAACTGAATACACACGCTGAGAACAGACAGCTCATGTGCTACACACTGCAAGCTGCAGATATGTATAGCCTGTATAAAAACATGCAGCACCTCAGCAACCGTGGCGTAACCAGGTATTTCTCTAATAACATAATCAAACAGTTAATGTGCAGCAAGTTATTCTGTTAGTCCGTTCCTCTGCTAGCGTTAGCGTTAGCCGCGTCAGATGCATTGCAGTAGTACTTTAGTTTTATGTTACGGTAGTATGGGCTTCATCTTTATTTTTTTAGTATTTCCACACACTTGATGAACTGCTGCTAGTTTGCTGCAACAACCCGCTTGGATCGTGGGTCGACGTGATGCTTAAAGCAGTAAAGTTGACTAATCGGTACCACCCCTATTGTCTATCACAAACTACAAGCAAAACGCCTTTCCATGTGCAGGTCTGTGTGTACACTGACATAGCCAGAAATGCAAGGCAAGCATAGTACTTCTAATCAGTGAGGTTAAGTGCTTCAAAGGTCACCCCTAATGTATTTTCCACAGAGACTTTTTACGGGAAACTGTGTCTCTGGAACTTCAGAGCTTCGTTCCTCTTGAGCCGAGTTCCCAAAAGGTACCTGTTCTTTCTCTACGCCGCACAACGACACAACATCCGGCTCTGCAAAGACAAGCAATTGAACAATCACACACACTGAGAGAGCCCCTACCCCCCACGCCCTTTGCTAAAAGCACACACATCATCAAACATCAAACAACACCCTGCTCCGACTGAAATCACTCCCTTTACCCCACGGTTTGCCCCTTGACCCGGGCCAGACTCTCCTCCTAACCGCAAACACTCCCATCGCCTCGCCTGTGACCTCACACTCACACCGAGCGCCCTGCAAAACATCAGCTGGGAATTCCATCATTGCTCCACCGCTCTGCTGCTCCGTTTGAGTTTTACTTATCGCTATCTTCGTCGCTTAACTGTGACAGCCAAGATCCAGATCACCAGATGATTCATAATTCAAGCTAAACAGCTGTTGGTTAACTAAATGCTATTTTTGTCTAAAAAGTGTTCAGATAAGAAGCATCTGCATTTAAATCTACCAATAAATCTGAATCTGAACCGTAAATCTGCAAAAATGGACGCCACAAAAACATTCTCGACAACAGAATCTACACAGTTCCTCAGATATTCCATTTCAGAGCCTAGCACCGGGCCTGAATATGACAGGGAGAATGTTGCATTGTGGGATGTTTGCAAGCGGTAATGTTGCCGGGCCGGATGTTGTTTACAGCATCTCTTTCAGATTTGGTCACTCCTAAACTGTCCCGCTCGGGTTTGCTGGGTTTGAATGTTTCCGAAGGGCTCTCGCAAAGTGTTTAGCTTCCAGGGAGGAAATAAATTCTGTAAACGACTGTAAACAAGTACATACTTTCTCCCTGATGTTTCTACTTCAGAGAGGAAGCAGGAGGGGGGAGAAAAAAAGCCACCAAATGGTCCGGAATTACAGCTTTCAGAGATGATGAGCTCAAAGACGATGTGGCCTGGGTGGAAAGAAACAAGGAAAACTGTCTAAAAGTACGTGTTACAGGTGCATTTGTGACGTATAGAAGGAGAAAACAAGTTCCTCACACAGGCTGATATGTTCTGTAACCCAGAAAGTTGAGTCCTTATAACGATGGGACCGATCCAGCATAACATTATGACCACCAGGAGAAGTGAACCATCGTGGGACAGTTCAGTGTTCTGCTGGGAAACTTCTGGACCTGGCTTCATTCATTGGTGTGGATGTTCCTTAGACATGTAGCACCCACCTAGACCAGACCAGACACCCCCACCCCATAGCAATGACACTCCTTGATGGCAGCACCCATCTACAACAGGACACACACACAAAAACACTTTAGGAACGACTAAAAAAAACATGAAGAACAGCACAAGGTGTTGACCTGGCCTCCAAATTCACTAGATCCCAAACTGATCAAGTATCTGTTGGATGATCCACAGAGGCCCCCCCCGACTAACAACATCCTGTTACCAGACACCAACACCACAGGACACCCTCAGAAAGGCCCATGTCCATTCTCTGACGACTCAAAACTGTTTTGAAGGCAACAACAGCGACCTAGAGAATATTAGGATAATGTTATGCCGGATCGGCGTATGCAATAACACTGAAGCTAAATCTAATCCGATCTAAACTTGTGTACAGATGGGCTTAACAGATACTGTATAGATTTTCATATCATGTCTAAATTTGGCCTCTGACACTGAACGCAAAGTCAGCACTACCACACGCAGGCGCATCCACCCACACGTGTACACATACCTTGTTACCCCGTCCCGGGCCACATGACAGCGAGGGCCGTACACACGGTGGCCACATCTCTATCATAACGTGCCCTCAAGACACCCAGGCCGATACTAGCCTGTCATTGGCTCCCCGAGCAGACCGCTTTTCAACAGCAGTGACACGACACCCCTCTAATTAGGCTTATTTAAGGTTACTAATCTCAGTAAAGATGACTCTCCGTAACACACACAAACACACACTAGAGCCTCCTGCCCTTCCCCAATGCCCCAGGTTGCTTGTTTGCAGCTGCTGCATCCCTGAGACGTTGCCGGTGGCGGGTGAGACAGAGCGTGTCTGTGTTCATGTGCAGCTGTTTGGCCCTAAAACGCGAAGACAATGACCATAAAGGACGACCGCATGAGAGAGCGAGAGGCGCAGGAAGGAGAGGATTATCTATATGTTTAATGGTGACAGCGAACGCGCGCAAAACAATGGAGAACACATGTGGACGTCTGCGTTGTTTATGTGTGTGTGTGTTTGTCCGTCGCTCACTGCTTCAGAAAGGCCTGTGATCACAGACGCTTAAAGACTGTGATTAGGCAGACTGTGAGGCTTCACTCGGGAAGATGCACAGCGGCGGTAGGTTTGCTCACAGGCACACACTCGCACAAACAAAAGCCAACCACTACATACGCTTAGAACACGCACTGGCTCCGACGCTCGGACCGTGAAGTGACTCACACATCTCTGGATGCTCTCTAATTTCCTGAGGGTGAGCTGAAGTCGTGATGAGGGACGGCTCGTCACAACGTGGTGGATGTTACGCAGGGAACCTCATCCAAACACGCTCACACACACACTCATTCCTGACTGAGTGCGTCACACACACCCGGGTCGAGGCAGTTGAACTCAAAATGGTAACGCGCGGCGCTTTCGCTAAACACACTCTAATCTGGGGGCCGTGATGTCTTCGTTGCTCGGGACTATTTGCACGGCGCGAACAAGCCGCGTGGAGTTGTTTTTAGCCGGTCCAAGTCAAACACCGCCAAAGACCGACTGAGACGAGACCACTTCACGTCTGATATCTTGCCAAAACAAGTCAAAGCAACTGAAGCGCGGCTAAGTCAAGTCTCGAGACGGTGCGGGGGAGGTTCAAGGAAAGTGCAACACGTTTTGTCAAAGCACGTTTAGGTCGAGCACGGACGCGATAGAAAAGGCTCAAGCCAAGATCCTGTTGCTGGATGTACACCGATCAGGCATAACATTATGACCGGGATATTCGGGATATTGTGCAGGTCTCCCTTGTGGTGACTCATGAGAGAATGGACATGGGCCTTCTGAGGGTGTCCTGTGGTGTCTGGGAACAGGACATTGTTAGTGGGGGCCTTTGAGGGGAGGGTCCTCTGTGGATCATCCCACAGATACTTGATCAGTTTGGGATCTAGTGAATTTGGAGGCCAGGTCAACACCTTGAGATGTTCTTCATGTTTTTTTTAAGTTGTTCCTGAAGCGTTTTTTTGTTTTGTGCATCCTGCTGCCATCAAGGAGTGTCATTGCTATGGGGTGGGGGTGCCTGGTCTGGTCTAGGTGGGTGCTACATGTCTAAGGAACATCCACACCAATGAATGAAGCCAGGTCCAGAAGTTTCCCAGCATGGTCATAAGATGGTTTAAATGTTATTTACTTCTCCTATCAGTGGTTTTAATGTTGTGGCTGATCAACAGAGCATCGGATACTAAAATAATTTGCTTTTTAAGACCTGGATTAAAGCCCTTCAGCTTCACCTGTCTGCTCAACTGAGCAATGGTCCACGTTTTCTCAGTGTAACCCCTACTGTGACCTATTCCTGGTTCATACCGTTTCTTATTCTGTCTGCCTGCTGCTCATTTAAATTATTACAGCTGCCCCGTTCATTGTATTCGCCTGGAAAAGCTCCCCTCATATTTTAGGGTTGAATCACTCGCAGAGGAACTAACTATTTGGACTGACCTATGTCGAGTCTGGCACATCCCATACATTGCTATAAAAGCCGTCAGTGATAAACGTCTCCTCGTTTTGCCGCTTTTAGCAAAACGAGCCTTCGCAACAAAACGAGATTGTAAAGCGTAATGTGCAGTTGTGTGATACAAACCGGATCGAGTATTTTAAACCCTCCCGGTCCCTGCCAGGTCTGCAAGGGTCTGCAGAGCAGCAGAATGGTCGACCTCCCGTTCCCATGAGCTCTAACTACAGGCTTGGGGAGAAAATGACCACGTTAGGCCTGCTCCAGCCGCCCTGCATGGCGACGAGCGCCCCTGAGACCCGTGATTGGCGGGCTGGTGACAGATGCGTGCCATGATTGGTGGGGGCAGTAATTCAGGCTGTAATTTGCAAAAAGTGGAAATGTAGGTGACTGAGGAGTTTGTGAATGCGTGTGAGAGAGGGGCGGACGTGCTCGGGTTGCAGGGTGATTAGAGATGCATGTTCACGCTAATTAATTTCCTTTTTTTAATCCCTGTGATCTTCGTATGGTCAGAGATTTGCAGACGATTTGCAGACATTTTACAGCCTTTTAAGTTATAATTGTGTTACTGTGGCAACAAGGTTAAAGGTCATTTATTAAGTGATTCTAAGGCGAAATACGAAGACTGCAGCAACATTTAAAGAATACGCATGAGTAATAAGTTTGTTTGCTGCATTTGTGTGAGGGCCAGAGGTGGACGGGACATTTCTCTGAGAGGAAACTGTGACAAGAGGAAGCGTCTCCTCATTTTTATTGTGTCAGCAGCCAGAAGATAGGAGCCCAGCTGCAGTGCTGAAAGATAGACGGCTCAAACACACCCAGACGTGTCCCCACCTGTTTCTCAGTCGGGATCGATAGACGCTTTGATGGCCGGGGGGGTGTGGGAGTGAAGGTGGTGAGGCGTGAGAGTTTGGGTACGGGGCTACAATGCATGGCCCGTGGGACACACGGGTGTCAGGGGCACTTTGATCCTTGTTACGCCCTTACATGAAGAATTTTGTTCTGCGGCGGGAGGACCGTACCCCTGCCCCATCGCTTCGCCTCACGCCAGCTTACGCCCGGGACCTTTTACCCCGGCTCAACGGCTGATCTTCTGGAACAGGTGAACCAGATGCCAGACGTAGGGGGAAACACAGACGAAGTGACGGTGGAACAGAGCTGATTATTGCAGAGCTGGCATTTGGAATATTTTATGAGGCGTGTTATCTTTGCATGCTATTTGATAGTCCTGTACAGATACACAAATTGAGCTCCAATGCAGATCTTTGCTGATACACAATCATATCAAACAACACCCTGCACTGACTGAAATCACTCCCTTTACCGCACGGTTTGCCCTTGACCCAGGCCAGACTCTCCTCCTAACCGCAAACACTCGACTTCACATTCATGCCGAGCGCCCTGCAAAACATTTTGACCATCTTGTCTGAAGATGGTAAATATGTGTCTCCTCTTAGCTGCTAATACAGATGTGGGGAACCTGCTGGCCTTTTTAAGATTCAGTTCTACAGTTTTAGAGTTCGGCACCATTGTTTCCTCATAGGTTTGCTGAAGAAGGCTGCAGGGGCAGATGCACACATCAGTAACCTGCTATTCATTGGTGTGGATCTTACTTAGACATGTAGCACCCACCTAGACCAGACCAGGCACCCCCACCCCATAGCAATGGCACTCCTTGATGGCAGCAGCCATCCCCAGCAGGATGCAGCCACAAAAACACTTTAGGAAGAAGAACAGCACAAGGTGTTGACCTGGCCTCCAAATTCACTAGATCCCAAACTGATCAAGTATCTGTGGGATGATCTACAGAGGCCCCTCCCCCAAATGTCCCCCACTAACAACACTGTGTTGCCAGACACCTCAGGACACCCTCAGAAGGCCCATGTCCTTTCTCCGATGACTGTTTTGGAGGCACAAGGGAGACCTACACAATATTAGGAAGGTGGTCATAATGTTATGCCTGATCTGTGTATATAGCATGTTTTAATGACTTGCTCACTGCGTCTTGAACAGAGATCTCCCTAACTGACCAAATCATGGGTACCATAACGACAGCACCTACACTGCATGTGTTCAACACATTTTGCCATCGTCCTGCAACGATAACGCAGCCTGACACATCCTTGGAAATAACAGAGCAGCTCTGTCATTTTCTTTGTTCATATCAGAATCATTCACATGCAAATGTATCCTGTAGCGCTCTGCAGCGAACACCGACTTCCTTACTTTAAACACACGAGTAAAAGTCTGTCAGCCCTCAGCCTGGCGTACGTGTACACACATGAGCACGTCTTCAGCCCGCCAGTGTGTGGACAGACGCTCCCGCACACACTCACGTCCTGTAAAGGTAATTCAGTAACATTAGCGTGCCTGAGCATAATCAGATTTATGACTTGCGTGGTTCATTCGGAGTTGAAATGTGTTCGGGCTGAAACTAAAGAGGCCTGACGCACAAAACCACAGCACGGAAGAAAAGGAGCTGACACAAAGGAGCGTAAGAAAAAAGAAAAGAAAATCAAGAGGTGGACGGTAAAACAAAAAAAGAGTGGGCCCGTGTTTTTCGGAGAGGGGGGGGGGGCTTGCGGTTTCAACAGCAGTCGAGGCGAATGGATGTTTGAGAAGATAAAGAGGGAGATGAGGAGGGGTGGACAGAGCGAATGAGATGCAGAAGGAAGGACTGAGAGAGAGAGAGAGAGAGAGAGAGAGAGAGAGAGAGAGAGAGAGAGAGAGAGCAGAAAGAGAAACAGTTCAGCATGAAGAGGACAGCGGGACGAACAGAGCGTCCATTGTCCGTGTGGCCTGGATAACATTTTAATGAAGGAGCCGCATTCAGAGCTCCGCCACAAACTACACACCGACTCACACAATGATTAACACTCCTCAAATACACTGAGACAATACGGCATCGCTCTGCAAACTCATTGACATGAACACATTCGGACATAGCGTGGACGCATGCCAGGAGAACACACAGAGACACAGAGAGACACAGAGAGACAGGGGGACATTCATTCACACAAAGCCCCTACCTGAAACCACAAACACTGATACATGTGCATGAGTGTGATTCACCTTTATTACAACCTGAGACAAGTATCAGGTAGAGCTCTCAGGTGCACGTAGGACTAGCATGTGTTGAAATTGCTTTGAAATTTCCCAGAATAGCAATTAACTGTGATTTATTTTCTTTTTTTTTTTTCTGTTGTTACATTTACTGGCATTTACACTTGTCCTGTGTCACCGAGCTTTCCAGTGTGGCCGACAGTGAATGGGGTTTTAACGGGAAAAATGATTGCTGCTCAGGAAAACTGCACAAAGAGCAAATGCCAGGTCAAAACGAAACCAGGAAGATGATCTATAAATAACAACTTGAGAAACGAAGCGACCATCTGCCCTTCACTTTCGGTGCAACTTGGGCTTCTCGGTAACTCTTTCATAAAACTGGGGGAGCCGAACGCAGCCACAACATCCTGATTCTTTGCAGTTGTCACTGAACTGCGCTGCGATCGGTCATACTCAGATTTGATGACTTGTTGCAGAAGCCTGGATCCTATGTAATGCAATTAAAGGGGAACTACCTGCGTATGTCCATATAATGGGAGTGAATGGGGCACCGAAGTACAGCCTCGAAATGACGCATTATCTGCCACGAAATTCGTTCATTTCACCAATATTTTGTTATGATTTTCTACTGCTATTCCCCGTTGAGTCCAGAGTTACCTGTTATCTATTTGCAGCGGTTTGTTGTTCTTTGGCTAGCTGGTCCTCTCTTTGCCTCCGTATCCTCCATGAACAAAGTTATCGTCCACGATCTTAGAATCAGAAAAATATTCAGCCATGTTGCAAAAAACTAGCAGTAGCAAATTACAGGTAAGCAAACCACAAGGGGAGATGACATCATCCAGGTCAGAGGTTAGTAGGTCAATCTACAGACCCTGAATGATGACAACAGGTAACTCTGGACTCAACGGGGAATAGCATTAGCGTACGATAACACAATATTGGTAAAATTAACAAGTTTCGTGGCAGATAATGTGTTATTTAGAGGCTGCGTTTCGGTGCCCCATTCACTCCCACTATATGGACATATACAGATCTAAATATTGGAAATAATACATATTGGACATATTGGAAAGGACAGGGGTTTACAGTCTTAAGTTGCTTTAAGAGGCTGTCATTCAAACTGCTGAACATTCAATGAGCTGAAATGAATGAACCTTGTTGCGGAAAGTTATTGGGCGAAATATTGCGCTAACCAATCCGCTATGCTAATCTGAACTGCTGTAGACGTGCTAGCTAAATCGTTGGACATATATCCCACGTGTGTACTTTTAGGGCTAATGTTAAAAGAAATAAAAAAGAAAATATTGGTGAAATGAACGAGTTTCGCGGCAGATAATGTGTTATTTAGAGGCTGCGTTTCGGTGCCCCATTCACTCCCGCTATATGGATATATGTGGATCTAAATATTGGAAATAATACATATTGGACAGGACGGGGGTTTACAGTCTTCAGTCGCTTTAAGAGGCTGTCATTCTAAGGTCTGGCACAGGAGAACAATCGCGGTGGACTTGAAATACAAAGACAAGTGAATATGAGTGTTTTGTTTTTCCTTTTTCCAAGAAATCCAATTCTCTTTGATGAATGGGCAATTTTGAAATTGTGGGTGAAATGACCCTTCACATTGTGGTAAAATAACCATAAAAACGATGATTGAGGTTGAACTCCAGCCCCACCAAAAACACACTGCTCAACGCACAGGAAGCGAAAGATTGGTCGAACGTTCAAAGCCAGAAGAGGGACTGTCTTTTATAGAACAGGCAGAAAAAGGAGGCCCCCCACTCCCCCCTTAGCCCCCTACCACCGCCGTCATCCTCCTCTTCCATATTACCCGAGTAATGTAGATCTGGAAGACATGTGTCGAAGGGGCTACACAGGTTTTTGAAGCAGATCCAAAAGCTTCTGGGAGCGGAAACACGTTCGTTCGTGTCGGCGAAAGGTCAGCGGTGCCTTCCACTGCCACTGTGTCGAATGCTCTCGCTCGCCGCCTCTCACACCCTTTACCCTCTGCTCCTTATTTTCTCATTTTCATTTTATCTCTCCGTCACACACACTCACACACACACAATAACATAATATCTTCGGCAGCTGTCTCTCTGGGGCAAGGCAGTGTATGGGTGATATGATGAGGACGGTGAAAGAGACGAGATGGAAGGGACGGAGGGGGGTGGGAAGGGGATAAATCTTGGGGTAGGGGTGGGGGGGTCACTGCCACTGGAGTTGAATTCCTTCACACCAGTTGCTGAAAGCTTCTTCCTGGGAACAACCGTGCATGCAAGCAAACACACACACACAGCTCATACTGCTTCTGTGTTGAGGTGATTGTGTGCGCTGGGGTAGGTGGGTGGGTCTTGACCAGGTGTGCTTGTCCTGCCTACCACAGACCCCCACCTTGATAACCAAACACAGAGAAGATGTGGATAAAGAAAGGGAGGCAGATTGCGGGAATTTCTTTAAGCTGAAAAGGGATACAGCAGCAGGTGAGTGGTGGGACTTTCCAAACAGAGAAGACTTAAATACTGCCCCCCAATAATCCTCCAGTTACATCCCTGGGACCGGGACGCTTTATTAAAAGCATGTTCTTTCCTTTTCTTTATTGATCTCAGAATGATCTCGGGACTTTAAAATCTCACTTTACCAGGAGATAACAGGAGCTGCAGTTTCAAAGGGAGGGAGGTATAATTCAAGACTGCAGCCAGGTACACCCTTATTGGTGCACAGTGGTGCAGATCTCTGTTTGATCATGTAGGGAATATAATGCTACAGTATATAGGACACAGCCAAATCTATTTGCATTCCCCTCAGATACGTCATAAATATTAGCATGCATGTTACTGGAAACTATATACGGTATTTGTGCATGTGCATGTGTGCAGAATTAACCTGACTTATGGTCTGGTCCTTGAATTGTTGGCCTGAATAGGTCTACATTCTCCGAGATGCAAGTCCCCTCTAGAATCTAACACTTAAATCACTTTACTTATTCTTTGTTTATTGTCATGATAATTTGGTTTATGTTGTGCAACAAGCCTAGGCTTTATAAAGTGGTGCCAGTGCCACATGGAGGCATGAAGGCATGGACGTGGATACCAGCCGCTAACAAGGATGATTTGCATGACGAATCTCATCCCGTGATGGAGTCTCCCTATTTATAAAACCTATGGCGCAAGTAAAACTCAATTTCATTAGTTTAGTTGGCAGTCCTTGTCATATTTCAGGCGTTCCACGAAACAAAAAGACCTTTACTGTTTATTTCTTTCAAGTAACAACAACAGTTTAAGGTCCAAACATGAGAGAAATTGTGTTGTATGACATGGACTTCATGGAGGATAGGCCGTTGACAATGGTCCACCAGAGTCCTCTATCCTGGGCCTTCTTTTCCAGCGGTTTCCATGGCTGTCAGGCCCATACTGCTTGGTGTCAGCTCCGATCCATCCTCACCTTCTTCTCTTCATCTCCTCTTCTACTGGCCGTGGACCAGCTTTCCACCAGAGATCTTTATCTCTTATGGTGTCCGTCCAGCGGATGCTCATGATCCTCCTCAGGCAGCTGTTGATGAACGCTTGTACCTTCATCGTTGTGGTCTTGGTTGTCCCCCGGCTTGGATGTCACAGCTGAAGAGTCTGAGCTTGGTCTGCCGCCTGATTTCTTTAGAGCTCCAGATGTTCTCAGCTTGGATGAATGTGGCTCTATGACTCTGCCTACGTAGGTAAAAGGCTTTTACTTCCTCAAGTGTTGTTCCCTGAAGACTCACTGGATCTCAGTGCGTTGTGTTGACTTTGAGGACTTTTATTTTCCCTTTATGGATGGCGAGGCCTACTCGAGATGAGGTGTCGGCCAGCACTCTTGTCTTCTCTTGGATTTTGCTTTTGGCCGTGGAAGATTTTCCCAATATTTAACACTTTTTTATGACTATAATCTACTTTTACATCACAGCCCTGGACCTGCATACAGGTCAAGAGTCCAGCAACACTTGCTTGTAGTATATGGAACAACTACAACAAGTGTTGCTGGAGCCACTGGAGCCTTGACCTTTCCGCAATTTCCTTTGCTCCATCCACACACCTTAACAGTAGGTGAAGCTGTGCCAGTCATTTACTGTAGTAACGGATACTGCAGTCAGAATCATTCACTCATGTCTCGCTTTTGAAGTTCTGTTCAGTAACATTGCTTGAAATCAGCAGCTTAATGTCTTTTAAATGCACCATGATGTCACATTATGCAATCTATATATATATTTCCGTACTCGGGCCATGGCATGCTAGTTGAAATCACACCGCGCTGACTGGAAAACACGCACGAGAGGAACAAGCACACACAGCGAGCGAGGAGCACGGCTGGAGGTGCCTGTAGTTGTTTTCTGACTCATACTACAGCCCCGACTGCAGCGGCTCCTTTCTGCTGTGGCGGCGGTTCTCATTCCTCCGAAAAGCCACATGAAGGAGAGCCCTGCTTCCCTGCAAAACACATGCCCCGGGTGCAGCACCGCCGCCGGGTCCCACCAACCTAGAGACCTAGAGAGACAAAAGGGAAGGAGAGGTAGAGAGAGTCATCGACCCCGTGGCGCTGCAGCCACGCCGTAGCCATTATGTGCCGATTCAATGGAATTTAATGTGGAGGATGTGGCCGGCTATTCCGCATGCTGTTTATGTAACCGTGAAGAGAGAGCCGAGTGGAGAGCATTGAGAGTAGTGGAGGCCAAAGACGCAATAAAGGCATCCATTCTCCGGCTTTTTGTCTAAATATTTGAACGCTCCTCCGCATGCCTGTTTCCAGTGGCTTAATGAGCTCGAACAAATGTTGCTTGAAAAACCTGGCAATGACAAACTGATTGTCATCTGCATGAACAAAAAGAGAGTTGTTAGGGATGGGTTTGTGCTGCTGTGTCTTAGGATGGGTTTGAAAAGTTAAGAGCTGCAATAATAAGCAACAAGTCTGTGTGTGAGCATGCAGCTCTGTATTTACTGCTTCAGTCTCAGCTCCTCCTCATGCTTTGTATTAGACTGCCCCCTAGTGTTGGCACCTCCCTCCCCTGCCTCCTCTCTCCCTCTTTCTGTCTTTGTGGCTCAAGTTATCTAACAGGTATTAGCCAGCGGGAATAGTGTCATGAGTGAAATGAGCAGATGTGGAGGTGATAATGACTCTCAAAGTCCTCTCGTCCTTGGCTCGAGGAGTTTTCCCAGACTTTATGTGCTCGGTAAGCTGAATCAGAGGAGCAACAAGTGCTCGGGATGGTGAAAGATGGAAAGATCATGCTTGATGAAGCCCCTTGTACGTAGCTTTAGTGACGCGCTCGGATCCCTCCAAGCGACGCCGATTCTCCATAAGGCACGACCGATTTCTTCACATCCTGTTTTCGGCCGCTCGCAGTCCGCCCCCCCCTTTGTGAGAGTGTCTGTTTATGCTGTCAAGGCAGCGATAATTCAAAATAAAGCCAAGTTCATTTGAGGAACTTTAGTCTCAAGATGTTAAAGAACCCACAAGAGTGAACTTTTTGGGGAGCTCTGGAAACAGGTGGCGTCCTCTTATCGCGCCGCCCTTGAGTGATTCCGGTTTGTGACACCCCCGTGAGATGATTTCCTCCACCAGATTAAGCCGACACCTGCGGCCTTCACTCTGTGAAAGCACTTTCTTTCTTTCTTTCTTTTTGGTTCAGTGAATTCACATCCAGTGCGCCGGCTCGCTCTCCTGCCTCAGGTTTGTGTCTCTGGAACAAATCTTTACAAAAGGGTGGCAAAAAAAGAAATCATTCATCTTTCTGAGCGGAGGCCAGTTTCAGCGCATACCTCACACACACACACACACACACCCACACACATACATGAATTAACAGTACAGTGTATGTTTAAATTAGCAGCTGGAATAGTCCCCCAGCGAGTGGTGCTGATGGATGGACGTCAGAAGGCAGTGACCTGCCTGTGTACCCTCTATTTCACACAGCCACATTAACTGGGTCATCAATCAGTGTGTGTGTGTGTGAACACGCGTAGACGCCGCGTGCACGGCTGCAGCAGCATTCCAGCAGGTAAACTGCGAACATGAATCCATATGCACTTGGCAAAACCCTCATTAACAGGAGGGCGCACACGCACAAGCAGTCAGTCAGAGGGATAAGGATCTGTACCGCTGACCGGCATGACCTCATTATTTCAGCCAATCAAGAGGCAAAACATCGGGCTGATTAGTCAAAGACCTGTGCAAATAAACAACAAGGAGATTTGAGCAGAGGGGGAGGGAGGAAAAAGTAGTCTGAGGTGAAAGGGCTTTGTCTCTTGTACAACTTAACATCACGCTGACCCCTCTGAATTCATGCCAGGAGCCCTGTGGATACATTACCATGCACAAAAAGGGGTCGAGTGCGTGCAGAAACACACACACACACACACACACACACTCCGGTCTCTACACTTGCATCTGTCTCTTACGCGCACACACACATGCATGCAACAACCCCTGCAAAGAGGATCCATTCACATTTGAGCAGCGCCACAGCTCACTGGTTGTGATGAATGAAGAGAATCAAAGCTACAAATCACATCTGGGCCTTCACGGTGTGTGTGTGTGTGTGTGTGTGTATGTGTGTTTCCTTTATGCTGCACGGCCCCGTCCCTTCTGATACAACCCCTGAGGGTTATATAAGAGCTGGCAGACTCGACCGTGAGTAAATTATCACACATATTAGTGTCCGTAGATGCAGATAGGTGTGTGTCTGTGTGTGTGTGTGTGTGTGTGTGCGGCAGCGGCGAAAGGCTCGGCACAAACTACACACACACATTTGCATTTTGACGTTGGATGCAGAGAGGCACACTCACGCCGGCGTGAATGGCATTACGAGAGCTGAGGAATCTGGCTGCTGGATGTTTCCTTCATTCCTCTGTCAACCATTCATCCCTCAGCTCCGAGGGAGGAGGGGTCCGCGGGGCGAGAGAGCCGGACAGAGAGAGGGAGAGAGAGAGAGGGAGTAAGGGAGAGACGGTCTCTTCATTCACCAGCTGGCAATCAGCCAAGAACATTCTGTCCTGGTTTGTTTGTGGGGAGAATAGAGAATATGTTTCTATTCCTCAAGAAGCTGACCTTCCTGTCTGCTCATCTGTCCAGTTACTGTCTGTAGGACTCCCTGTCTGCCTGGCTGGACGGCTGCTTCCACAGCTCTCAGCGTGCTCGCTCATCTGCCCCATGATGAAACTCTCAAAGGCCTCAAAGTGTAGACGAAGGGACTGAAGATATGTCTGTGAATATGTTTCTCCTCTTAGCGGCTAATGCAGATGTGTGGAACCTGTTGGCCTTTTTAAGTTTGGCACCGTTGTTTCTTCATAGGTTTGTTGAAGAAGGCTGCAGCCGAGTCAACTGAAGACAAAAGAGCTTCCAAATGTACTCGATCCGTAGCCCAGACACAGTTCAGTGTTCTTCTGGGAAACTTCTGGACCTGGCATTCATGGATGTTAATTAGACATGTAGCACACACCTAGACCAGACCTGGCACCCCCACCCCATAGCTAGCGTGGCCATACGTCCGTATTTAGGTCTGACAGTCCCGAATTTAAATGCATAGCCCGGCATCCAGCGCTGCCTCAAGCCGGACGGTTATTTGTCCTCCTTTTTGGAGTTGCACCTGAACGCAACGCTGCATATTGTCCAAGACTTTCGGTTAAAAAAATAGATTGGTTAAAAATGATTGGCTAAAAGCAGTGTCGCCCAATTCTCTGATTTCTCATTGGTTGAAAATGTAAAGAAGCTGCCCCCTGTTCCCACGTGGTAGCAGTGTCACTCATCTCGTTAACTGATGCCAAAAAGACGGAACTCATTTAATGGTCAAAAGAGCACGTTTAAGGCCATAAATGTTCTGCTTTGTGGCACTGCACTTCTGCACTGCAAGACAGATGTATTGAATAAATACAAATACTTTTTGCCTTCTCAGGAATATTGTTTCCTCTTCTGTTACACATACATCATAATATAGATAAACTGTCTTGTCTTGTCCTTTGGTGTTGTGGAAATGGCCACCCTACCCATAGCAGTGACACTCCTTGATTCGAGACTCAAAGACTTGCCCTGTGTCCTGGAGCCTATCCTAACAGGTCTCCAGTCTATCTCAGAGCTAACACAGAGAGACACTCACCAGTGAACCTAACCAGCATGTCTTTGGACGGTGGGCGGAAGCTGGAGAACCTGGAGAGAACCCATGCAGACACAGGGAGAACATGCAGACTACACACAGAAAGGAACCAGTTGGCCCAGAACCTTCTTGCTGTGAGGCATCAATGCTAACCACCACCCTATTATGCCGCCCATCAAACAGGTACACTGGACAAAGATTATAGACTCCTGTCAGCTGACTTAATGGCCTGACGCTTTAGGAACAACTAAAAAAGAACCATGAAGAACAGCACAAGGTTTTGACCTGGCCTCTAAATTCACTAGATCCCAAACTGATCAAGTATCTATAGTATTTCCTGACACCACATTACATCCTCAGAAGGTCCACGTCCATTCTCTGATGAGTCCCAACTGTTTTGGAGACCTACACAATATTAGGAAGGTGGTCATAATGTTATGCCTGATTGCCGTACGATCGTTAAGTAAAGATTAACACCCACTTCATCCAGGTTTCAGCCTGAGCACATTTACCACCAGCTACTAAGCGTTACAGTCAGCCATTAGGAGGCACCGTCTCGAGTCACCCAGCCTTAAACTTTGCACCAAATTGCATAAAACGTTAATGGACACGTTTCGAGTATATTTACCTCTGCGTCTGTCTATCTGTGAGTCTCTTTGTCTGTCATTCTGGCTGCACAGACCACAGCGCTGCACATGACAGTCTAAACACAACCAGCTGTGGCCTGGACTTCTGGGACTCCCCCCCCATCACACAGATCTGTTTTCCATACACACACAAGCACAAGTGTATACAGTATGATATGCAGTTACATATTTCATTATATGGAGTCACGTCTCTGTAATGCAAATAACACTTTCTTCGTCTTCAGCTTCGTTCTGTGCTCAGCAGTTCGCCTGAAGGTGTGCATGTGTGTGATATTTTTATAGCCGTGGCCTTTATGTGGTGTGTATATTTATGTGAGCGCATAGTACACACACAAAAAGGCTCGGTCCAACAATCAATAAAAGCCTTTTTGTTGGAAATATATTAGAAGCAGCAGACCTCTCCGCTGGCCTTGCTGTGCCATAAACACCACTTATTAAACTGTATAAAATAGCGTTATTCAGCACAGATCTAAGAAAAAAAACACAATAATAATGAAGTATTTTCGGTGCTGCCTCTGGCTGGTGTATATCAGAAACAGCTCCTATAAGTTATTAGCGGGGGTGTGTGGAAAGACCACGATGACAGAGGAATATGCGCTGTTACGGCCGCGCGGCTGAAAGCGGAGCATGAGCTCAATGTAAATCGAGGAGTATTATAGCGCTGCGAGCAATTAGGAGAGAGAGGAGGGGAGGCCGTCTGTTCGCTGTGACCGGAGGAAAGTCAGCCAGTGTCGACTGACGGCTCAAAAGCTGGAGCGGTGAGGCAGATGATGACTGAGGCGAAGGGATACGTGAGGGCGTGTGTACGTGACGATAAAAGCCCCATTTTCACTAAACTTCACGACATCAGCGTGGACTTCGTAAGGATCTGATACGAGCTACATCACTTTTATATGCTGTTAGGTAGGTGACTGAAACAAGTGGCTGCTCTACGGAAAAACATATGGAGTGACGCTAATGTTGCTACTGATGTTCTGTCATATTTAAGTTGCCCGTGCAACCTAGCTACTCCAACTGAACGGCCTCCTCTACCCAACGTACCAACGCTGGACTGAATATCTTGGTTAATCCAAGAAACATGGTTTGTGCTGCAGTAAAAAGATGGATTTATGTGACAATGCAACATGATTTAGACCTCTGAAGGTACATGGAGCTGGTGTGCATGGTCAACCCATCCCTGAGATCTGTTGCTTTTATCCTGTGTCAATCACTGTGAAGTTGAGCTTATACTCCTGCAGCTGGTCTATGCATGGGTGCCCTGTACGTCTATTTGCCTTGACCAGTATATCACAAAGGCAATGTGCCACACCAGTTGTTAGCTTAATCATTTATCTGTTGCACCTCCAAAACAAACAGCAAGACGAACGTTTTGTTCTTTCATTTTTACTGCAACATGCCCTCAGTTCAGCAGCGTGCACTTGCAGCCATGCACAACATCAACAACAACTACCATCTTTCTTAAAGGGACAGCGCTGTTTTTCTAAAGCTGCAGTGCACCGATCAGCTCTCATGACAAAAAAACGTGTGCTTAAGCTCAGATTTAGAAGCATATCAAAGCACATTTCCTTTGTACATAGCAATCAAGAGTACACGACTCCTCCCCACCATTTAAATATGCAAATTATATTTAAATTGACCCTGCACCTGAGATTCCCCTCTCTGCGCGATCAGAAAATGAAAACATAAGAACGAGTAAGACGGAAAAGAAGAAGAAGTTGACAGAAAGTGAATTGGAGATGCTACTTGCATTTGTTCATCACGTATGATCTGTACACTGATGAATGAAAATGTTTCCTGTTGACATTAACTAATTCATGCCATGGCGCTTTTCTATCAATGTGTGTGCAGTCGATAGCTCTGATTCCATTCAGAAACAGTCTCTGGCTGCAGATTGCTCTTTAATGTTGACCTGTTCAGATGCATTGTGGGAATCTGATCTACCTGGCTGACATGAGGATAACTCCGTCCCACACGGCTTGCATGGCTCTGCTCAGGGTCGACTGGCTCAGTCCCGATCGGTCGGAATAATAGTTTTCACATTGATGACAGTTTCCCAGCATCACCTCTAAGTGTCAAAGCCAAAGGATCCACATCTGTAGAATCCTACGTACGCCAGCCACGTCGTTGGTGTTGGCACGTACAAAGTTCTCGGACATTTCACTCTGGATACATCTGAACTTTTACGCGAGCAAATACGTACGTAACATTTTTGTACGTATGCAACGTTCGTACATGAGGGCCCTGGCGCTTTAGCTATTATCTTCGTTCGGTGCTCTGAGGGTAGCATGCTGCAGATTTTTTGTTTTTTGTTTTTACTAAACCCAGCTGTCTACCCCTGCTGGAAACAATACTCATGACCAGTATTGTTATGGCGATGGATCAGAACCAGAAGAGTAAAGAACTGAAAGACGCTGTAAATCTCTGTGGAGATGAGGGATAATTCTACGTGGTGGTTGAGCTGTTGCTCAGAATGCTGCAGTGGCAGCAACGAGGCCTTACCTCCTCACACCTGTGTCTAACAGCCTCACTCTGTCTACACTTTAAAACGAGAGACTGCTGCAAAACTAGGGGGGAGGGGGGACTGCAGCTAACAATGCAGAAGTTGCACGTAACAGCTTCATGTTGTGTCTTGCAGCGCTGGCACACGAGTTTGAGACGGTGAGTAATTCTGGAAACAAACAGGTTTATCTGTTTAAATCAGGCTCGTGGATATGAAACCTGGTATCTACCAGACAAATCACGTAAAAACTTCTCCGCCTGGCAGAAGCAGCAGCAGCAGCTGTTGAAAGTGCATCATCATTCTTGGTTTTCAGACAGCAAAGCCTCCCGTATCTATGTTTAAATGCAGGCCGAAGCATCATAAACACTCGTGCATACACAAGAGGTTCAGTGTGCGAAGGCTGCACCACCTACTCGCCTTTGAACGCAGCCTAAGCGTTTAGCAGCTGTAGCGCTCTCCTGTTGACTCCGTGTTGACTTAGCCATTTAAGGCCGTAGCAGGTCTGAAATCAAAACCTGCATGACTGTTTGGCTTGGACCGCGTGCACCTCCTAAGTGTACACTTGAGCTGCGTTAAACACTTGTACCTCTGACACAGTACCTCACACAGGTCGCTGGTGCATCTCCTAAAGCGGAATGTCGCCCAGATTAATAGGTTATTCTCACGTACTGCGCAAAAAAAAAGAAGAAAATGGTTAAACTTCGGTTTTCAACAAGCCGAGAGCAAAACCGAGCATTTTTGTGCATGTGAGGGCCGATGGGTGATTAATCGCAGCGGCTCAGATGAAATAATAAACAGAGGAAGAGCGGGATTGTTCCTGTCAACCTGAGTGTCATTTCAGACTCTAACATCTTGATTTCAACATTCTTCCAGTCTCCACATTCATTTCACTCCTGACTCATGTGTTTGTTCTCCTCGGGCTGCCTTTGAGACATTCGATCTGCTCTTCACCCTTAAAACTTGTTATCTTTCTCTCAAAATTGCAATCTTGCTCTTTTAGCAGCTCTCTTCATCATCCCGCAGCAGATTGATCCACAGCGTCCGGCATCATTTTTTTTTTACTGATTGCTACACCCTGTTACATCTCAGACAGATTGCATGAACCCACTCGTTTTTCATTGTAGGTCTTTTTTTTTTCTTGCTTTTTGGCTTTGAAGCTATAAAGACATTTTGGCAGATTGTTGGAACAACGCTTAAAGTTCTTCCAGATGGACTTCGAAGGGTCCCCCTAAAAGAAGTCCTTGTTATACGAAATCAAAGCAGAGTCAGGCTTAATTGGAGGTTTAGGAATGACATTAGAGGAGGAGGAAGAGGAGGGGGAAAGGAAAGGAAAGGAAAGGAAAGGAAAGGAAAGGAAAGGAAAGGAAAGGAATTAAAGAAAAGGAAAGGAAAGGAAAGAAAGGGAAGGATAGGAAAAGAAACGACAAGAATGAAAAGTAAGGGGAAAGGAAAGGAAATTAAAGGAATTAAAGGAAAGGAAGGAAAGGAAGGAAAGGAAGGAAAGGAAAGGAAAGGAAAGGGAAGTAAATCAAAAGAAGGGCAAAGAAGGAAAAGGAAAGGAAAGGAAAGAAAATGATGGGAAAGAAATAAAAGGATAGGAAAGGAAGGAAATGATTATGTCCAGGTGTCTTATTCACATCACCAATCTGAGCAGAACCACTTGCAAACTTTCTTTTCTCCAATGTCAAAATCCTGTCCTATGATGTCCCACTGAGGGACGTGTCCTCCTTAAAAAAGTCCCGTCCACTCTGGTAAATGTTGACATGTTGCTGTGGTTGGATACACGGCCTGAGACAGCAGCTACACACTAACATACCCTCCTCGCTCACATGCTCTGCACAGGGACAGTCACTTAATTTTATAATTTACCTACAGACGTTATGTTTTTGTAGAAGAAGAAGAAGAAGACAAGGTGCAGCACGGCCACGGCTGACTTCTTCTGCGGTTGACAGAACATCTGCTGGCCCCATTACTCAGTTAAATAGTCCAGTCAGTGTCCTGGGACGTGGGAGCGCGGAGGAGAGATGACTAATACACAATCACAAGAGCATGTGCACAGAAATGTGTTTTATCTGTCAGCTCAGGCGGAAATATAGCTCCTCACTGGATTCTCTCCAGCACGCAAACAGCTCTGCTCCACTTCTATGCTGCATGCAGTGACTTTTTAAAACAATTTATGGTCCTACCTGCGTGTGGCTCCCGTGGGACAACACGTTTAATGCTTCTCTGAATGCGCCAAAATGGCTCTTGAGGGGTCTAACTGCCCCTCAGGGTTTGGCCATGTGTCTTTGTGGCTGGTTCCAGGACAATTAATATGAATACAGAGTGAGTTCATGGAAAAAACAAAACCCAGCTCTGACTCCTTCTAGTCATACCACGGCTCCAATCTATGGATGTTTACCACTGTACCTGGAATCACCTTAAAATGCACAAGCTACCTGATGAAAGTCTCTGTTGTTGCAGCCAAAACAGTTGTGACTCATCAGAGAATGGACATGGGCCTTCTGAGGGTGTCCTGTAGTGTCTGGTGACATAATGTTGTCAGTGGGGAGGGGGTCTTTGAGGGGAGGGGCCTCAGTGGATCATCCCACAGATACTTGATCAGTTTGGGATCTAGTGAATGTGGAGGCCAGGTCAACACCTTGTACTGTTCTTCTTCCTAAAGTGTTTTTGTGGCTGCATCCTGCTGGGGATGGCTGCTGCCATCAAGGAGTGTCATTGCTATGGGGTGGGGGTGCCTGGTCTGGTCTAGGTGGGTGCTACATGTCTAAGTAACATCCACACCAATGAATAAATGCCAGGTCCAGAAGCTTCCCAGCAGAACGTTGTGTTGTCACAAGATGGTCAATTTTGGTCACTTTTCCTGTCAGTGGTCTTAATGTTATGGCTGATCGGTGTATAAAGAGCCCTGTGGAGTTAAGTTATGTATTTCTCTCTTTATTACTGGAGATTATGGTGCATATGGAAGCCTCTGACAAGTCAATAACAACTATTCATGGTTCTGAAACAACAGCAGACATCCATTAGAGACAGCTGTGCAGAAGCTGTTTTAAAACGCTTCTGCACCCCAATGAATGCCAGGTCCAGAGGTTTCCCAGCAGAACACTGAACTGTCACGAGATGGTTTCCGTGTAATTTACTTCTCCTGTCAGTGGTTTTAATGTTGTGGCTGATCAGCGTACGTCCAGCTTGGAGGCTGGGATTGGAGGACGAGGTCTGGACGATGGATCAAGTCCAGTTAGAAGCTTTTAGGTCAGCCTGACATCACTTTACGATTTCTTTTCCTTTCAGATTAAAGTTCTGAATCTAAATCTAAATGTAAGTTCAGACAGAGTTGGAACTCACATTCTCACAGAAACTACTTTCCTTTCCTCTTCTGCTTTTAAAATAGCCCTCGTCAACCTTTTCACACTGCGCCTGTATTTATTTCACTGTATTTTCTGGCATCTCTGCGGCGGCCTAACCTTGATCTGACCCCAACAAACCCCAACTATAACACAGTATGACAGTAATATCAAAATAGTTTATTTATTTTTTTTCTCGTCCTGCATATCCAGTGAATATTAAAACTCTATTTCAGCCCCCGCTATTATTATTTCAGATCCTTTGCAGTTTGGTTCCAGCAGAAACAACGCGGCTGCCATGCTGCTCACCATTGTCCAGTTACCAGAGAAATAAAATTCTCCCTCTGTAAATTAGTGTAATGGATACGAAGCAGTGCTGGGGGGGGGGGGGGGGGGGGGTAGCAAAAAGGCAGCAAAGCATTCTGCAGGCAGACATGTCGACACATGCAAACACACACACACATGTGCACACTTGTGTACTGTAAGCCCACACAATGAGTCAGCTGGGTAGTAATTGTGTGGAGCAGTGTAAACAGGAAGCATGTCGCAGGACCTCAAGGTTCGTCATCAGAGCCCCTCCACCCCCTCCAAGGCTTCGGGACAAAGAGGAACGACATGACTCAAAGTGTAAATAAATATGCACACATGTCGGCGTTTACTGTACATGCCATGTGTGAGGGTGCAAGGAGGCATCTGGGTACGTCTGAGATCGTGTTTGAGTTTATCTACTGTGTGTGTGTGTGTGTGTGTGTGTGTGTGTGTGTGTGTGTGGGTGTGGGTGTGTGTCAGCCACGTCGATAAGGAGGCAGTGATATAAACAAACTTGTGAAGAATGGAGCAATTTCCTGGTACGAACAGCAGGATAAAAACTGACAAGTTAAGACAGGGAGGGAGAAGGAGAAGGAGGAGAATGGAAGACGATTATTATTTTTATTTTTTTATTTTTTTTATTTCCATCATCTCGCTGCTTTTACAGGAAATGTCGCAGCCTTCGTGCAACACACACACAAAAAAAAAGAATAAAAAAAAAGAATGGGTTTTATTTGAAGCTCGATGAGAAGTGCTTTTTAAGTTAAGCCTACACAAGTCGCTCATTAAAAACCTCTCGGTGCTCAGCAGCTATAGAACATTTGATGAGAACGTAAATAAACACGCGGCTCTCGACTCGACTCTTAATATTTTTTAAAGCACTTTAAAAACAACACGGTTGGCCAGAGAGCCGTGCACTGACACGAGAGCAGATAGAACGCATAAAAGGAGTCAAAACTAAGTTAAAATAATAAAAAACAGTAAGAGGGGCACTGATGGATCACAGCTAGAAGGTTCTGGAGTTTGCATGTTCTCCTTGTCTCCCAGAGTGTCTCTCTGTGTTAACCCTGTGATAGACTGGAGACCTGTCCAGGGTGTAGCCCGCCTCTCGCCCAATGACAGGTGGGGTAGTCTCCAGTGACCCTCCAGAGGACAAGCAGTTACTAAAGATGAATGAATTAATGAGACGGCTAAGTCCTTCCACAGTTTCAGGACAGCTACTGATAACCTCTCAGCTTCCTTTTCATCTTTGGGACGACTCAGGCCTCGTCCACACATACGAAAACCATCTTTTCCTCCTCCGTTTTTTCTGGCGTCGTTTCAAGAATATCTGCGTCCACACGGATCCGTCTCAACACGACTCAAAACGCTACTTCATACTCCAGGCCTATAGGTGGCGCTGTTTCAGTTTCAGAAATTCACCAAAAATGGAGAGGAAGAGGCGGAGCATGCGCATAAAGCTTGAGCGCTGTTTACAAATCGGCTTTAGAAGAAACCAAACTCAAGGAGAAATGGTATTTAGCCCTAGTAACCATAATAGGCTCAATATCTTCTCCAGCAGGAACACGAGCATGTAGTCCACCATTGTTGTTGATGTTGTTATCAGGCTGCTCCAGGGGTGTGGCCATGGTGGCGATGACATCACTGAAAGGCTTGTATGAGTTTTTCACCGTTTTCCTCCGTCCACACAAAAACTCAAGAGCTGCGTTTTTGAATTTTTTCACCCTGGGACCAGGTTTCAGAAAAGTTCGTTTTAGGACAATGTGTTTACAGGATTCGTTTTTGGCCCTAACAGCGACTGATCTCCCGACCTGTGACAGCATGTTGGACCGTACAGCCAGGGCAGGTCAGACGGATTCAACCAGGAGCCAATCAACTGCAGTCAAAATTAGGTTAACGTGCTCTTGTTGTTTCGTTTATGTTTTTTGGCACCAGTTATAAACGTCGAGCAGCAGCTTGTTGAACCAGCTGTAGTCGAGCAAGTGGCGTCTGGATAGGACCAACGTGAAGACGTGCACTGCAGTAGTCTACTGTAAATGAGTTGTGATAAAAGCATGGAGGCGTCTCAAAGTGATGCAGAGACAGTTTCACTTTGGCCAAACACAGCCTTGCAAAGAGGTGCTGGTCTAATACGGCCGAGAGACGGCCCGTGATTTCAAGGCTGCTTGTACTGTACAAATGCATTTTAGCAAACAATATCAAGACTAACCTGCTGTTTATTCAGTCATTCGTTCGTCTTCTGTAGCTGTTTGTCCTGTGAGGCGTCGCAGGGGGGCTGGAGCCTATCCCAGCTGGTCCACCCTGGACAGAGAATCACCAATGAACCTAACCACCATGTCTTTGGACGGTGGGAGGAAGCTGGAGAACCTGGAGAGGACCCACGCAGACACAGGGAGAACATGCAAACTCCAGAAAGGAACCCAGAACCTTCTCGCTGTGACTCATCAGTGCTAACCTAACCTAGATATTTGTTGTAAAATGAAGGCCCAGACTCAATCAAATGTCGATGTTGGCTCTAGATAAAGAGTTCTTACGGTTCATGCCAAAGGGAACAGGTAGAAGTCGCAGGTGTCGCCTGGCGTTAGGGACAACTGGCAGGACAGCGTCTGTTTATTAATGTAAAATAAAGAGCTGTAATTACACGGCAGGGAGGGAGTGCTGAAATGAAAGCAGGCCGTTTGCTGTTTGTTTTCTCTGAATGACACATGACACAGTTAAAGGCCGAACCTGTCTACACACGCACACGCACACACACACACACACGGCTCATACTGGTGGAACTGGATGGCAAAGAACAATCTTTCATTCTGCCATCAAGAAGGGATCCGTTCCACATGCACACGCACGAACTGGGCGGATGAAAGCGGCACATTTTATATGTTGTTTTGCTTGTAGTTAACCTGCCATAAATTAACGGTGCGGTTCCCATGTTTAGCTTGGAGCAGGGCCAAACGTTCTCACAGGCTGCACGGCTGACTAACCTTCTTCATAACTTTTTAAGATTTAGGCTCCGGATCAGCCACGCGTGTTCGCACACATGCACAAGTCATCAACGTGTGACCCGAACTAAAACACTTAAACCCTCACAGATTACGCCGCGGGTAAAGCCCCGCAGTGGTTTCCATTTGAAGTGCGGAGAGCTCGTTTCAGTACAGAACATTTAAAATATTTTAAAAGCTTAACATGAGCACGAACGTGACTCAAGATTTGTCTCTCTATCTGTGCTCCACTACTTTTTTTTTTACCCTGCTGGAACAAAGGCGGCTTGTGTATCTGCTCAGTCTGTGGATTATGATTAACTCTTTGATTGCTGAGGCTGTATTAGTAAAACGTGGGAGGGGTGAGATAGAGGGGGGAGGGAGGGAGGGAGGGGGGGTAAACAATGACAAGAGATAGGACAGAGGTATGTGTGTGCGTGTGTGGCATGAAGCCAAGGTTTCGCGCTTTCTCAGAAACCTGACACTCATGTCTATTGTTATCTGTGTTAACAGTCAGGTCCCTCGAATATGTTTGTTTAGGAGCATTGTTTGGTTGCGTAACATCTGAGTAGAAACTGTGCATTAAAAACATTTGTCAAGTGTTTTTAAAGAGATTTTATCTTTAGAATCAGAGAAAACACATAAATAATGCAATAACATACGACAATTATTCGATTTTAAGAAGCATATCACAATTTGTTTTACTAAAACTAATGGATCTACGGTAAAGTAATAGCAGGACAGTTTATTTAATCCCTGGCCTCCTGTCCTGTCCTGAGATGCTCTCATAGGGTACAGTTGTATTCTGACCAGTCACATTCGAGTCATTTCCATCTTTCATAGCTTTATTCTAGTTCCATTCAAAGAAATCTGCTTGCATCGTTGTCCACAGTCCTCTCCACAGTCCTCTCCCTCCTCTACACCGCGGACTTCAGCTCCCAGACAGCGTCCTCCCACCTTCAGACGTTTTCTGATGACTGTGCAGTAGTGGGATGAATCAGTGATGGGTGGTGAGGAGGCTGAGCAGATCTGTGGTGGGAAACTTTGTCACATGGTGCGAGGACAACTTCCTGCAGCTGATTGTGACAAAGACAAAGGAACTGGTCGTGGACATGAGGAGGAAAAAGGCTCCGGTGACCCCCGTTACCATCCGGGGGACCCAGATGGACATTGTGGAGGACTACAAATATCTTTAAGTTGACAATGAACTGGACTGAGGCTACTCTACAAGGTCCTTCTAAATCTTTTGGACAATGTTGAGGACGTTCTATGAGTCTGTGGCGGCCAGTGTGTTCCTGTATGGCGTTGCATGCTGGGGCAGCAGAGCTGAGAGGCCAGTGATGTTGTAAAGGTGGAGCTGGACTCTTTGAACACAGTGTCAGAGAGGAGGATGTTAGCAGGAGTGGAGACCATCCTGGACGACTCACTTCTAACAAAATACACCACAGAACGCCACAGGAGCTCCTTCCCAACTTTATAACTGTAACCTCTTACCTCTGTTTATCCTATTGTGAGAACTTGTGCAATATTTGTTTCTTCTCTTTTTATGCATCTTACTTTTATTTTTATATGTTTTTATTAAGGGTGGGACTTTAACGCATTACTTGCGATTAATTCATTATAAGAAAAATTAATGCATTTAATCGCAGTTTGCATTCCAAACAACGCAGAGCTTTTGCCAGTGCCTGTATACTGATTACACTCATGTACATGTTAGAGATCAGCTAACCGCTACCAAAATAGAGGAAAAATCTACCTGATGGAAGCCGTGATAAAAACGTGATTTTGTTCAACTTTGCATACCACCGAAGCACTTCAACCAAATATTGTTATGCGATTAAAATGCGATTAATCGAGATTAATTAATTACAAAGCCTCTAATTACTTTATTTTTTAGTTGAGTCCCACCTAGGGATGTGCGATATTTCATTGTCTACGATATATCGTCAAAAACATTCCCCACGGTAAGAATATGTCATCCCACGATAAAAACCATAAATTCCCATTGATGACGTATATATGTGTGCGACACACTCTCAGCCCAACACGTGTGGAATATTGACAAACTGACAATGGTGGAAGGTGGAGCAGATACGCCGGCAGAGAGGAGCTCGTTCCTAAACGAGGCTCCACCTCCATTATCTGGTTTGGTTTTAACACCTTAACGCCTCAGTTGATTCTTCAATTATATAAAGAAATGAAATATTTGTATTTTTGTTACCACTCTGGCCGGTCCTACCAGAAACTAGTGCTTGCTAAAGGTTCCTAGGATTTTTTGAATGTGCACACACCGTCATTGGAGTATTACATGCGTTATTTCAGCTGCAGTCTGAACGGAAACAGTGCGTCGTGAATTAGCGACACTAGGCATGAAGGGGTTAAAAAGTCTGACGCGGAGCAGCGAATTACAACATGCAAGGTTTGCAAACAAATAGGTGAATAAAAAGGACAGTAACAGCACTAATTTGTTCCACCACCTCAAACACAAGCACAAACCAGAAGATGAAGAAAGACAGAAAATGAGCAAAGATGCAGAAGCAGCGTCGACTTCATCCAAAGAGTCCGGGAAAAAAACAACAACGAGTGAGAAAACTTGATGCATTAGAGTCAAAAAGATGAATTGGTGTTTATTTATTGTCATTTTTATCGTTACCGTGATAAATACCAGAAATGATTGTGATGAATTTTTTTGCCTCTATCACATTGCAACCTTTATGGGAGCAACAGAAACAAAACAATTTCCTTGAAGGAGTAATAAAGTATTCTGATTCTGATTCGTTCACCAATATAGAAACTTTATACTGTGAAACTGTCACGGTTTTGAATTTTAAATGTCCTGTGCTTAGCCTCTTCCTTGGTGTGTTCCTCTTCCCTCTTTGATTGTTGGATTGGTTTCTCCTGTTGTGCTCGGCCCCTCATTACACTCACCTGTGTCCCGTTAACTCCTCTGTGTATAAGTGGCCCTGCATTTGTCTTTGTTCTCCGTTTAGTCGTCTGTGATGTTACCTCTGTTTGTCTTGCTGTTCAGTTCCTTGCATTTTCATCTTGGTTTTTTTGATTTTCACCCGTTTCTTTTGGATTCGTGGGTTTGATTTACCCTACCATCCTTGCAGCGCCTTAAAGTTGTGGCTTTTGAGTTTTTATTGAAGTCATTTTTCTCTTAACATTTGGGTCCGCGTGGCAGAAACTTCAAATTCAGCGCAATAAACACAGATGTTCAAAAGCAGCAGGATGGCAGAACAAATATTACTGCGATAGCTTGTTCAGTGCATTTTAGAACACAGTACTCATAAATATTGTTGAGGTAATTCAAATGCAAAATAACATTTCAAATCTTAATGAATTGCAGGCTGATTCTGACCTCTACAAACATGCTACTCAAGGTCTTGCCTGTCTCACTGATGCACAGATGTTCAGTAAAACGTTAGGTTTCATTGTCTGGTTTTAATTTCTTGGAAGAAAAAGCTTCAAATGTAAAGTGAGGAACCGACTCTTTAAATTAGCCGAGTGTTTTTATGCGTCAGCCACAGAGCAGAGACACGGGACGGTTCAATCTCTCAGGCTTTTAGAGCAGAAGGAACCGGGGACAACTTGTGATTTACGAGCTCATATTGCGGCTGTAGCACCGTGGTCTTAGAGTGCTGAGAAGAGGAGTGATGTATGGTGTGAGACGGATTCCACTTTCATAAATGTACAGATTTGTCTGAGTCTTTTCTTCACGCCGTCTTTGAACTGCTGCTCGTGTAATAAACTTGGACTTTTCTGCGCAATTTCCTGTCCTGGTGGAAGACGCCTGTGATTGGGAGATGATATCGAAGCCTAATGCGTAGAGGAACGTGCTGACAGTACACCACAATACACAAAGTTCAGCTCATACTGTACATGACAGTAAACGTATAGATGTCTGTGAAGGTCCTCAGTCATCCAGGTCATGGTATGTCCAAAAAGCATTTAAAAAAAAAAATGCAACTGGACTCATTTACTGTTGATGATCTATTTGTATGAGGGTTGTTTGTCCCATATAATGATAGGCTACATTTTCAGATTATTATTACATTTTCTGGATTGAACTCTGAATTTATAATATTAGACCGTGCATTAGAAGTTGGACAACGTTTTGAGTTACGCTCCCAGGCCCAACGTAGTGAGATGGGTGCTGTGCTTTCACAGAAAAACGTTAAAATGGGTTTAAAAGCAGATTTGTGGAAAAGGTTGTAAGCAAACAAGTGCCATTTGTCTGTCTGATTTCAGGCAGTTCTTCTTTTCTTGGGATTTTTGCCAGTTTTAACACTACTGGGTGTATTACTGCATAGGTTACGATCATCTCGGGCGGTAGACGATAGCCGACCAAAGCTAGCAAACTAGCCACGTGGCTACCATAGACTGCATAAAGATTAGGTGGCCTGAATACAACAATTGAAGGTGAATCACATCCTGCTGTTTATGCAGCCTAGATAAAGGAAATTAAGCTAGTGCAAAATTTTACTAGTACTTTACTTTACAAGTTGCTGTTTTGCTCTACATGAAGTCGTTGAACAGTGAGCGAATAATGGATTACCATTTAGCAAACTGATATTGTCCTTAAATGTATTTCCTGGAATTAATCCTTCTTGTGTAAGAGTCCATATACAAAGTAATATGGAATATGTTGTTAGCTGCAACATGCAATGACTATGAAAGATTAAAAAAAAGACTAAAATGTGAGAATAACTAATAAGAATGTTTGTCTAAATCTCAAATGGAGTTTTTCTAATGATGTGATGGTGCATTTATTAGTAAAGCAAGTTTATGATGATGCTACAGGTAACATTCGCAGTAATGCCAAGATCATTTATTCTGGAGGGGTCCATAAAAGTCTCGGTAAAATCTTCTCAGAATTAAAGTATTAAAGTATTATAGTCTGGACCAAAGTAGTAGACTGACTCACAGAGGAAGGTACTAACGGACTTGCCCTAGCACGGCTTCAAATGTATTTTTCCAGTATGTTACTGTAACTATAGAGCCAACAGAGAGTGAAGACAAATAAAACAGAAAAGCATTTAGGTCTCGTCCACACGTACGAAAACGGATCTTTTCTTATCCGTTTTCGCTGGCAGCGTTTCAAGAATATTCGCGTACACACGGCGCGAGGTGAAAACGACTGAAAACGCCTGAAAACGCTACTTCATATGCCTGGCCTATAGGTGGCGCTGTTTCCGTTTCAGAAATCCGCCAAAAACGGAAACGGAAGTGGCGGAGCATGCACATAAAGCTTGAGCGCTGTTTACAAATCGACTTGTAAAATGTTGCGTATGTGGTTATCCAACAGCCTTTTTTGCTCAGCGTGGTGGCACAAGAGCATGATATTTTGCCCTAGTAACTCTAATAGGCTCAATATCTTCTCCAGCAGGAACACGATCATGTAGTCCGCCATTGTTGTTGATGTTGTTATGAGACGTCTCGCGGGAGGTGGAAAGCTGCTCGAGAGTAGTGGCCATGACGTCATCGTTTTCTAAAAGATCCGTCTTCGGCTGTCCACAAGGCGCCACGAGATGTGCGTTTACGGATTTATCCACCCTGGGACCCGTTTTCGAAAAAGTGCGTTTTAGGGCTATGCGTTTACAGGATTCGTCTGGACGATCGGCCAAAACGAATAAAAACATGTGCGTTTACGCGTTTTCGTGTTTTCGTGTGGACAGGCCCTTAAGCACCTCATTGAACACTATCTTCATCTGGATTTCTGTTATCTGGGAGAATCCTTCACGTCACAAATCGAGGCTCATCAGAAAAACATCCCTTGATAGCAGAATGCAGCAATCTGCCTCTCTTTGTCTTACGCAGAAATCTTAAAGAGCAGCGCAGATTAAAATCAAAGGAGGCCTCAATCAGATGTCCCTGCTCGTCTCATTCTCACGGCATTTCGCTGGGACCTTGACACAGATAAATTAAACTTTACACTACAAAACAATATGCACAAATTACTTTTATTCTCCAACTGCAATCTGTTGAAACTACAGGCAACAAGGGTCAGTAGACACTCAACTATTCACTTCTTCCCTCTCCCAAACCCTCCCTCTCTCACTCTTTGTCTCACCCCCTCTGTATCCCCGGGACTTTGGTAAACACAGTTGATCCTGGGCCTATGCGCTGAGTACAGAGTGTTTGAAGGGTAGCCTTTCTACTCGGGACCTTGTTTATTCTGCCCACTCCCCGTCAGCCGTGTTTAATGTCACCAAGTCTTTTCTCTCCCCTGAACACACACACACACACACACACAGTCTTTACATAAGTCGTAAAAAAAAAAAAAAAATAGAGAGAGAGAGAGAGAGTGAAACAGGGGAAAGAAACTTAGCCGCTCCATGTGCAGGTGCAGGAGGTAATGCACAGAAAGTCAAAGCTGCTGATTAGATCTGTGTTGAAGTGTGAGCATGGATGTAAAATCTGCTTCTTGGCAGATGCAAGCAGCTTTGGCGTTTTGCAGATATGTGCACAGTCAGCCCTGCTGGAACAGTGGCCATAGTGTGCAATTTGCACGGTGAATGTAGTTAAAGTATAAAGTGAACACTGTAAGCTGAGTGCTCACGGTCTAAATCACCGGTAGGAATGTGGCTTTTGTGCAATTTTAAAAAAGAAGTGATCCAGATAGCCTGTAGAATATAAAACATATGATTGGATATTGCATATTCCAGTGGTGGACCAATGGTTTGGAGAGAACTCGTGCAGAAACAGGCCTCTGGTCCATTACATTTGGTTTGAATGCCTTGGTTTTAATGGAGCCCTTGGACAATTTCAAGTATTTCTCCGTAACGGTGTGTGTGGTTTTTGTCTGATTTCACTGACTGTGAAAATTTAACCTTCCTGCTCTGCCAAACTCGGACGAACTGGGTTATGTTGCATGTGACCCAGTGCTTCAAACCAGAGAGAGAAATCATCATGAGAAACAAAAATACTGTCGTCTGAAATTACCCATTACAAATCTAACTCTGGCTCCATAGGCAGAGTTGGTTGTCCACAAACCAGAGAGTTAGTGGTTCAATGCTTTGTTGGTCAATGCATTGACGACAGACACACTGAAGTGTCCTTGAGTTTCTTTGCATTGGTGTGTGAACAAGAAGGGAGTGCCATCATGACTATAAAGGGTCTTGAGTACCAATAGGCAGAAAAGCGCTATATAAATATAAGACCATTTACCACAGAACTGTCAAACTACATACAGCCCAATTTGATGTCAAGGGGGCCGGACCAGTAACACAAAGGCGTATTAACCTATATATAACAACAACTCCAAATGTCCTCCAAAAGGACAAGAACATTATGAAAATGTTTACATGTTTAATGAACTATACTATAACAAGACATGTAATGAACAACTGGTCAGTTTTGTATTTGTAATTTATGTGTTGTTCTAGGTTTCAGTGTTGTGTCCACAACTCTTATTAAAACAGTATTACCCCTAGTTGACAAATTACTAATAGCAGTTACTTTCATTGAAAATTTGCAGTGTAATTTTTGCAAAATTCGTCCAGTGGTTCAGGTAGGACCATTTGAAGGGCTGGTTTCGGCCCCCGGACTGTATGTTTGACACCCCATATTTACTGTTTACTGTGCAACAACTGAACAAAAGCAGTAGTGTCCATAGCTGGTGCTCTAATTTCTACTAACATATACCTGATGGTGTTTTACCAATGCCAATTGAAGGCTCGATGTATGAAAGTGATAAGAATCATTCAGTTTGGTAGAAATGGACAAAGGCAACGACTTTTTGGAGCTCACAAAGGAGTTGTTGTAACATCCAAAGTTACAACAACAAAAACCTAAAGGCACAAAACACTTGAAACGCTGAGGGCACTGGTAACACACGGAGGACCAAAAAACACTGGAGACACAAGAGAAAACCACAGAGACGCGGGGTAACAAACCATAGGGAATGACGCGACAAAGGGGAAGCCAGGGGTGATGAGACACAGGTGACAGAAATCAAGAGACACAAGGTGAAACCAATGATCTAATCAACACAGAAACACAAGAAGCAAAACAGGAAATCAAAAACTCAACAAAGTAAAACAAGAAACAGGGGGACACGAAACATGAACAAAATGTAAACACAGAAAATACAGGAACAGAACCATCACACGCTGGAGCCTATCCTAACTGTAACTGGGCGAGACAGGGCCGGGTACACCCTGGACAGGTCTCCAACCTATCACAAGGCTAACACAGAGAGACACTCACACCTATGGAAAATTTAGAATCACCAATGAACCTAACCAGCATGTCTTTGGACGGTGGGAGGAAGCTGGAGAACCTGGAGAGAACCTAGAACCTTCTTGCTGTGAGGCATTGTGTTGCAGTAATGTGTGAAGGACATACTCTGGTCAAAAATTACTCAGAGGGTCCTTATAGTTGTACTGGAGAGTGTCCACCATGGGTTCCACCAAACCTTTGGGTCAATCTCCCACCTGACGTCCAAAACATAGACTCTCTGACAACCCTCAAATCCAGACTCAGAGCATGTCGTGTTGCTGTGAGTGGTTTCGTTTCCATTTTGCCAGAAGCCAGTTGAGTCTAATAATGACTTACGCGGCTAATGAATTAAATGTGACGAGGACAAACACCTCACACACTGGATGCACATGTACACATAAAACCCCAAATAATTTATGGTCACGATCGCGGGTGCGTAGCCGCTGCACAGACACAGCTGCGTGCTTTCACGAAATCACACGCATAAACAGTTCCCCAAGGTCCAGCCCCCACACTACCCCCCGATGTTTTTGGAGCTCACAAAGAGCGAAGTCAAATCTGCAAGGCGTTTCAGCTGTTGTTGAGTTGGACTGAGTAGAAGAGAAGACAAGAACTGGGCCTGGGATCTACTAAAAAACCCCGTGACGCCCACCCTTCCCAGGTCAGGATATCAGAAGGTGGTCCAGTAAGGAGGGGAGTGAGGGGAGTCCCATCCTCTCGTTTCGTTCTCCGGGCGGCTCATTTTCTCATGCATTACCATTAAAATGGTGCATACAGTACAAGGCCTTTGACGTTCATATTAATGGACCTTGTGCATGTGAATGAGACACAGTAGGAGGGACAGATCTGGACAATCCCACTGGATATTTGCATGTTCCATTAATTTGTCCTTGGGTGGGCCGTGTGTGTGTGTGTGTGTGTAGAAGCATTTCAATTTTCCACTATTTTAGGCATTCGATCTCTGTTGAATAGAAATGGTCTGTGAAACCACAAAAAAAGAAGAAGAAGAAGAACTAAAAGGAGCGCTGAGAAAGTTTGGGTGGCCCCGTCGTACACAGCCTGCGAGGCTGAGTGTGTGAGCAGGGGATCTACAGTAAGCCCCGTGCATACAGTGATGAATGGGCCTACCTGGAGAGGGGGTCGCTCATCAAGACACGCCGCCTCCTCGCAAATGGATTCTCTTGTATCCGAGCACTCACACACACACCCTGAATGTAATCCACTGTGTATGTTTAGATTGTGCACGGACGCCGGGATTACTGCAGCTGACAGAGGTATGCTGGGAACAGCAGGTGAAGCGTCGGGACGGGGATTCTCACCGTGTCCCGAATGAGGGGAGCTGAGGTGGCCAAACAGGTCTGTCGTGAAAGTGGGGGCAGGTGGGGAGAAGGTTTAAGTTTTAAACCAACAGGAAGTTATGACCAGATTCTCTAAAGTTTACTTTTTTAGTTCATAATTATGGCTTAATGGACCATTGTTGGCTCCAGCTTTGTGTAAAACGTCCCAATATAAATTCAGGCATAATGTAAGAGATCAAAAACGAGTTTGTGACAAGGCTGTGACAAACATCTACAAAGTTGGGAACTAATTAAAGTTTTAGTTCGTGTCCAACACAAAGTTTATGACAAAAACAAACTTGGCAACTAAAAACCAAAGTTAGGAAATAAATAAAGCTAGTTATTAGTTATTAGTCAAATCTGTGACTGACAAAAATGAAGCTGGTAAGTGACACAAAGTTGAGACTAATACGAAGTCAAGAACTAAATGAAGTTACCAACTAAATGAAGTTACCAACTACCTCTAAGTTTGTGCGCTACGACAAACATGGCTTTGAATAGCTTTCACATTGGGTGCTAACTGAAGTTAGCATCTAAGAAAAGGTTTTTACCAACATTAAATTTGTGTCAACACAAACAAAAATCACAAAATCATGACTGTTTTAATCCGGCTCTGGTAGGGGTGATAATGACTAATGAATTAATGAATCAAGTCCTTGTTAAAAACCAAAACCCTACCTCCTTAACCAAACTCAAAACGCACCAATAAACAACACCCCAAACCTAAATGCATCTCTACAAACATAAAGTAGCCAGAGTGAACAAAAATATGTAAAAATGCAAAGTCCATCTCTTAGGCAAACTAACCAAGTGCTTAATTGACAAGATTGTCACAGACTCATCAGTTTTTTGGAAGTAATTCAAAAGAACAATAAGCACAGATTCACAACTGGGCACATCAGTGTCGAGCAAACTGCAGGAGAGCTTCCAGTTGCCCCAGAGTGACGCTAGCACGATGTTTAAATGGAATCCCCCAACCAATGAGTCCCTCAAGGGACGTGGCAATGAGGACCTAAATGAAGTTAACAATTAACCTGAAATTTGTGACTAAAGTTATTTTACTAAACCTGTACTGATGAGACGTACTCATGTCGTGTACTTCAACATACAAGCTTACTGCACGCTGCCGCGTCCTTGTCGCAAACCTTCTGCTGTGCAGCTGGTGCCAACTAGTGGTAACACTGATCATTACATCTCAATACAGCAACTAAAACAAACGTAGTGACCAATGAGAAGCTAAAGAACTAAAGAAGTATCTTGTATCTTGTGAATAATAACATTAGTGAGAAGCTCAAAGTTAGCATCTCAATAAAGTTGGTGTCGAACTCTACGTTTGCGACTAACACAAAGTTATGATCTAAATGGAGCTCGTCACTAACGTGGAAGTTTGTTAGTGACACAAAGTTAGTGACTAATCCAGCGTCAGGAAATAAATTACTTTAACTGTTAACACAACGGTTGTGACTAACGCAAAGTTTGAGACAAAAATGAAGTTATTTTATTAATTACTAAAGCAAACGTGGTGACTAATGAGAAGCTAAAGGACTAACTTGGAAGTTTGTGAATAACACAACGTGACTAATACATCGTTAGGAACTAAATGAAGTTATTAATTAACTCAACATTTGTGACGAAAAAGAAGCAAACACGGTGACTAATGAGAAGCTAGGAACTAAAGAACTAACTTGGAAATTTGTGAATAACACAAAGTGACTAATACAAAGTTGATTAATATAAAGTTACCAACTAATAACTAAAACAAACGTAGCGGCCAATGGGATCTTAGGTGCTAAAGGAACTATAACTTGGAGTTTGTGACAAACACAGCTGGTAAGTGAAAAAAGAAGTTAGTGACTCCCTTATTTACTTTAGCTATTAACTCAAAGTTTGAGACTAATTTGTTTATGACAAACTTAAAGATTGTGACTAACACAAAGTCAGCATTTTTTGAGGAATACGTTTGGCTAACATGGAGTTTGTCTGTTCTACTTATTTTCAGTTTCATCCTTTACAGTCAGGCCCAGAATGAACCATGCATCGAGCCAAACATCCTGCCCTGCTGATCACTGAGGGCAGCGGTAGTTAACCTGCCCGTCATTCGTTCAACGATTGAGGAAACCGCTGTCCAAACAAGATACGCTGCTATTCTGATGTCCCCCTCTGACTCTTCTGACTCATCCTCCTCGCTTTTATCACAGACAGCACTTTCCCACAGTCGCATGCGAAGCCACTGCTGAGCCGCTTCCAAGTCAGCGGTCACATAGGCGTCCTGGGACACTGACTGAAGCGCTGAACTCATTCGACGTACATTTTGCAAATTTAACCTCAGTTTAGGCAGCATTTCATATAAAAGTTGCTGCAGGTGGACCACAGCACATGAACACATGAATCCTGTATTATTGTGTGAGAAGACGTGTCTCAAACTGCAGTCAACAGGTTCAGGGAACCGGTTACCAAAGCTGGCGAAGGGGAATTTATAATGGAAGGAAGTTTCAGGTTCCCAAGCCACAAATGTTTGAATCAGCCTGTCACTGCTTCAACGTGCCAGCAACCAAGAGCTATCAAAGCACCACTGAATGAATGAACACATGAAATGGTGAGAGCCGTGTTTCTCTCCATGGGACAGAATAGATTAATGCGCCTTTCATCAATCGCCCTACATTTAGCTGCTTTGACTTGAACTCACTGTTCGATTGTCAACATCATGTGAAGAAGTCATAATTATATAACTTTTTTCATTTTCAATTGACTCCTTGTTGAACATGTTGAGCATCTGGAAGGATTTAGACGTTTGAAAATGCTTTTTTTTGGTAATGATTCTCCTCTTGCCAAACTGCAGACATGTCCTTATATGATGAAATATTCCTAATTATCAGATTAAGAAAGAAAGAAAGAAAGAAAGAAAGTGAAGGAGGAGGAGGATTTGAAGGAAGGATGGTGGTATTCATCAGAAAGTAATATAAGCTGGCTCAGTGAGTCAGCTCAGAAACCAGAGCCACCAGACTAGTGAGGCAGACAGATTTGGCCAAGGAACTGGAACAGCATGAGGGATAACACATGAATAAGTCCATGTTTAATGCCCCCTCCACCCCCTCCTCCCCTCAGCTGTAGAGTCATGACTTTTCCTAACAGGCCTGGAGATGAAGGGTTTTTCATCTTGGTCCGACAGCTGCTGGAATCATTTTTAAACTTTCTTTGTGGCTCGTTATGTCACACGTATGACTGAACGCAGCAAATGCTGATTTGTGAATTTAATGAACATGTTTACATTGTGTGGTCCGCCCCATTACTTTAGTGTTCTATCTTACCTCGAGCAAATATGGGGAATAAAACAAACATTGTAAAAAGTGTGTGTGTGTGTGTGTGTGTATGTGTGTGTCTGTGTGTGGCTGATTAGCTCCAAGTAAAGATAAGGATTAGAGATAAGAGTATAGTATTCCTTTAAACTTTAGGTGTGTGTGTGTGTGTGTGTGACGCCACAGTGGAGCCGGGCTGTAATGATCCCGCTCTGTTTGTTTGCACAGCCACCCAGAGACCCAGCAGGTCTACACAGATTCAATCAGAGAGGATGTGGTTTCACTTCTAACTTTGCACAAACAGTTTTGGCTTCGGGTGACTGTGGAGCTCAGGTTGAGATCAGATTAACACCGATCAGCCACAACATTATGACCGGAGAAGTGAATAACATTGACTATCTTGTGACAGTTCAGTGTTCTGCTGGGAAACTTCTGGACCTGGCTTCATTCATGCATTGGTGTGGATGTTACTTAGACATGTAGCACCCACTTAGACCAGACCAGGCACCCCCACCCCATAGCAATGACACTCCTTGATGGCAGCAGCCATCCCCAGCAGGATGCAGCCACAAAAACACTTTAGGAAGAAGAACAGCACAAGGTGTTGACCTGGCCTCCACATTCACTAGATCCCAAACTGATCAAGTATCTGTGGGATGATCCACAGAGGCTTTCTGTACCTAGACACCAGAGGACACCCTCAGAAGGCCCATGTCCATTCTCTGATGAGTCCCAACTGTTTCAAGGGAGACCTACACAATATTAGGAAGTTGGTCATAATGTTATGCCTGATCGGTGTATATATATATATGAAGGAGAAGTTTGTGTGTGTGTGCAGAACTCGTGACCAAGTCCTTCTACAACAGAGCAGTATTTGTCTAGGCGTGTATATTAGTCTGGATCGTCACCTGCAGACTGTTCATACTTGCTCATGTGATAATATTTTACTAATCTATATTTCCATGGTTACAATCGGTGACGCCAGCCGACCACAAACGTTAAAGCCCGGCTCATTGTTGTGTGTTTTTGACAAATTAATCCCGCTTTAAGTCAACTACCGGGTTTGTGCAACGGGTTATATAATATCTAACTAAAGATCTGTCAAGATAGGACAAAACTCATTGATAATTAATGCATTGAAAACATGCACAAAACTGCACATATTACTGCGTATTCTACCAGACTTTCAGGCTGCTGTCTCTATCCTGGACAAGATGAGGTATGATGAGGAACCAGAGGTACTTTATCATTACTTCATGATTGCCTTACTGTGCAGTATCCATCTGCTCCACAGTCAAGCGTTTTGTAATTGCTGCAGAACGTAAGGGGCTGACAAATCTTTAAAATAAAAGCAGCTCTCCCACTTCTCGCGGGTTTTGCTAGACTCCAGCTGCACTCGAGTAAAACGGACGGTAAAACACACGGGTTAAAAGTCAGAGGCAAATATTGACCCAGTGAGTTGACAGCAGGAGGTTTGAGAAAGAGAAACAGCTCCACAGCAATGAGCAGGGCGAACACGGAGGCTGTGGGACGTTAATAGTGGAAAGTTTAAACTGCTGATTCACAGAAGAGCAATTTGAACTTGTGCAACTTTCTCAGTTTTTGGGTTAAGACTCGCAAGCTGAGAGATTGTTTCAGACGCAGGTTACCGTCTTAGGCAGGAGGAATTAGTTTATTAGTTTATAATAAAAAATAAAAGTCCTCCGGTCATCTTAACTGGAGAAACTCCCTTTACATTTTAATGCCGAACAACTTCAAGACTTCCACTTCTATCTCAAGTTACAGACGTCTATCTCTGACATCTGTTGAGGAAAATTGGACCTTTGAAAAGGTTTCCGAGAACCTGATTGCATTTCATAGTAAATTACTTCTATCAGTGTGTGTATATCTTTGCTGTATCTTCAACTGCTCGCTTTTGCTTCCAGTGGGCATTCATAAAGAAAACTCTTGAGTTTCAGCCAAGCCACAATCACAATAAAGACCCCAGGGTGGAAATCTAGAGCGGAGGCCATTTTGGTTCTTCAGTGACACGTAATGGGGTTGGGGGGGTCATTGAGCAGTCCCCGGACGGGAGGACACGGGCCGTTGGGGGTCGTTGACAGGCGTCACTGACCCCTTTTTCCACTCACCTGTGGTTGAAACCAGAGCCCTCCAGCTGACAACACAACATGTCCTCACATTCAGAGCCGGCCAAAGATTTGGTGCTAATAGCTGAGGAATGATGATTGTCGCCGCGGTCGTGTTTCACCAGGGAGACGTTTGCAGGCAAAAGACGGGAAGGGGGAGGATGTGTGTGTCTGAGCGCTGAGGTTTACAAGCCTCAGGATTTTAGCTGAAGGGGTTTTAACCGACATAAAGTTGGTCAGAAGGTTGGTCGTGTAACACAATGTGACGACAACAAACCGCAGCATGAGCTCAACTATTACAACGTGTAAATGCACAAATGTAAACCACTGATTTATTTATTTTTTAATCTCTTAGACAACAATTATCTACATTTTCTGTACTTAAAGTCTGTAACATTACCCCAGCATTGCCTACATGGCTCTCTCTAACTCTGGGCCCGTCCACACGGAGACGCTTTTTGGCGTAAACGCAGATGTTTTTGCAAAACGGAGGGGGAAAAGATGGTTTTCGTATGTGTTTGGACGAGGCCTCTATCTCAGGTTTACCTTGAGCATGGATTTGTATTTCTGTTAGGATCCTTTCTGAGATAGCTCTCGGTCACAATCTGAGCAGTGATGACAAGTACATTTAAATAATGGCGTATCCTTTAACTATGGCTCAGTCTGCATGCAAGGAACATTTAGATGGAAGGAATTTAAAGTTCGATCAGGACTGTAACAATAAACATAATTTGTCTGTGAAGACTCATGCATTCATTCATTTTCTATAACAGTTTGTCATCTGGAGGGTCTCAGGGTGGCTGGAGCCTATCCCAGCTGTCATTGAGGCGAGAGGTGGGGTACATACTGGACTGGTCTCCAGTCTATCTCAGGGCTAACACAAAGAGACAGACAATCATTCACACTCACACCTACGGCCAATTTAGAATCACCAATGAACCTAACCAGCATGTCTTTGGACGGTGGGAGGAAGCTGGAGAACCTGGAGAGAACCCACACAGACACAGGGAGAACATGCAAACTCCACATAGAAAAGCCCATAGATTAGAACCCAGAACCTTCTTGCTGTGAGGCATCGGTACTAACCACCACACCACCGTGACGCCCAAGACTCATCCAGCTCCTGGTTTATCTAAAACCAAGCTAAACAAAGACAAGTTTCATTCAGGAGGCTTTTTCAGTCCGAGGCTAGATTCTGTATCTGTGACAAGTGGTGAAATGTCTTCAAGAAAACTTTGTTTAGCTTTGTTTTAGTTTCATGAAAATGTCCTCGATAAAACTCTGTGAGGCCAAGACACAGCTGTCAATCACTGTCCCACAGACACGGCTCTCCGATGATGAAAAGTGCTGCGATCAAGTAATACACAGTTCAATCTCTTCAAACCCACCACAGACAGAGAGGGAGAGTGAAAGGTAAAACCTGAGGGACGGCTTTAGGTCCTGGACCACAGTATGAGATTAGTGGATGAGGATGTAGTTTGGCAGCAGTCATCTTTTTCTGTCTCAATCTATCCAGATCCTCGTCTTTCTCCATCTACATCTAAACCTTTGCGATGGCAGCCACTGGGATTTTGGTGTTTTGACAAGAAGGTACAGAAAGCACAGCTCCCATTGCCCCTGAACTCTATTCGAAACTTGAAAAAGCCTTTGTTGTTATTGTAATTTCAACCATATAGAGCAGGTGCAGGTTCCTAAAGGACTGTGGAGCTGCTGCAAAACAAGAGACTTAGCATAAAGTGAGCATGTGCAAGATTATGCAGACAATACAAAAGAGTTCAAACTGTGCAGACGGTGCAGACAAACAGTGCAAGAACAAGAGAAAGTGCAAAGACAAACAATTACAATACAGGCAGTGAAAAACACCTGGGAGACTCCTCACAGAACAGAGAGCAGCACCGATTAATAAGCAGACTGGATGAACTGCAAATGTGCAAGTGATGCAAAGATGTGTGCAAAGGCCTGACAGGTTATGAGTGCATATTCAGCTCAAGAGTCTGTGTGCACGATGCAACAAAACTGCAAGATACCCATCACAGCGGTGCTTTTAATAAAAATAAAAGAAGAGTAAAATACAAACATACACACACAACGCACAAACGATCCCAACCCCAGATGGAGAAACCCACAAATCAAACTAAAATCTGATCTTCATTAATCTGGAGGGATGTGTTTGATTCTTTCTTTTTTATTTTTGGTTTTTTAGAAGTTACCAGCTCCCCATCCCACCCGTCCATCTCCCTGGATTAGCCCTATTACCACTAATCCCGCCGTCCTGACTCAGACCTGCTACCTCCCCTAACATGGACAGCCAGGAGAGAAACACCATCTGGACGCGGGGGCAACCCAAACCACACAGTTTCATGAAGAAAACGTGGGAAAACACAGCAAATATCTGGGTTTGGAGTAATGAGAGGGGCCTTACGATAGCACAGAAACACAGACATTCTTTCTTTGTTTTGCTGTCTTGCTGCTCCTCCGTGTTTTTTCCTCTCTCTCGTATATCAGTGGATCTCTGTTTGCTTTGCCAGAGAGCTGATAGTTGTATCAACCTAATTTTTATTGGCACGGGTCAAAAGCGCATACCAGTGATGCAGCAGACGAACGCGACACACAGATTTCTTTGTTACGACAGAGGGATGGAGGGAGGGGGGGCTGCAACATTAATCAACGCTGCTCAGTTATTGTTTCCAGTCACATAAATTTGTCTGCGAATCCTAATCCAACATTTGAATTGCGAGCGAGCCGTGTTTAATGTACTTGTGTTCTTGAAGTCGTGTCAAATATGTTTGACATTATTTTCTTGCCAAAACACTTCACTCAGTGGGACCTGATCTCATGCGACGTTGCAAAATGCGCTGACTTATTTTCTTATTAGTAATTAGGATAACATCTCTGGAGATGTGAAAGTTGTTTCTCATCGCTGGAACGAGACTCGAGCATAACTTCAGTCACGCTGCGTGCCCGTAAATCTAGTCACATCTGAAGAAACTGAGTTCATGCTGTAACTATCCTCTAGTATTTTTCCTCGAAGCAGCCGACAAAAAAAAAAAAATGTTTTACTACCCCTTAAATAAAAAGCGGGTAATAAAACCATGATGCTCTCATGTAATGGTATTTCCTAAATGGGAAACTTATTTCTGCAGAGCTGCAGATGAAAGGTCAGAGGTCATCTGGGAAGTGTCGGTTTGAATTGCTGAAGACAGAACACAAGCAGAGACATTAGAGCCACATGAGCACGCACAAATGAGACCAGATTTACACAACGCTTAGCCAGAACATTATGACCACCGACAGGAGAAGTGAAGGACATTTAAACCATCTTGTGACGATTCCCTCGCTCATCTGCCTCATGCTAAAACTCTCAAAGGCTCAAAGGGACTGAAGATATGTCTGTGAATGTGTCTCTCCTCTTAGCGGCTAATGCAGATGTGTGGAACCTGTTGGCCTTTTTAAGCTTCAGTTCTTCAGTTTTAGAGTTTGGCACCGTTGTTTCCTCACAGGTTTGTTGAAAAAGGCTGCAGCCGAGTCAACCGAAGACAAAAGAGCTTCAAAATGGACTCGAGCCGTAGCCCAGACACAGTTCATTGTTCTGAGGAAACTTCTGGACCTGGCTTCATTCATTGGTGTGGATGTTACTTAGACATGTAGCACCCACCTAGACCAGACCAGGCACCCCCACCCCATAGCAATGACACTCCTTGATGAACGATTGCAAAAACATGAACAGCACTGTCCTGCTGCTGCTGCTCGTATGGAAGCACAAAAAAGAAAAAGAAAAATCACATATGGAGACACGATAACCCTCGGAGTGTTTTTAAATTTTAAGTCGAGAAGAACAAAATGTTTTAGATTCAGCTGCCAGGAGCTAACGTTACCTTAGAGACGACGCTGATTGACTTAGCACACGTGAAACCTGTACAGCTGCTCTGTAGTGTCTAACTTTAGCTGCCTGTCACTGAGGAGCAGTTAGCTGTGTTCATCATCGTCTTTCCAGTGATGATAATAACTGGTTTCATACTGGAAAGGTTTAGAAACGTGTCCACAACTCTTAGAGGACAAATTAGGAAGAGGTGTAAATCAAAAAATAGGAATTAAAGTCTTCTGTCATTGTTTTCTCCTCTTCCTCCTTCTCCTCCTTCCACTCCTCATCTACTTCTCCTAGTCCTCTTTTCTCTCTTCCTCCTTCCTTCTTCTTCTCCTCCTCTTCTTTTGCAAATTCATACCGTGGACCACATTAGACCCTGCGGCAGGCCGGTTTTGGCCCGCAGGCCCTATGTTTGACACCCCTGGCTTGATGGCCTGGGACAGACCAGACTTCTACATCTGTTAAATGAGTGTTAAATTGAGCACCGGTTGACACTAAGTGGAGCCTTTTTCAGATTTATTTCAATAAGAGTCACACATGTACAGTATATTAGAGCTCATCCAGCGGCCTGAGCCTAATACACGATGAAAAGGTTCAAAATTACACCCCTGTAACTCCCCTGAAAGTTGAGAATGGTACTCAAGGACGCTGTATTTTCCTCTTCACACACTATCCGGTACAACATTTACTGTGGCATCTGTGAAGTGCCATTAATGGACGCTATTATGAGGAGAATTACGGTGCATCTCCCAACACGTATGGGCTCAGCGTTGCTGTAAATGCTCGTATGTGCTCCCACACACATACACAGAGCACGGCGCTTAGGCCTCCCCCTCGCCCTCCCCCTCAGAAACTGATAGAGCCCCATTACTTTAATATGAAAATTGCAACCACATGAAATTTCTCCCATGGTTAAACATACAGCGGCTGGTGACCGCACCGTATGGCAGCCTGTCGCTCCCCTCCACTCCACTGATCAGGCTCCTCAAGGTTTGCCAACCATAACACAGTTGGCACGGCGCTTGCCCTCCCGTCCCGCCGCGCACGCAAACGCCGTTTCACCCCCCCACCCCAAACAAAATCATCTGTTTATTTTGGTTTTCCTTTTCTTTTCCGAATGGAAACGTTGAGGTCGACTGGTCAGTCCGAGAAAACGCAAAGGGGTGGAATGAGGGATCGGCAGAGGGTTCAAGAGAGACAGTGAGGAGTCATGGAGAAAATTGAGCTTTTTAAAGGAGCATGAAAACAGCTCCCATGTGTTATTTATTTCGGCTGGGGTTCGATGGCAAATGGAGCGAGGCAGGAGCTGGTTAGAGCCGACACACAAGTACTGTACACACACACAGAAAGAAGTACATACTCCATTATCCCTATCGGCCGACCACATCCACGCTCTACAAACTGATATAAAGCAGAGGACTGTACTTTCCCAGACCCGGCTGCCATTTTGGACTTATTGCATTACACCGATATGGTTTATGACAATACTACAAGACAGTGAGGTTTACAGGAATGCAGGGCAGTCATAAAAAAACATGAATATACACATACTGGAGCTTACAGTCATAGAGGGGAGGAAACCGAGAACACTTTCCATTCTCAGGAGCAACAGCCTGTTTCATATTCGGTTACTTTCAGGGCCGTAGACTGCTGGCCGATGAGCACCGCTTCCTGCCATGCTCAAGGGAAAACAATGCCGGCAGAACAGGAGGAAGGAATGATTAATGTCTATCTGTGTCATCGCGGCTGGTAAAAAATAATCCAGCCATCAAGCCACAACTTAAAGGATTCTTGCAGAGAAACATCACAGCTTCAGCCTTATAGATTTCAATCCTTGTTCATCTGATACCTCCGGTAATTTCCGGTGTCATCAACAAATGACATTTAATACTACAGCTCACAGTACTGGTGCAGCCAGAACAGCTGTTGTTGTTTTATTAAAGAGGTTTATCCTTGATTTCATGCTGCAGCTCTTCATCTACCAGCTCAATGTGGCCGCTCCTTCTGGTTCTACTACTCGATATTCGATATTTCAAACTGATCTGCGGTCAAAAGTGGTAAAAATGGTTTTGTTTACATGTTTTTGGTTAACAATGGCAGTAAGCGCACTGATAAAACATACTGCCTTATGGTGATTACATCAGAATAAAAGGAAGCTTGTATTTTCATTAAATGTTTTTAATATGAAGCATATAATAATGTGAATGTAGCATTCTGCATTCATATCCAGATATCTGATTTTAGAGCCTGCTTTCCTAATGCACCATTTATAAAAATGTAAATATACAAACCGTGGATGGATTAATGGGTGTCGATTAAAATATTAAATTGCGATTAATTGTGATTGCACGATTAATCGCACAATTAATTGTGCGATTAATGTAAATGAATCACACTTTTTTTAAGTATCTGTTTTAAATGTGCCTTTGAAATCTCATCAGCTGCTCAGAAAGCTCCTGCTCAGCTCATAGCGAAGCCACCACGGACTATATATGTAGATAACTTTGTTATTTGTCCAGAAAATCATCTGACAGGGTTTAGAAGCTGAACTGAAATTGTTTCTTAATCTTGTTTGATTTCTTCTGCTGCTTCATTTGGAATATTTGTACGTACGCTACAGGGCGTATTTCTGCCCCCTGCAGGGTTCAGTTATTTATTATATATTTCACGATTCCCCAAACTATGGTTGGTTTGGGCCGGGGTTAATAATAACAGAATCTATGTCAGTTAATCATTCATTCATTCATCCTCTGTAACCATGGGGTACACCCTGGACAGGTCTCCACACCTTCGGCCATTTAGGATCACCAATGAACCTAACTAGCATGTCTTTGGACGGTGGGAGGAAGCTGGAGAACCTGGAGAGAACCCAGACAGACACAGGGAGAACATGCAAACTCCACACAGAAAGGCTCCAGTCGGCCCATGGATTCAGGACCTTCTTGCTGTGAGGCATCAGCGCTAACCACCCCGCCACTGTGCCGCCTCTGTTAATCATGTAACACATTCATATCCACAACCCTAATACAAACATTGCAATGTGTTTATCTGTGGTCTGTCACCATTTCATCAACACAATGCTGTTTGTGATAGAAGGGATGGTTTAAAACTGGTAAACCACCGTTAACAGATTTGTTTTTGGACATTTGAAGACAGAACAACAAGCCAAACCTAAGAAATAGTTTGGATTTGTGTTGACAAAGTCCAATATTTACTGCTCTTTTGTACCTATTAATAACCACTAACTCCTAAGAGAGATTTTTGGATCCTCGGGCGTTTACCGGCTAGTTGCCTGCATTGTCATTTGGTGCAGAAAGCAATACACAGATTTATGAGTCTACGTGAAAACAGGTCGATGAGGATGGAGAGACTTCACAGGACTAACATTTATATTGTGGGACATTAATACAAAACAACCCGATGAGAGACACTAAACGAGTCCAGTCCAGGAGATTTCTTTTTTTCGTTGTATAAAAATATTGAGCAGATTAAGATAAGAGTCTGTATGCAAATGGTCATTACAAATTACAGCAGACATATCTCAGTCCCTCATTTGTGTTTGCTTCTTGTCAAGTCCTAATCCTCGTAAGCAAAGCCTTGTTTCTCAGTGCGAGCGGGGAGGCAGTCATGGAAACAAGCATTGTACAGATAAACACAGGAGACGAAGCCCTCCTCTGTTTGTTCTGGTGTAAACAGAAAAGCCCTTTCATGCCGGTGGAATGCAAGTTCCCTGTGTGCTTCTGAGTTCATATGTGCGCTTTCATGTACCAATGTATAGAGCTCCATGTTTGTGCAACCCCATCCTTCAAAGTCCAAGGGCCTTTCTTTAAGCTTCCAGCCCAGAAACCGAGCTCGCTCGCTCGCTCGCGGTAGTTAAGATCGGCCAGATACATTTTGTTTGTTATTTGATGTAAATAGATTTCCTGAGGTTTGTTTCATTTGTGGCGGTGAACACATGCGGCATCCAGCATTCGAGGCATATGTCTGTAAAGCAGGAACGAGCAGCGAAACAATGAAGGACGTGTCTTTTTTACTAGTTTACAGATGCATTGTGCAACAAGTGCAAAGAAAATGATTTAGGGATTCTGTGTTGCCGCAGCTTAAAATGTCTGCAAACCACCGTGCCGCACAATTAGCTGTAATAAAATACAGCGCAGTTATGTTTTATGCAAGTGTATCCAGCAGCAAAGAGTTTGTGTTTGTCACGTTATCCAAGGAAAAGACAAAAAAACTCAGCTATATTTCTTACGCCTCTTTTCTGGTGGTTAGATTGTTGAGGTAAAGTGTCGTTATATATTGTACGAAGAAATTGCATAGTTGAATGGAGGGTTCATGTGTGTGGGCCAACCTGATCCAGCACCTAGCACCCTTGTTTTTTGATGGAAACCTACGCAAACATGGAAGAAGAACATGCAAACTCCACAAAGAAAGGCCCTGAGAATCGAAACCTCTCCAACCTTGGGATTTGAACCGAGGACCTCCTTCCTTGCCGTGAGGCACTGTTCCACCGTGCTGTTGAGCTTGTTCCAAGCATCTTAAAGGTCAGGGTCTTAGTTGGGACCATGACGTTGGTTGAAGGTTCTCTATAAATAATCCAGATGTAAACATAAAGTAGTTGGAGTTGGGAAAAATCTTAAGATCTTACGAGCATAAAACACTTGTGCCTTCACTACAACCAGCCGGGTCGGTGTAAACACGGCCTCGTAGGCGTCCAACCAAGCCCAGAAACCAGATATTTATCACAAACCATACAGTTTCCTCAAAACTGTAAAAGAAGAGATGAACCCAGCATCACTGTGATTTGCATTCGCCTTGGTTTAGATCCAAAAATACCTCGGTTAGAGTCACGGAAACTATGTGGTTTGGAATAACACTGTTACATTAAGGTTAAGCAGACCTTCAATATCATGAGACGGTTGCGATGATGAAACATACATTGCTGAGGTAAAGTAAGGTGACGATCATGACTCAAAGAAACAACCATTTACTGCCGTTAGGAAACTAGAAGCAGGAGTCTGATGTGCTGTGGTCCCGTCCATCCACCCTGACCTCCTCCCTTTATGTAGACTCTACGGATGTATAATAAAAGCACACTGAGGGGTTTATTTCTATTTAACTTGGAGTGATGTTGCTGGTTTTTGCGGGAAGTGTCAGTTTCTTTATTACCAGCTAAGATAGTGGGTTCACGTTACATCGTCTCAAAACAGCAGTCGTCTTATTTATGTATTTTACATTTTGTTCCATTCATCTGCTGGAATTTCCTCTTTGTGATCATGTACAGAACATTTTCATAGCGTGATCGCGGTGGATTCTTGGTATTGAAAAGGGTTTGACGTCGCCACCAGAGGTTGGCGGTCTGCATCGGTCTCCTGCTCAGCAAACAAAGCTCTTTCACTCAGGAATATAATTAACCAAGGAGCTGTATTTGACTGAGCAAACTTCATCTTCAGAGGTAGTGGACCAGAGAGGAGCAACACGACAGGGAGGAGGCAGAGGGAAGGCTTCAAATACACATTTTGTTGTGGTTCAGAAACCGTGGTAACCTTTACTGGAACGTGCTTGTTGTGTATTTTGGGCTTAGATGAGACTCAGTGTTGAATTGTGGGTACCTATAAGCTCTCTGTTGACGCTGTAAGGACGTACTATTTAGTAATAAACCGTTAATTGTTCGCACAACACAAAAGTTGAATGCAACACCGGTTTAGCAACTCAAATACTCTGTGATTTGTGTCAATGCTGCACTTTTCATACAGGTTTCATACAAATTGCTGCTCAAATAATGCACGACGACAACGTGCACCGACCTCGTTCGCTGTAGTGAATCAGTGCTCACGCCCCCTGCCAGTTCATTCCTAATGGGAGCGGTCGAACTGCTCTAAAAAACCAAAGGGTCGCCCTACCAGTCTAGACTGATTGTAACAGTTTCCCTCGTGAATGCGATTATGTTCTTAATCTCATTGAAAATGTCTTGCGCTAAATAGCTTGACCTATAGCCCCGAGACACTCACACACGCAAATGTGCACATGTGCACCGTGGTTTCCTTTAAGTCACAGGGGAAAAAAAGGAGGTGGTGTGACAGATTACAGGGATACACGCTGATCAGGATGTTGCGTCGCTCTTTAGCGCCTCACATGCTGCTCAAGACTCAAACACTCCTCTTAGGGAGAACTTAAGATTCTTTTAAAGTACTGCAGGACCTAGATGCCGTAACCTACATTGGTAAGAGCTATTTATACAAGTTGTGCACTTGTCAGTCTGGCTTGCTCTGTAAACACGCCTCCCAAACACTAGTTGGCGCTGTCTTTTTTGCCAGTTGGGTTCATTTTTGTTTCCGCTTCCTGCTTCCACTACTCACTGCACCGGTGAACGTTCAGGGCTTGGATGTCGACGTCGTGGAGGATTACATGTACAAACTGGACTGGACACACAACGCTAACGCCCTGTACAAGAAGGGCCAAAGTCGTCTCCACCTGCTAAGACGACTGAGGTCCTTTGGAGTGTGCAGGTCGCTGCTCAGGACTTTCTGTGGTGGCTTCTGCCATCCTGTATGCAGTGGTCTGTCATAGAGGGACAGGAAGAGACCGAACAAGCTGATCAGACGGGCTGGCTCTGTCCTGGACTGCTCTCTGGACTCCATCGAGGAGGACGTTAGCCAAGCTGACATCAATCATGTCTCAGACCTCAGCAGCTCCTTCAGCTGCATCCACGCTGCAAGAAGGAATGCTACCACAGATCCTTCATCCCAGCTGCCATCAGGCTGCACAACACCAGCCTGAGTCAATAACAACTGTCACTTTGCACAAATAAATCTGCCTTTTTGCACAAACCACTACCTCACCAACTTATATTTCTTCCTAAAGTTTTAGCAATCTATTTATTTGTTATATTTTTCAAATCAGTACTTGTGGTTTTTTTTATTCCCCCTGGTAATTTTCCCCTGTCAAAGTCGGCACTGTTTTGTATATATTTTTGACAAATTCAAGTTAATTTCCCATACGTGGGATCAATAAACATGTCTTATCTTCACTTTCAACAATGACGACTGAAACGTTTGTCGAGATTTCGCCCGAACACGAGTCGTACAAATGTTTCCATCTCTGAACCTCCTCCGTTAACCTTTCCCACATGAATTCCATTTATCCAAATGTATTTATCCAAAACAATCAATCCAAAAAATGGCAGAGATGGAGAAGCAACCGGAAATACTAAAGCGTAAACATGCTACAACCAAACGGACCAATCAGAGCTCTAGTTGCATTTCAGGGGAGGGGCACGTCATACGTCAGCTTCACTTCTGCGTCAACTTAATGCAGAAGCATAAACCGTCTGTTATGTTTAATGTTGGCGTGACAGATATACAGCCTTGTTTAAGAATAAACTGCTTCACTCTGAGCATCTTCAGCACCTCATCATCATCATCATCGTCGTTTGAAGCGGAGGCGGTTTTAAAAGCATCAGTTCCAGCATTTGGATCTTTTATCTTCCTCAAAGTTCACCAGTTCTGCCGTCTGGTGATGGTGTTTGTTAACATCGCTATGGTAATGTTGGACACAACAATTATTATCTTAACAGAAGTCATGATGAGGGAATTTCCACTGGAGGAGAGTGTTTCTGTCTGCCGAGGCATATATGTGTGTGGCTGTGGATGACATACGAGCAGAGATAGGGTAGATCTCTCCCCCCTCTCCCTCTCTCTCCCTCCCTCTCTTTCTTCTCCTTCATCCATGAATCCTCTGACTCATTCTGACTCCCTTGTTCTTTTCCGTCCTTATCTTATGGGAAGTCTTCCCGTTCTTCCCCTCAAACCAGATAAGATCTCTTATGAAGATCTCTTCTAAAAGCTTTTATGAAAATAAATACAATTAAGAATCAGATTAGACTTGAAGTGTGTGTCTGTGCAGGTATGTATATATTTAGACTGTTACCTGAAGAATCTCAGTGTGTCCAAAACCTGCAGGACACCTGTCCTCGTGTCATCTACCTGCAATTTTAAAGTGAGGCATTAGAACTTTAGAAAGCGACTGGAGCTCTTTTAGTTTATTTTAATCTATGTTGTCTTTATGTGCAATATCCTGGTGTAGCCAGACTCAGCTCTTATCAGGCAATGACTCTGCACCAGTCTGCTCTGGGTGGGGGCAGTCAGTCTAACATGTTTGAATTTTCCGTCAAGTGTCAGAAGACAACGAGAAGTAGCGGGAATATCAAAACAACGATGGCAAAACAGCGAGTGAAGAGTGGGAGAGTGGCGACAAAGTGAACCTGGACCATAGACATGGAGGAGAGATTAATGGAGTGTTTATATAATGTTGGTTGCGGCGCAAACCATAACTGCCAACTGAATTTGCGTGAGAGTTTGATTGACTGGTTTGACAAATCATGCCGTCCGTGGAGTTTTGCATGACGACTGAAAGGTTAGGGATCACACACTTGACAACTGACGACGGATCACAGAGAAAATCAGCACGCAGTTGGATGGTCCTTCAAGCAATCTGAGCCATTTAAACAAAATTAAACTGCAGCCGTCAGATCACACACATGACTGTCACTCTGTCAATCACCCCATTCATTTTAATTTTACCCACAGTAACTTGATAATATTGGTTTAGGGGTTGAAGGATTTTGCATTTTTTAAAAGGTTGCTTATATGCGGTGAAAGTTGAGTTGACATCAACTAGTCGATGAAAATAAAACCTAGTAGAAAGAAATGTTTTGCAGCAATGAAATCTATATTTTTAACCTTTTTAAATTCATATATTGTTGTGTCCCACACACAAGAAGCTACAAATGCTTTTCTGCAGATTTACTGAAGCTTGAACACGGGCTACTGTCAGCGCTCATAACGCTCTATAAAATTGTGGAGCTGGAGAAGCTGAGTGAGATGACTAAAGCGTCAACAAGGAACAAAAGAAGGTGGCATATCTCCAAATAATTTTCAGTGTATAGCGGCTAAAGGTCTTATAACTTTAGATAACGAAATGCACCAGCAAATTGTTGCTAGTTAATTGACTCTGCTAGCGTTAGCGTTAGCCTTTTCAGATGCATTGCAGTAGCACTTCAGACATGTCACGGTAGCATGGGCTTCATCTTTAGTGAAGTATTTCCTCACACTTGATGAACTGCTGCTAGTTTGCTGCCACTGGGCTCCTCATCTGTCTTCTAGGAGGCAGCCATGTTGTTATTGTCACATGATTAGTTACTAGTCGACTTCCTGCTTAAAGCGTGGAGGCACAGCAGTAAAGTTGACAAGTAAGCTACTCGGTTCAGGGGGGGTCCAAGAAAACTAGGGGTCTGTGGAGTTACTGCAGGGGAGGTCGCAAAAGTTTTGGTTGATTAGACATTTTGTTTATAAGTTTAAATGTCTTTAAATACACATATACATAAGTAGGGGGTCCCTTCTTCATCACTAAATCAGTTTGGGGGGTCCTTGGCCTGGAAAACGTTGAAGACTGTGTGAGAGTCGAGAGTCACAATGTTGCTTGGCGCATGTAGGACGATTAAAGACAATTACACCAACCCACAGTATAAGGGCTTGTTGTGCAGCACTTTAACTACACCAGTGTGCTGCACGTGTCGAGGTTTAGAAGAAGGTGTAAAAGAAGAAGTGGTAAAAACAAGTAAAACCTGAAGGAAGACGTGCACAGACGTTTAAGCTGAGTCACCGTTGCTGGTTTTCACCTCATGAACTCGCTCTGCCGTGTTCTGCAGGTACTCCTCAACCCACCTGGCAAGAGCCTCGCTCCTGCAGCAGGGTTCATTCCTCGTCCAGCTTTAATCGCTGGCGAACGCCGAGTCTGAATAAATTGTGCAATATCTCTTTCAATCTAAACATGAGATCCTGTTTCTCATGTACCACGCCAGGGTTTTATTTATCCTACTGTGACGAGCCAATCGCCAACATGTCATCAACAACATGAAAATCCCTCCCTTTTTTTTTCTTTCTTTCTTTTTTTTTTGTTATTGCTCTGAGTGATTTAAAATGATTCCCCATTCTTTTGCTGATCTAATGAGTCGGAGCTGCGGAAAGCTTTTGCCAAACATTTCTGAGAGCTCGTTCCAAAATAAACACTCGCAGACGTCAGGGTGAGTCTGTCAGTCTTGTGAAATCAAACCCATTAACCTCGTATTCCTCCTCCCCCTGCAGCATATGTGGATGAGCAAATATGCCCCAAACATGGGAGCCAGAGTCAATCCCTGCTTGATACCAACCAAAGGGTCCTATTACTTTGTATTTTGTAACAGAGCCCAGACTTGGAAACGAGGACCCGGTGTAATAGGATACAATAACTCTGGACTTTTGGCTCTTGGGGCGAGCTACTCCACCTGTCCCGCTTTCCCACTTGTTTCCTCATCTCCTCCACCGCTCTCTGCTAATCAGTCCAGGCGTCACACAGTACGCCTTCGCCAGATTGATCATATACAAGTACATACACAAATCAGCCACAACATTATGAGGAGAAGTAAAGAACTTTGACCATCTTGTGCGAATTCATTGTTCTGCTGGGAAACTTCTGGACCTGGCTTCATTCATTCATTCATGTGGATGTTACTTAGACATGTAGCACCCACCTAGACCAGACCAGGCACCCCCACCCCATAGCAATGACACTCCTTGATGGCAGCAGCCACAAAAACTTAGTAGGAATATCTAAAAAACACAAAGAACAGCTCAAGGTGTTGACCTGGCCTCCAAATTCACTAGGTCCCAAACTGATCAAGTATCTGTGGGATGATCCACAGAGGCCCCTCCCCTCAAAGGCCCCCCCACTAACAACATCCTCCTACCAGACACCACAGGACACCCTCAGAAGGCCCATGTCCATTCTCTGATGAGCCACAACTGTTTCGGAGGCAACAAGGGAGGTGGTCATAATGTTATGCCTGATCGGTGTATTACCTTAGCCTTCTGTCATGTTAAATCAATGTATGAGACTTTCCACCATCGCTACAAAGGGCTTTATTGAGGGCAGCAGCAGCACCTCCTCCTTCTTTACATAATTTGCTGACATCAGTCCAAGAATTCGTTAATTCACTTGAGCTCACCAGTTTAAACGAGGGCATTTTTCTTTGATCTGGACGCCGTGATCCAACAATTGAAATATTTAAACCCAATCAGCAGTCATCATTTAGTAGAGCAACATCTTGTCAGGTCTTCTCCTCCTCCTCCTCCTCTTTCTTCTTCTCCGTTTTATTGTTTCTGCCCTCTGATGGTGTCCTGTAGCTCTGGAAGCGTTCTTTGGACATTAACTATGATTAATGGGAAAAATAACCAGGCGGCCAAACCGAGGCTCCACTCCGTTGGCATTTTGGAGCCACTTTGAAGAGGGCTCCTCTTTCTCGCGCATCTACAAATGCACAGATGTACACACACATTCTCACACACACGCACCAGCAAATAACACGCATTTTTCCATCTGCGGGCCGCCTTTCGCTCCGACTGAGGCCCTGTAAATCAAAGCCTGCTTCGAGTGTTACTGTAGGGCCATAAACCCCCTGTTCTGCAAAAGAACAAAGGGCAGGCATTCATTAATCTCTTCGTGCAGGCCTCTTTTTGCTCCACTCCACTGGAGTACAATCAAACACACACACACTGCTGCTGCACTATTTCTTACTGCTGTGACAACCTGTTTCTTCCCTCAGCGCCATATGGAAACACTGTTTCTTGAAAAATGTGTCTTTGCTGTTTATCTTCCATTGATGTGGACACAGATAAATAAATTATTTGTGAGTTTGCGGCTTGCTTGGTGTGTGTGTGTGTGTGCTGGCAGTCTGCAGTCAGACCAAGCCAAGCCAGGCCGGGCCGGGCCAGGCCAGGCCGGGCCAGGGAGGCAGGATGTTCCCATGCTATGGAGCGTCAGGCAGCGAGCCGGCCCCCAGCCAAGCCAAACCTGTGGTGGCTGGAAGAAGAGCGACCCAGCACCAGGGATCCAGTTACCATTTCCTCAATCACTGGGCAAGAAAAGAATGGAGCCTGATGAGCAGTCTTTCCTGTCTATGCAGAAATGATAAAATGATGGATTCGGTTGAGGGAGGGCTCAACTGTGGGCAAACGGCGTGCACTGGCTGCAGATGAAAGCTCCGTTTTGAATTTGACTTGGAAAGATAAACTGCCAGTTTTTCTTTCTTCCTTCTCCTGCTTCTTGTCCTGCCATCCAGCCCATCATCCCCCTGTGGAAAAAGAGGGAGAGGTTAGAGGGAAAGGTGTGTGTGTGTGTGTGTGTGTGTCCCATATGGAAGCCATTCTGTCGTGCCTCCTCTGTTTGCCGCTGCCGCTGCTGCTGGGAATATTCTGGCATTTTCTGGAGATGAGCGTCGTGATGTCAGACGCTGGCACAGACTGCTGTGTCAGGAAAGAGGAGGAGGAATACCCAAACCAAAGGAGCATGGGGGGGAGGGAGGGAGGGAGGGGTTGGCAATGGCGGTCACTAGGAGGAGGAGGCGGAGGAAGGGGGTTGGAAGAAGGCAGGGAAGTGCTGAGATGCCAGTTTTATTTTTTTGTTTTTTTCTTTTCTCGCCACACTGTCAATTAGCGTGCCGGATTCTTGATGGAAAACATTCGGGTGGAGGTGGAGGGGGGGTGACACCGAGGGGCCTCAGAATGTGAGATGTTCTGCTTTAGTGCGTGGAGCTGACGGTTCAGGTTTTGGTGTCTTTTCAATTAAAAGTGGCCACGATGAAAAACATCTCCAGCCTCGGCAGAAGGAAAAGTAGCCCCGAGGGGGGGGGTGCAGGGAGCAGATGAATCCTGCTGCTGCTCCTGCTTCCAATAAAAGTCTCTATAACCCCCCCCAACCCACCGCTTTATGGAAAAACCAGAGGCGTTACAAAAGATAAACAGATGCAGATAATTTCGGTAAAAATAGATGTTCAATTTCCACTGGTTAATATTCCAGAGCTGCGGTTCTGTCCCACTGACTGCCCGTGAATTGAGACACGCCACAGTCTTCAATCACACTCTGAGGGATTTATTCACCCATGTAGACGCTGTAGATTCACTTTGCCTTGTTTTTTTTTCCCCCCTCCTTGCTCAACAATCTTGTACATCATAAAGTTAATATGTTTTGTCCATTATTATTGGAGAACTCGAAAACGATCATTCACAACGAATGTCTTTGGAGCATCCCGTCCCATCTCTTAAATAGATCAAAACTGTTTTCTGAATGGACTTTAGCGTGAGGACACCGTTTAATCGCTTCCACAGCCTGATGTTTCCATCGGTAGCTACCAGCTCCTCAAATGAGCGAGTGGGTTCCTCCATATAAAAACAAAGTACGTTTAGGTGTAATGTGACTCATTGGTCTTTTAATATTCAGCATCTAGAGTCCTGATCTGATCACAAATCAACAAAAGTTCACCTCCATGGAGATTAATAAAGGTGTTTCTTATCTTTCTTATTCTCTCTAGATCATGTGACTGGATTAACCCCTTGTTGGTAACTCCATCACACATGACGTATAGAAGCATGTGGTTCTAACCGAGCCAATCAGAGAAGGTCAAGGCAGCGTTCTCAGGTAAAACGTGGTCTGCAGGGTCAACCTCTGCATGAACGCTGAAGGTAACAGCTTCATTACGAACCATGAAGAAGATAATATGAGTGTTTACAAGTGCCTGAATCAGCACTTATGTTCTTAAGTGTAAGGGACCACATATGGTAACTTCACTGACCTTGATTTTCTGCATGAAAATTTAAAAAAACTTGAGGTTAAAAGTCAAAAAGTCTTCTTGTGCCCTAAAATAACACTGTATGGTTGAAATTTAGACTTTCAATGAGTGCCCTATAAAGGGTTAAGTCCAATAAATCTTTCTGTCAGAGTTAATGTAGTGTGGAGACGGTACCTTGTGTTCTCTACTCCAGAAATGTTCTAGTCATCCGATGCTCCCATATAAACTCCCTAACCCTCTCTGTGACATTTTTCACCTTGACACTGTCTCCAGGAAACGTTTCTCTTCTTCTAAACGCAGTGTTCAGTGTTTGTTGGTGTTTAAGTGTGGTGGTATTGACTGACAATGGCCTACTTCCATCTTCTGAAACATGACTTTCCAGATTTTCCAGAGTAAGGTTCTTTAACACAGCAGACATGTTTAGTCGTGTGATTTTGATTCTTCTTTGATTTTTGGCAACTGCCATTAAAACAGAAGAAGAAGTTGTCTTCTTCACCACACTGCTGAACAAAGCTTGTATCAATAGCAGGTTCACGGGGTGGATGGTGGGCCTATAAAGCACATCGTCTCACGCCAAAGAATTCGTTGGTTGGCTTTCACTGAGCTCAGTTGTATCTGGTCTATATTCAAATATGGTGACTGTACGATTCAGTTAAAGCGTTGGACAAAACAAATCTTGAGTTAAAAAACATAAATAATAAAGTTATTGTACACTTTTGAAGGTCAAGGTTGAACCAGATGTAAATCTCGTCAACTTAAAATCAGTTTAAAGATCAACTTTATGACAAATACGGAAAGAAATGAAGTGGGTCAGTTATGAATCACAAGTAAAAAATCTTTTCCCATTTCCTCCTTAGAGTAGTAGAAACCTGATCTTCCTCTTTACACATTGTGATAGAGGATTGATGAGAGGTGTGAAAAGAAAAAGAGGTCAGACTTCACCAGAGACATCAACTGTGGCGCACACATCCAGTGCGAGGGATGGTGGTGGTGGTGGTGGGGGCTAGTATTCTGTCACACACACCTAAATTTAAGTCATTCCCAGAGGCCAGGCCAAACAAAGCCTCAGGAAAAGGTCTCCGCTCTGGTGCAGTGGGCCAGTGCCGCGCTGCTGGTCCTGAAAAACAACAGGAAACACATGTGAAGGGCTCAATACAGGGAGGGACGGCGGGCTCGCTGGGCAGCCAGGAACCAGGGATCCCAGGACTGAGACCCAGCCTGACCCGGCCGGTTCCCTTTGACACTTCCCCATCCGCTTGATTAACGCAGAGGTCGGGGCGGTGGGTTGGGCCGGGCAGATGTCACGGCCGAGGTCAGCTACAGGAAGAGGGCACAGAGAGAGGGATGGAAGGACTGAGGGGAAGGGATGATGAATGTTTTTTTGTCCTGTCCACAGCGAGGGCCCTCCGTGGCATTGTCATGCTTACATAACCGATAAACACTGGCTCAAGGCTTAGTGCTGCACAGTTATTCCTTTCATTGTAGATCAGAACAAGACGTTAATATATCTTGGTATTTATATACAAAGATAACAGTTATAGCAGCCAGCTGGGAGGAAAGAGCAGCACCTGTGTCTCATATTCGTAGCCGAGGTGGACGAGGGTCATTCGGCCGTGTTTGCTTTGGGAACGAGGCCTCGTTTGTGGGATTACCAAATGACTCGAACAGGGGCTGAAATGGGGTGTCAGCTAAGATGTGTGTGAAACATTGCCTTCCTCTGGGGTGGGGTGGGGGGGTCACACACAAGCTCCTCGTCTTCATCTGCGTCCTCTTTGTCCCGCGAAGCACATCAGAAACAGGTCAGACAGAAAGCTGGGCAGAGTTTAGTCTGCGTTTGGGGGGTGGGGGACGTTAATCTCCTTTCACGATCCATTCGAGCCGCTCGTCGCACGGCCAACGTCAATGTTTAGCCTGACACGGCGAGGCAAGGAGGCCAGGTGCTTATTGGAGGGGGGTAGTGATATAACTTGACAAATACAGCCGTGGACGTCCCTCGGTGTCTTCACGCTTATTTCTTAACTTTGCACCTGTTTGGTTTTCTTTACATCTTGTCTTTGGAATATATTCCTGGCCACGTTTTTAGATTTATTCGGTTTCGGTTTGCAGCGTGGCCAAGAATGTACCGTACTTTCCTGCACTTCCAGCTTTTTGGGGATGCATTTCTAAAGTTTCAGCTCCGCTCTGGAGGTAGGATCAAATCGGAGTTCCAGCTACTGGAAAGGAATGGGATGCTACAGCTCATTTGCGACACAACAAACAAATGAATTTATAATGCGCAACATGTGTTTGGCATTGCAAGGAAGTGTGTTTCACAACAACATCCTGCTGTGCAGCCATGTACATTTTCTTCATGTTTTTCTTCGTGTTCCCATGCACAGCAGACAATAATAGGGACTGTGTCCTGTAGTCATTCTTAATTCTTGGTGTTTGGAAATGCAGTTTCTGTTTTGCTTAAGGTGATTCAAACAAGAATGGCAATGGTTTGTTGGCGAATTGGCACCATTAACATTAATATGCAGAGTTAGCGACTGGCAGTCTGTTTGCAAATTGGATTGGCGTTTTAAATCAGTTTAACTGCTGCAGGCCGTGGTAATAAGTGGGTCAGACTACAACAACTAACATCCTGTTGTTTTGGAACAACACCTGTGTGCACCTGTGCCTTTCACCTCATAAATTAGTGTTTTCCACGCTGTAGATTGCTTGCACGTGTTGTTTTTTTCCATTTTCTGTAACTGCTCGTCCTCTAGAAGCTTTGAGGCTGGAGCCTATCCAAGCTGTCATTGGGCGAGAGGACGCCAGTCTCACACCAAGAGACAAACAACACTTCATGGGTTATCTACAAAGGGTTAAACATCACAACCACAACTGTCAATACCTCTAAGTAGCTTCATTTATACTTAAAGATGAAGGACAAAGCTCCTTATCATAAAAGAGACCAGTTTGAGACACCTGTTCAATCCTACGAGGACATGCTTTCATCGTTGGCCTCCTGTCCTACGTCCAGCTTTGGCACTGGTCTCCTGCCAGGATCCTAGAGCCCCCAGAGTGGTTCCGGCTTGCCCAACCTTCCAGCTGAGCCTTTCCTAATCCTAACCCTAACCCTAACGCTTCATTCATTCAGGTCATTTATACTTCACGAGAAACTCATTGTTGGAGATGCGGGAGATAGGCACCAAGAGGCCCCCTTTCTTATTATTTTCGGATGTCGGCCAATCGTTTTGAGGGCCGTGTCCGTTGGATCACACCGTTCATTCAGCATTTAGCGGTCACACTGAGAATATTAGCATCTGGGAGCTAACAAAGTGGCTTCTAGCATTTCCACCTTTACTCATTAACCACACCTACCCAACTTCTGACCAATCACAGAACAGTTGTTGGACATCACACGAGAAAAAATGTTCTGCCCTTGATGCTGAATACTTTGAAGCTCTTACTTTAGCTTCTGGGTCTTTTTACCTGAGGCTGTCACACTTTCCGATTCATAAAAGTTCAGGTCACGGGAAGTTCAACTGTTACGTTCCATTTATAACAAAAAAGAAAAAAAAGAAGCTAAATGACGAGGTTGGCCTTCTGATTGATTGTCAGGATTGCTCAGATCGGAACCTTGCGTAAAAACCTCCTGATCCAGAATCATGTATCACTCGTCATGTCAGGCCAGGCATTATGTCTCAGGGATTACCAGTGTTGACTCCTGTCAGAACACGACGGCCTGACTCCGCAGCCCCGAACAGAGTAAACAGCAGACACGGAGGCAGTTAAAGCCTGTGGTTCTCAGGTGAGATCCCAACGTGCTGGGACGGACCGGCAAAAATAACACGCAAATGAACTGACACATACGTAAACCTGTACATGTGCTCACAAGCTTCAATAGCCCTCAGCAGATTAACGTGGAAAACTGTTGATTAATTGAGAGCAGTTTGTTGGAGGGGGGGAAAAATCACTTTGGTGCATGTCTAAGATGTGGGTTTGGGGAGTGTTGCTAAGATTAAATGAATTTCTCATATGCATTCATCCCCTTTGGACACAGTGTTCACAGGCAAAGCCGTCCCGAAGGTAATGAAAATAAATACAGGTCTCGGGAAGCCGTGTCCAGTCCAAGGACCTCATTCTTACATAACGCTCCTATTTGAATTAGGTTTACATCAGTTTATTTGACTTAATTTCCCAAAATAGTGTTCTCATTGAGTTGCATAAGGTCTGTAGGTCCTCGGTGGAAAGGGTGATGGGACAAGAGGGAAAAGGAGAGGCTGAAAGAAGAATGAGAGGAGTGTTAACGCTGACATTAGAAGTACGCGTCGGCCGTTCACTGACTCTAAATCTGACATAAATATGGTAGTAGGGCAGTAGAAGGTTAGCTTTAAGATAATAGTGTTCAACCTAGCATAGTGTAGATACAGTTCACAGATGAGCCTACCGCATAGACTGTATAAAAAGAAGACGCCATGACAGCTGCTCTAAAGTGAAGCCAAAGCAAGTAGAGCTCCCCCTGGTGGCTGGCTGCAGTATATATCATAAGCTCCACCCCCTCCATGTTAGCGGATGGGACTTGGGCCAAACTAAAACCTTAAAATACACCAACCCAACGGCATATAAAATAAAACACAAACAATAGGTATTATCACAAGTAACCATCAGTAGATAAATAGTTCAAACACTAAGCTGAATACATAAATCAACACGAGCTCTGCTTTTATTGCCCCGCCTCTTACGACAGTGGTTTAACCCGTGAGTTTTAAAGGCTGGTTTGGTCTCTTGCACAGCTCTAAGATTTAAAACTTAAAAGAAAATATGTTTAATCTACCAGAGACTCTATTAAACAACACTGATTGGGGTTTCTTTTCACACACAAGCAGTATGGCCCATCCCTCTTTGCCTCCTCAATCACCATTGTACTTTTACTACAACAAAATACGACTAAAATGTGTCTCAAGCTCAGCAAAACCCACGACTGTGTCAACATTGTACATCTCTGGTCTCCATTACGGGCGTTGATTCCTACTAGTAGCACACACGTTTGATCACACTGAACATGTTGTTCATAAACAAAGCAGTGGAACATGAACCAGGGAACATCGGGGAATGCCAGTGTCCTCACTCACTGCAGATGCTCCATTTTTGATCTGATTATTTCCTGGAACAGAACGGTTCGTGAGCAGCCGTGCTGAGGCGTGTAGGAGCTTTATCTCGATCGTTTTGTCTTGATTGCCCCGTGAACACGAACCAGACCGAAATTACGATATTGTGTCAATTTCTCCCTGAATCGTAACAAAATGCACAGATTAGCCACAACATTATGACCACTGACAGGAAGCGTAAACGACATTGACCATCTTGTGACAAATCAATGTTCTGCTGGGAAACTTCTGGACCTGGCTTCATTCATTCATTGGTGTGGATGTTACTTAGACATGTAACACCCATCTAGACCAGACCAGGCACCCCCACCCCATAGCAATGACACTCCTTGATGGCAGCAGCCATCCCCACACACAAAAACGCTTTAGGAACAACTCAAAAAAGCACAAGGTGTTGACCTGGCCTCCAAATTCACTAGATCCCAAACTGATCAAGTGTCTGTGGGATGATCCACAGAGGCCCCTCCCCTAAAAGACCCCCCCACTAACAACATTTTGGTGCTAGACACCACAGGACACCTTCAGAAGGCCCCGTCCATGCTTTGATGAGTCCCAACTGTTTTGGAGGCACAAGGAAGAAACTACACGATATTAGAAAGGTGGTCATAATGTTTTGCCTGACTGGTGTATTGCACCTTTAGGATATATATTAGCTAGTTTGTTCATACAGCTCCAGTATTGAATGATTGCCAGTGATTGGACACAACATCAGCACAGATACCTGGACAAAGGGCAAGATTTAGAAACCAGATGTTTTCAGATTCAGTCACTAAACCTGGTTGTATTTTATTTACCACATTTGTAATTGAAGCTAAAACGGCCTCCTTATTGAATTACCAGCCGGTTCAAAAGGTCTGCTCTGATTCAGTTCAGTATTTAGAGAAAAAGAAAAACACTTTTCACTCCCTTTTCTGTACCTGAAAATCTAATGGCTTTACGGAGCAGCATGATTCCATCATCTGCTTTTGTAAGATCATTAAAAAGCTTTTATGGGTTTTATCCGTTTGGAATTGTTAGTCCATTTGCACCTGGGTAAAATATAATATCTTGAACAAGCTTTCCATGGCAAACACTGACAGGAAATTACAAGAACTTGGCGTCTTAGCGGCTTCTTCCACTGGCTGCTTGTGTCGCAGAATATTTTTGCAGATATTCGACCGCAAAACCTTTTGGAGACGGCGCATCCAAAGTAAATTCGGGGGCCGCGGCGGTTTACGGAAAGGTGCACACACACACACACACACACATTTCCACAGAGAGTGACCCCGCTAGACTGAAAATCACCATCACCGCATTAAATCCCAGAGTGGCCTGACCGCATGCTGTTGCTTAAGTTTGTGCTCTTTCTCTGTCACGGTTTGTTTGGGGTCAGCCACATTTTGGGATTGGATCTAATTATCCTCAGGTTCATTCGGATCAGGTAATAATGTTTGCACTTCAGGTTTGGGTAGGTTTTCCACTAGTACCTTTTTTTTTATTTTTTGGATGAAGGCCAGGATTTCTGCCGCTGCTTTGAGGCCCTAAACCTCAGGGGATCAGTGTAAAGAGAGGGGAGGTGATGGACACGACTATGCAGCCTGTGAGAGGAGTGCGAGGAAGCATGTTAAAACCAAACGAGAAAAAAAAAAAAAACATCTTCTCCGCTTCTCAACATCTGCATCCACTCACAGTTTCCATGTTCTGGCCTGATGAGCCACAACACATGTTGGGTCTGAGGGAGCACTTATACAAGCACACACACACACACACATCCCGAACGAATCACACCGAAAAAGAGCAAATGTGTGTGTGTCTGTGTTTGTGTACACTAGAGGCAGAGAGAGATGTTCTTGGCCGAGGCACAATCAAGAATCAGACGTCTTCCTCTGCCAAGGACAAGTTTAACTCTATTCTGCTTATTTTTGGCTGCAGTGGCCCAAGTAAATCACTGTGCTGCTTTATTGGCAATCGCTGAGAGGCTGCCACGGGCTGCGGCCCATCTCCTCTCTGCTCGCTGTGTCAACAAGGCTCCACGCCATGTGTGGGGGGTGGAGGGGGGGCGAGGGGTCAGAGGTCGCAAGGCTACACAAGTCCCGGGCCGGTGAAGGGACGCGGAGTCGGGGAGCATCGGTTACAGACGGGGAAAGGTGGTTTTGAAATGTCTGGAAAACCGTGAGACTGCTGCCTCTTTTCACAGTCACAGGCTAAAGAGGAATGTACAGTAATACTAGACGGGGATTTAAGGAGGATCCTGACAGACAGAGGCATTCACAAAGTAGTTTCTGAAAGCTTTCATTGAGATTTTCACTCGCTCTTAGTGCCCTCTGCTCAAAGAAGAACCACGTTAGAAATAGTTTGTTCTGTTGCTGATTCTCTTTTCTGTTTTAAAGATGAGTCGATCTACATATTCAAACATCTAAAGACTGTTCCTTTAAGCTCATTTTAAATCTGCTCATAAAGACAAGTTGCAGCTCTGCGCATTCAACCGAGAGGTCAAGACTCAAGGGAAATCCAAAGGGGTCGTGCAGTGTTATACAAAGCCTTGCACAAACATGAAACCTGTGCAATATGCAATGACTATAAATGGTTAAAAGTAATAAAATAAAAACATAATAACCAGTGAATTTACTGTCTCTTAAACAACACTCGTATATGAATCGTTGCCGCGTTAGAAAACCTCCCAACCTTCGTTACATAAAAACATAAAAATGAGATGCAGCCAAAGAAGCTGGCACAGATGAACGAAAGCAGCGCTCGCTCTCTCTCTCGTTACTCCATCCAGCGTTTTCAAATGGAGACATGTTTACCTGAGCTCCTACACATGCTGGAAACGTTCAATCACAAAGTCAGTTAATGGGGCATTCCAGTTAGAGGAGAAGATCACTGACTCTCTTACGTTCACTTCAAATAAAGCAGTTTAGCTCATTTTAAAAGCTCTACACAAACGCAAACAGCTAGCTTAGCCCTTTCCAAATTCATTAAAAATTAAATGCTGTGTACTCTACCCTGATCAGGCATAACATTATGACCACCTTCCTAATATTGTGCAGCTCTCCCTTTGTGGTGGCTCATCAGAGAATGGACATGGGCCTTCTGAGGGTCTGTCCACACGGAGACACTTTTTGGTTTAAGCGCAAATGTTTTGCATTGTTTTGGACGACCGCATTGCCCTCTTCCGTTTTTGTGTGGACGGGGAAAGCGGCGAGAAACGCATACAAGTCGTGTTGAGACGGATCCGTGTGGATGCAGATATTCTTGAGGGAAAACAGAGGGGGAAATATCGTTTTTGTACATGTGGATAAGGCCTGAGAGTGTCCTGTGGTGTCTGCCAACAGATTGTTGTTAGTAGGGGGCCTTTGATTGGAGGGGCCTCTGTGGATCATCCCACAGATGCTTGATCAGTTCGGGATCTTGTGAATTTGGAGGCCAGGTCAACACCTTGAGATGTTCTTCATGTTTGTTTTTAGTTGTTCCTAAAGGAGCCATCAAGGAGTGTCATTGCTATGGGGTGGGGGTGCCTGGTCTGGTCTAGGTGGGTGCTACATGTCTAAGTAACATCCACACCAATGAATGAAGCCAGGTCCAGAAGTTTCCCAGCAGAACACTGAACTGTCACAAGATGATAAATGTTATTCACTTCTCCTGACGGTGGTTTTAATGTTGTGGCTGATCGCTGTATGTTGGCTCAACTTGCATTAACAGTCTCTAATCTTCTTCCATTCTTTAGCTGATGTAAGTTGGAAGGCTAACTTCGCCCGTCACTCCATCTTTGTATTGTACACCAACCAAGCGTCAGATGTCATCGTGAGGATAGATGACAGACTAAAATCTAACCTTTTTTTTTATTATTACTGGCACATAATCTACCTGCACGACCATTCACAGCTCTGATGTAATGTTTTGTCACCAGACTCAGAGCTCCAGGCCTGTCAGACACACATCCTGATACCGCACTGACTCACACGATGGAGGAATAAAAGCTGCGAACATGACGTCGTCCTGTCGACCTTCGCGGAAGCCAAATAGTCCTCCATTCATGATCGCTAATCACGCCGCCGCCGCTTAGCAACGCTGACAAACACAGAAGCGTTGTGGAACAAACGAGTCGATGTGATTCAGTGAAAATTCATAAAAGGCGGCGAACGCTTGAGTCGCGGCTGTCGTGCTGCAGCGATGAGCGCTCGTACAAAGCACGAGCTCACGCAGAGAAGTGGGTCCATTAGCAGAATCCATCAGCCCTACATGTTAACATGCTAAAATATGCATTCAGCGCACATATGCACCGCTCCCTCGCAAACATCCACGTCCCTGTAAAATTGTGGCGTGCCTGTAGAACTCCCTTTGGGTGAAATTAATTTAATGTTGGTAAGGAGCCCGCTGGCCGCCTTTAAACCTGGCAGCGTCGGCCCCGGGGCCCGCAGAGAGTGGTGAGCCATCTATAAATGTGATGATTGCCGCCCTGTGTGCAGCGTAAAAGTCAGCCAATGACCTTCCCACCTCCCGCCCTGGCATCAGCCTCTGCATCCCGCTGGCCCCAGAATGGCTCCTGCTGCAGAGCCATGAGCTCCAGTCGCCTGCACTTAATTGTAATTACAGCTACATTATTGGGAATTCAATAACAATAACAGCCGCTGAATCTTTCACCCAAATTATAGGGTTGAATGTGGGGCAGACTATGGGGAGAGTTTGCAGGGGTGTGGGGGTCTTGAGGAGTAAAAATAAGAGGTGGGAGCAGTGGCGAAGGAGGGGGGGTTTTCACAGAGTACACACTGAACCCTGAATTACAGCAACAAACTGGCCACTAATTGACCAAACTCGCACTCCTCTATGATTTGTGAGGGACGAGGGTTTGCCCCGTAATTCTCTGTCCCTGCTCGGAATCCAAAAACCTCGCAGCGTCGCCATTTATTTTCTCCGTCCGTCAGTGGCTTCCTCCGTCCAGTAACAAAGTGCTTCTCAGTGCGAGGGTTCACGATCCACAGAGGAGTCGCAACATGATTCATGGAGTGTTAAAACACGGAGCCTTAATTCACTGCTACACAGCTGCATGATTGATGTCTTTTCCACATAAAAATTGGTGTTTACGGCCTTCGGCTTTCTAAAACGAATCAAATCAAACAGCTTCAGAAAAAAAGAATATCAAGAGTGGTGTTGCAAACGCTGACAAATGTGTGTTTCCCATCCAGAACAAGGGACTGCAACCGAGGCTGATGAATTGCTTTGATTTGGACCAAAAGCACTGACTGAAAAGTGGCCAGTATCTGATTTGGATCTCACAGTAATAGTTTTGGCGATTGCGCTGGCGAAGCTGATATCTGGAAACGAGGCAACATGGCTGCAACAACAGAAGGGGGCCGGTTCAGGCAGATTATCTAAATATTCAGCTAAAACGGAGAGTGAGCATGCCTGAAATACTGGGGATAAACACTCGGTTCAGATGGAAAATGTGTGTGTGTGTGCAAGACTTTGGTGAGTACCACGGTGCCTCCTCGAGATACAGCTCATAATAGCTCATAGCCCATCTTAGTCTGGTGTAGGCAGAATTTCTTATCAGAATATGAGTCTGGATTTCATTATTAGGCGTGTTTCAGTTGATAAAGAGAAGAAAGTATCTCTCAGCAACATTATATAAACAAATTTAACTCCTTGGTGCTCAGATGACGTGTATACCTTCGGTCCATCACCACATGAAGCCCGTCCAAATGACTGGATTTGCCCTAGGGGAGGGTCTAGGGATTGATTATCTGACTCCTTACTTGTATTTCCAAACTCTTCTGGCTTCTTTTTCATGGTGTCACCTGGTCTCAGATTAACTCAGATTAACTGTTGTGTTGTTATTCTGGCCAAAACTGCAAAAAAAAGTAGAGCATCTCCTCACTTAGTACTCTGTATCAAAGACTGTATGAAAAATGGACGACTATGACAACTCCTCAAAAGTGAAGCCAGAGCACATAAAGCTCCCCCTGGTGGCTGGCTGCAGTATTGTCACAGTCATAAGCTCCGCCTCCTCCATGTTAGTGAATGGGACTACTTGGGACAAGGATTTTCAATTCAAGGATGGTTTCTGTCATTTCAGTTAATACACCGTTGATGAGAAGTTTCGTTTTAGTTACCGTATTTTTCGGACTATAAGTCGCACTTTTTTTCATGGGTTGGCTTATACTCAGATGCGACTTATATATTAAAATATATAATTTCACATGTCCATTATTTTCACACTGACAGCAGCAAGAGAGCGCTCTACGCTCCTGCGTAATAGCGGCGGCGCTCCGTCTACCTCCGAAGTTCGCGGAGTTGCTTAGAAGTGACACAAAGGATGAAGAATTCAATGGATTTAGTGATTTGGAGTGAGATGGAGAGTTTGGTAAACTTGTTATGTTATGTTGTTTATGCTATAGTTATCTGAATAACTGTTAATATGTTATATTAACATACCAGACACCTATTCAGCCCGTTGTTATTACTATAACTTGCCTTTCAAGATGAAATGTGTTCTTGGTTTCTGATTTTATCAAATAAATTTCCCCCCAAAATGCGACTTATAATAGCTAGCTAGCTACTACGTTTGGCCAATGGGAGGAAGTGGAGATGTGTCATCCATTTTTTTTACAGCCTATGCTCTGTACCACACTGTAGTACGTTTGAGTCTAAAGTCAGTAAGTACAACAAATTGGTGCGCTTGAAAGAAACAAGAAGAAGCATTGAGGCGGTGAGGTGTCAGTCGGTTGTAATTTTGGAATTTGGACCCTTCGTATATTTTTTTATTCGATTATTTTTCAGTGAGTTTCCCACCCTGAACAGAATATGTTCAAGTAATCAGTCTTGGGCCTCTTTTCTGAATCACTGCACACACATGGCCCTATAAGAAATGGTTAGAGCAGCTCAACAGGGGGAAATAACAGTAATGATCCCTATGAGTCGAACCATACACAATAATTCAGACCAGATGATAGAACTATTTGTTTAAAGAACTATTAGAAGAAAAAAAAGCGAATTCATTCAGTCCGTGCAGCAGTACAGTCAGTCAGTAACCAATCTCCTCTGTCTCCATTTGTCAAGACACCAGTGACTCAGTACGACCAGCTGTTTCTTATTTTTTTTCCTGCTCTCTCCTCCTCCAGTCCTTCCTCAGTCAGCACCCCCTCCCTCCAAACATTCAGCTCACCTCCCCTCCATGTGGAAGCTCCAGAGCCGACCTCATACACCGACCAGGCATAACATTATGACCAATATTGTGTAGGTCAGAGAATGGAGGCCAGGTCAACACCTTGTGCTGTTCTTCTTCTTAAAGTGTTTTTGTGGCTGCATCCTGCTGGGGATGGCTGCTGCCATCAAGGAGTGTCATTGCTATGGGGTGGGGGTGCCTGGTCTGGTCTAGGTGGGTGCTACATGTCTAAGTAACATCCACACTAATAAATGTCAGGTCCTGATTAGCTTGTGCCTTGTCCCCAATAATCATCCACTCCAACGTCCTTTCAGCTATCATGAGAGGAGAAGCAAAGAGGCCAGAAATGTTCTGTACCAGGTTGTAAATGTGTTTATTTCTGCTGTAAAGTTGAGTATTTTAACACTGAAGGTCCACGAGGATTGATTTGTCTCTGGAGCCAGCACCAAGTGACCATTCAAAGAACTGAACCGCGGTGTTTGGCCCTTCTGTGTTGGCTCCACTCATCCCTCATGCCGACAGAAACGTGGAACACCGCGCTCGTTTTTTTGCATTTTGAATTTTGAAGTTTACAAGATGTGTAGGTTTTATTTTATTATTTTTTGTCTTTTCCACATAGAAGCAGTCTTTAAATACACAAGTTATCACCAGTCTGGCTTCACAGTGACAACGTTGTGAGGGTTCACAGACACTAACACACACACACAAACTGTCCAATTAGCTCCTGACATTTAAAAACAACGCTTAGCTCTGTTTTCCTTGAGTCCACTGAGTAAACAGCTCAGCTAAAAAGGCGCAAACATAACTGACAGTGCCTCTCTCTTGCTTTCTCTCCCTCTCTCTCTATATCACTCACTCACTAAGTCGCACTCTGGGCCTTAAATAGAATCTCTTTATATCTAAATATTTGTCTTCTTCTTCACAGGAGGAGATGACGGAGGGATGCCTGCGATGTAAACCTGCCAAAATAATAATCAGGCTCCCTCATCCGCTATTTATTTATTTATTTTCTCTTAACTCCATACAGGCACATGCACAAGCTCGCTTTCTATCTTCTTTCTGTTTCAAACACATCCACGGAGAGAAGCTTTGTTCCTTCCCTATCTGGAGAACGGGCATTCTTTAAGGGAGATGAAAGAGAGCTGAGGGGATTGTCGGGGAGAATACATGCGAGATAGTGACAGTGAGACGGGCTTCTTATTACATGGGTGAGGTCGAGCCACAAAATCACTCCATTTTCTGTGAGATAATGCCGTCGTTAGTCGGTTTGCAGGCATCTCAGATCAGCAATCATGTCGCTGAGTTTAGACGGTTGCAAACTGTGCAGCCTGAGCCAGCAGATGATTAGCTTAGCTTTAAATAAAGACCGGAGTAAACTTCTCAATTGGTTCTCACAAAAAAATGAAGAAAAAAAAAAGCCATTAAAACACAGCTGGTCAGCAGGTGACGCAGCTCTCCTCATGGAAACTTGGCGAGATGCGAGACTTGTTAGTGCTGAAAGACAAAACTCAAACTGCATTGCATAAACAGCTGATGGAGTGGCTCAGCTAAGCTAGAACATTGGGTTTCTTGTCTATGCATGCCAGAGCGTTTTGCTCCTGACTTATAAATGTTGGTGAATCGTCCAGAAATGCTTTCTAAATTTCTGGGCTCATATTCCAATATGAAAAACATAAAAAAATAAAAAGAAGCTGAAACAAAGGCAAGTGCTTGGACGTTTCATCCGGTTAGCTTCTTCAGCTCAAAACGTCTGAGTTTTTATTAGGAACATCTGTGGGAGGTGCCTACCTGAAACCCAAATGACTAGGGTCTGTTAACAACCACGTACTCACCTGCAATTAGAGGAAGTTGTTCAGATGAACCTGGGTGGTATCCTCCTCCTTTTCGCCGACTAGTTGCTCTCTAGTGACTCTTTAACAACCAGAAACTCCCCAGACTAAAGGTTTGGTGTGAATGGAGGTGGAACATTTTGTGGAGAGATGTTACGACTGTTTGGAAGTGGTGTCTCAGCCCACCTCCCTTATTCAGAGGTTATGATAGGTAGGTAGATCCCACCCCATCACACCGTCCAAAGACAAGCTGGTTAGGTTCAGTGGTGATTCTAAATTGTAAAGGTGGACCCTGTCTCTCGCCCCAGTGACAGCTGGGATAGGCACCAGCCCTCTCCACGACCCTCCAGAGGACAAGCAGTTCTTCTCTGCCCAAAATGTGGACATTGTTGTCCTCAAAAGGGTGTCCCTTGTCCTTCGGGTGTAGGTAGGCTGCTAAGTCCTGATCTGAAAAATGTTGAACCAATGCAAAGCACCTGCAACTGGGGCAATGTCCTGCAAAACAAAGACAAAGAACGCTTTCTCTTCCTTGTTTAACCAGAGTTTGGCTAGCCGTCAGTAACTGTCTCTTCTGTAGACTGTGCCTTTTAAGACAATCCAATCGTTGCTCTTTTGTTTTGTTTTTGCGCTGCTGTCCAATCTGAACGACGTCCAGAACAGCCTGACCTAACATTTACCAGTTGGTTAATGGCCAGCGCTCATCTTAGCCGGTCAGTTAACATCTGTACCGGCTATGCTTTCCATGGAAACGGAGCCAGTTAGGGAAAATGTGTCTGTTTCTATTTGTTCATCCAACCGTCATATAATATGAGTTTTGTGTCTCTGTTGTTTCCTGAAAAAATTAATCTCCATTTGGATTTGGAATCAAACCAGCTGCTATACGACACTGAGGTCATCAGCTAACTAACTAGATGTCTATCTGGATTCGTTGGACCGGTATTTTAGGTATGTTGAGGGAATTAACATAGTAAAATGTACTACTGCTGTGTGTACTATAAAACATCTAGAAGTGAGTAGTTTGCATCGTCACAGCGGCCCTAAAGATTTCAGTGTCAAGTGATATTTGAGTTATGTGAATTTAAACGACCACAATCATTCATGCAATGCACTGAAACTGCACCCCGAGATATGTTCTGTTACCGGTTCCATGTTTACAGAAAAGAAAACACATCTTTAGTTTCCGTTTAAAGATCTAAAGCTGTGGTATTTTCACCCCTCTCTTTACACACTAGACTGCTTTTCATTCTGTCGGATTGGCGATTGCAGCGTGTTTTCAAAAGCCCAGCGATAGCTCCCTGCGTTCCCTTCGGTGCAGTTTCCTCTCATCTGTTATTTCATTTATGTGCTGGCCGATCAGATTCCTGAAACACTGCAGCGAGTTTTATCTCACAGTTTGCTCCAACTACTAAAGTCAGAGGTATGTGCATGCACTTTGCATACATGCAGGGGTGCATTGCTCTCCCTGCTAGCAAGCATCACTTGCAGGACTGGACAAGCCTGCATTTATTAGCCAAAACAATCCTTTGGAAATCCCACTTAATTCTCCTTAAGTCTCCTATAGATCCTTTTTTAAACATTCTGAGAAGTTTACCTCATGTTCTTTTCCCTCATCAAGGATCTGCATATCCAGGCACCGTAGACGAAAGATGGGGAACGCCCACCGCCGTCAGCAATGAGAGGCCGGGTGACTCAGAGGCAGCAAGCCCTTGTCATTTTGGGTTTGCTGTGCTACAAAAGATGATGAATGCTACTGTAATGGGAAGATAATTTGGTGTGTTGGCCTGCTTGTTTTGCTGTAGACTAACATTTCATGTTCTTTCAGCATTATTACAAAAGGTTTTCTCAAAAAATGAAAAGTTTGAAAAGGTATCAGGACCGAGTACAGATCCCTGAGGTACTCCACAACCTGTTTTAGTTTATTTAGACTTAGTAAATTGCTTGGTCAGCTTAGAACCACAAGTAAAAGGAAAGATAATATACAATAAGTTAAATGTACAAGAAATAGAGACAGAAGTTCATATATATTATATAAACAGGAAGGATTTTCCTAACTACGAAAGGTGCTCTCAGAAACTTGAAATGTAGGGCCGATTGGTGCATCTGTAGTTTTATTGTGCAGCAATCAAAGTGACTTCTGTCTATGCTCCAGCTCGATCTGTATCTGCAGACGAGGATTAGGTGTGTCTCTCAGCTCCATCCCCCAACCTCCAACCTCTGACTAATGAACGCTCACCTACAGACACAAAATCTGGTCTGATTGTGCACGTCCAGGCCTGTCACAATCAGTATTAACACCCTTCACTCATAGCAGAGATTCACCGATAAGAATTTGCATGTGCTCATGTGCGTGCACAGTCATGCATAGATTGATAAGCATAGAGGCAACCGTATGCAGAGACATATAAAAGCATATAGGCTCTGCACGTACACTTGTATCTGCACCTATAGGGCAGAGCTCAACAGAGTCTGGACTAAGTCCCCATCTGTTTCGAACATGTTGGATATTTGTAGAGCTTTATTCACAGAGTGCGTGACCTTTTATCTGCAGGTTGTTTCATGATAAAATAAAGTTTTTGTTTCGCCCGCTCATTACCATCCCTAGTGTCAAACGCTCAAATTAGTTTTTCAGGTTTTTGAAAAGTGGAAACATGGCTACAGATGTATAACTGTATTCTGGACGGGTCTTAATTGAAGACCTGTGTGCTCTGTGTGAGCAGGGTTACATTTCAAACACTCAGCAGTCGTAAACGGTGTTGTTTCCAGGAGCCCACTCTGCCTGTCTCAAAGACGGGCCCGTAACACGGGACACGAATCCAAGCGGCGCACCTGATTTGTGTCAGAGGAGGATGGTTACTGGAATAGCGCTTGGTTTAGTAGTCATGTGCATTACTGTCTTTATTTGAAGAGGCCACAGGGAGCTTCTGACGCAGGCTGGCGCCCAAACAGAGAGAAGCAATGAGAAACAGACTGAGCGTGGGGGTGGGACGGCTGGAGTGGAGGTAAAGAAGGAGCCTGGGTGTGCAGAGAGAGAGAGAGAGAGAGAGATGGGATTGTGTGACACGTCTTTATGGTTGCAATACAACACCGCGTACAACCGATAAAAATACCTTACGCTAAACCAAGCACTAGTAGCCAGATGCAGATTAAAGTGCCTCACAAAGTTCTGGTGTGATAATAAAAAATGTTTAAAAAAAAAAAGGACTGAGCAGCAGAATTAAACATTTTTAAATCAGCTATGGCTTCTTGGGACAGTTTGACATCACTAGCATGGAGGTTCCCAGGAACACAAGACGTTAACGGGTAGATATATACGTCCAAAGGGGGCACGTTCAAGTCCCCGTCTCCCTCGCAAAGGCTTGACTTCCTGCTCCTCCAAGCAGGATGAATGGAGTGTGAAAAGAGCATCTGGAAAAGTGAGAGTGACCCGGGACGAGAGAAAATGATGTACAAGAGCAAATGGTGGGTGTGTTAATCTTTTCTGTCAGAGGTACAAACCAGAGACAGCTCTCCTACTTCACCGGAGCTCTTCTGGATTTAAGCGCTCCTTCAAAAAAAGAAACTAGAGCTCATAAAATAAAGTATGATCATCTGTCAGAGTGAGCTGAGGAACAGTATCTGGTGGAACTCATGAATGGGTTTCTGTATGTACCTGCTGATGTCTGGATTGACCTCCAGTTAGTTATAACTGATCGTCCTGGAGTCTGTTTGGCGTCTTCCAAAACATATTCAAGTTACAACGATCAGGCATAACATTATGACCACCAAAACAGTTGGGACTCATCAGGGAATGGACATGGGCCTTCTGAGGGTGTCCTATGGTGTCTGGTAACAGATTGTTGTTAGTGGGGGAGGGGCCTCTGTGGATCATCCCACAGATACTTGATCAGTTTGGGTGAATGTGGAGGCCAGGTCAACACCTTGTGCTGTTCTTCTTCCTAAAGTGTTTTTGTGGCTGCATCCTGCTGGGGATGGCTGCTGCCATCAAGGAGTGTCATTGCTATGGGGTGGGGGTGCCTGGTCTGGTCTAGGTGGGTGCTACATGTCTAAGGAACATCCACATGAATGAATCCTCGTCTTGTGCCATTTATCTGGGTCCAGCTTCCCCCGAAACACCTCTCCCTCTCCCAGTAGGCGTCCAGGAGGCATCCTTAGATGCCCTAGACACCTCAACTGACTCCTCTCAATGTGGAGAAGCAGCGGTTCCCGGCAGATCATTGAATTGTCACAAGATGGTTGATGTTATTTACTTTTAATATGAGGGTTTGAGTAAATTGTTGATAAATTCACCTAATCATGAGTAAAGTGTTCATATTTTAAATACATCTACAATCTTTTATAGGCACTAACTGCCTGATGCCTGGAGCCAATGAGCATCAAAGACTGTTGAAGTCCAGAAAACTGACTTTGTCACTATTTCATACTAATTTCTAGATATATTTGATGCATCAATTGTCATTTGTACCAGAAATTAAGGTCTTAACTTGTAGTGAGGCTGAACAACCCAACTGGGCTCAGTCCAGTACTGTTTTGGTGTTATTTGTAGCGTCTACTTGCTCGGTTGTTGTCTACTGTTGCGCAAGCGTCTCTTATTTACAAAAATCCCGTAACGAGCTAACTGTGACTGTAAAACGGAGGAAGAGAAAAAAAAAGCAGCCAAAGGGAGAAGCTGTTAAGAAATTGTGAAACAAATGGGAACCGACAGAGAGACTAACAGACCGGAGGTCAAATCATTTCCGAGCATTTAATTTAACCCGCTTGCAAACACCAGCGTTTTGCTGCACGCACGTTAAAACTGCTCAACTGGTGTTTAGTCAAGTCGCCAGCCACGGGAAAGGTCAACAAACTGACTTTCGAATACTTTCAAATGATTGTCTAATAGCTCTGGAACTCACTGTATTGTTCTAATGTGGCAAATCCCACCCATCTGGCACGGCAGCAGAGCCAACACAAATCATAAAAATTATCATCAAAATATGACTTGGCTTCAGGGTTTTTTTGTTTTTTTGGGCCTCTTGTGGGAAGTGAAGAAAGGAGATGTGGAAAAATGGGAAAGTTATCCCATCCTCGTCCCCCGCCCCCTTCCCCCTCCCCTCACGAGTCTCTAGCTCCCCCAGTGGGCAGGCCGAGGCAGCTCCCGGGGATTCTGCATCAGTTCGTCATGTTCTTATCTGACATCCATTAGAAAGCATAATGGGGAGCAGATGCCTTGGAGATGGATTGCTAATCATGACACCCACGCACTGCACCTATAAAAAAGCAAAAAAATAAAGAGTAGGTCTAATTGCATAACACTTGCCGGCTCTCTGTGGGACTGTGGCTGTGATTTAATGTTTGCTAGGGGACACATTCAGACAGAAATATACAAAAAGGCATCTTTATGCATGCGCTCACACGGCAGGGAACAGATACAAACATCACAGGCAGAAGAAGATAAATAATCAGTCGCACATTCAGATGTTTGCCGGGGAAATAATGAGTGTAACGCCTTGGGAGAGCAACGCCTATAAACTGTTTGGGACGCGGAGTCACCGGCCAGGAATAGACCGTCAGGGAAAGGAAGTGAAGAGTGGAAGAGGGAGAAAGAAGAAGGGGAAAATAAATGTGCAGTGTCACCGGGAACCGAACCGTCATCGCGCCTCTTCACCTGCCAAGAAAAACAGCAGCACGGAGGGAAAGAGAGGAAGAGAAAGAGAGAAACAGACGAGGAGGAGGAGGAGGGATGGAAAGAACGGAGAGGAAAGAAGACAAAGAGGCACAAATGGAAAACAAAAGGAAGCCGGTGTGAAATGTTAGTTTGCAGTTAGCGTGGAGTTCAAGGCTAACAGGACGACATAATTGGACGCCCGCCCCTCCCCCCCTAAGGAGATGATGCTGTTGATTGCAGGCAGAGGGGCCGGCGCCGTGGAGAAAAGGGCCAAAGTGTCCATCTGTTTGCGTGGAAACGAACATTGTTATGAGTACAGTTTGTCCTCTGATGTCATCCTGCTGCCTCTCATGGCCGGGCCCTCAGCCATACCACAGGCCTGCTGGTAAAACACATGCACACACACTAACCAACTGTGGCACACTAACACACAAGCACACAGAGGAGCACAATGGCAAAACACGCACACGGCTACACAACTAATCACACCTTAACGTGCAAAGGTGTGGAACAACAACAAAGACTTTATGAATACCCGTCAACCGCCGCCGTGAATAGAGCTCCGGGAGCTGACGTCACCCTGCACCGGCATATTGACGGGAAAGAGCGCTTTTCAAATTACTACTTGGTTGACAAACTGCAAGAAACTTGTCCTTGTATCAGCTGCAAGATGACAGCAGATGTGGATTGCTGCAATCAAAAGGTGCAAGAAGCAGGCAAGACAAAACGGATTTAGCTTGTGTAGCGATCACTTTATATCAGGTAGAGAATCCAGCGTAAGTTAGGCTATTGTTGTTGGGTTTTGCAGAAAAGTTCTTCAGTGCTTTCAGTGACTCTCTGGAGCAGGACAAAGGAGAGTTAATGAGGTAGCTATATCTAGGTTCTGCAGGTCAGGAACATTTCAATGCTTGAAAAAAGCACCTAGGGCATGATGGGGTCCGTGCTACATACTGTAATCTGTGTAGTTTTGCCTTGAACTGGTCAATTTCTTCCTGTTTAAAGTGCATAGTAAACTCTGACGGTCTGAAATCAGAGTTTTCCAGCCAGTATGGTGGTGTCAACGAGCTCTTTAGTGATGATCATAGACATATATACATAGACGCCTCATTGAGCGTCAGCGTCGCCGCCATATTGGAGGAGGCAACTCAGTCACCGTGACCCAATACGAGTCAATGGAGTGAACTTTATTAAGCGTCTTCTACAAAGTGCTGTAAGCATTTACACGTTCACACACAAACGTATATATTCAGGAAACCGATAGGAACCAAAAACGTCTGATTACATTCTGAGTAGTTTGGTTCCTATCGATTTCCTGAATATATATGTTCGTGTGTGAATGTGTAAATGAGAGGCATTAACTTACAGCACTTTGTAGAAGACTCTTAATAAAGTTCTCTCCATTGACTCGTATTGGTTCACAGGACAGAGCTGCCTCCTCCAATATGGCGGCGACGTTGACGTATCGCAACAACCTGGCCAACTCGCACAATGAGGTGATGGTGATGATAACTGTTATGTGATGCTTTGCTTCCTGTCTCCTCCTGGTCAACCCTCTCTTGACCTGCTGAGCACCTGAGTCCGATTTATGCTCAGGTAAAAGGAGGAGACTGTATAAGGAGGGGAGAGGAACGATGTCAGAGGCCGGGTTGTCTTTTAAATAGATTTTCCCTTAAGCAGGTGGTTTATTTCATTTCCTGTGAGGTATTAGGACTTCAGAGGCTTTATTATTTTAGTTTGGGATGCAGGTGGTGGTAGTCCTGTTTTTGTTCATTTTATTTAGGTTTAATTTCTTTCTTTAAGTAGTCTAGTTACTTAGTGGAATGAGGTCAGGGTCCTACGGCCCGATGTGGGTTGGCAATGTACCAACTTCCTCTTTTGTGCTTTTTGGCCGACACCTTCTTTTTAGTTCTTTGAGTTTGGTTTGCTCCTGCTAAAACACACAATGTTTGTACCTTCAGCTGTGGTCTGGCGTCTCTTTTATACATGATGCTTCTTTTGAGCCATTTTGGAAAAGGAGACCGTAACAATGACGATAGTATGACGGTAAACGAGACGTCTTTTATCACTCCAGGCTCGGCCAGCGTTGATTGACTCTATCTCCCTCTAGGTTTGGCGAGCGCCGACGGATCCTGTCACTGTTGGCAAAGTTTCATCCTCACATCCTCAGGCTCTTGTCTCCACACCTTGGAGCTTCCAAAGCAGAGATGAGACCAAGTCATTGTTTCGCAAGTTCCAAGTAAAGGCTAATTTAAGATACTGCAGGACTAGAAGCCGTAACCTACGTACGCACTTTTTTGCCAGTTGAGTTCATTTTTGTTTCTACTTCCTGCTTCACTTTCAACAATGGTGACTGAAACTTTCGAGTCATACAAATGTTTGTGTCTTTCCTTGATGTGTTCCTTGATCTTTTTTGATCCAAGGCCATTTGAAAATTGCGGAGATGGACAAGCAACTGGAAATTCTAAAGAAGAAACAAGCTACTACCAAGCAGACCAATCATTGCTGCAGCCCTAAACCTTTTAATTTTGAGAATTTAACAGTAATAATACAATAAATTTAAACGAAAGATTGTATTTTCTTTTTGTCAGGAGTCCTAACACACTGGTAGTCCATCACTAATCCTCTGACTCTTGGGTAGCACTCAACTCTTCTATCTAATGCAAATGTTACTGTACTTGCATCGGCTTGATCCTGTGACATCTGAGTAATTTAGATGTTTTCGTCATTAAGGGATGGTGAACAGGCATCAAAGTCCTTAATGCTAATCCTGATTATGTAAATATTTGAGCATTTGTAATTGATTATATGAGATTGGCATCGTTCAGTTCCTCCTTCTTCTTCTCGTCCTTCCTTTGCCAATTCATCCCACCCGTGCTAAATTAGACCCTCTGCCGGGTCGCTTTTGTCCCGCGGGCCGTATGTTTGGCACCACCCTGACCTAGATTGAAACCATGTACACATAATGATTCTTGTTTTCCCAAGCACAGGACAATGAGCTTTTCACTTATGAGCCAAAACTTTTTGATCACCTCTGCGCAATACGCCGCCGGTGCCGTCTTTGCGTGCAACCTAAATAACTCCGGCGTGCCGAGACAAGACCGAGGGTGCCCTGTGGTATCTGGCACCGAGCTAAAGATCGGAGCACTTTTTTTTTTTTTTTGCAGGTACTCACCACTGTTGGTTGGGATCATCCCACAAAGGTTTGCCACTTCTCACATGTGCCAACCCAGTATTTTGGCTCTTGGCAAACTCACCCCAGACCTTGACGTGCAGAGTTCTTACAAGATGGCCATTAATGGGTCATTAGAGCATCATTCACTGGGTGGAAAAGATGGGATTAAAACAAATTCCCCCAATTACAGTCGAGTATCTGGTTGTTAACAGATCAAGGTCACGTGAGTTTCAGGTGGGCACCGGGCACAGATGTTGCTAATTAGGGCATATACTCTCAAAGCAATACTCTACAGTGGTAGTGAATGCAACACATGGGCTAAGCTGAATGATATTTAGGGCTGAACAGGCCATGAATGAGCCTCTGGTGACGGTCAAAGCTCCAAGAGACTCCCTGCCTTTCTAGAAGACGCAGTGGGACGCTAGCGTCGTACAATTTGTTCTGATTACCAGCTCTTTGATGGAGTAACTCTGAGCAGTGATCCATCAAAGCCTCCCCTTATGCTACTCCCTTCACTCCTCTATTGCCTTTGAGAGTAACTACACCCTCATTTTTTATTTATTTTTTTTATTATTTTTTTTTCAGTTGAGAACTCGAGACACCAGCCAGAGAACGAAACGGGAAGAGATTTTTATGAGACATCTGCAAGAATGTCCTGAGAAGGCAATAAGTTACATATGTGCTCAGTGAAAAAGCAGCGCCATGAAGGCTTGAATGATGACATTATGAGATCATGATCCTCTCTCATTTTCAAATGTCACACCGAGAGGGAGTAAACATTTTGAGCGTCTTTGGACCAGGGGTTGCACGACTTCAGATCTTTTAAAGTCGACTGTTATGTGATGAAAGTCAAGTCGAAACTAACGCTGTGCAACAATGAAATCTATATTTTTGACCTGAATGTACATATGATGAGAACAGACAGCTCATGTGCTACATACTGTGAGCTGCAGATATGTATAGCCTGTATAAAAGCTAAAGCTAAAGGTCTAATATCTTTATCAAACAGCTGATGTGCAGCCTCCTTCTTTCTGTTACCACAGGATGTTTGGTGAAGTTGTTAACTGACTGCTAGTGTTAGCATTAGCCTTTTCAGATGCATTGTAGTAGCACTTTAGTTGTATTTCAGGACTGACATGTCATCTTCCTCTTTAATTGAAGTATTTCCACACACTTGATGAAAGTTTGCTGCAACGACCCACTGAGCTCCTCACCCGTCTTCTAGGAGGTCTGTACAACCCCTACTTAGTACGTCACAGTCCTGAACCATGGTTGGGAGACTTCTGGATCCAAGACAGTTCACTCTGACTTGTTAAAAGAATAATATATTTCAGCTGGTAATATTAACAACAGTCCATAAACACCAAAAGTGTATCTTAACACCATTTAGGGTTAGTTTTAGAAAAGTAAATGCACCAAAACTGGGTTAGGGTTAGGGTTAGGTTAGGGAGGTCGAGGGTTAGGGTTAGGGTTAAGGCACCCTGCTTGCACTTTGACAAGCAGGGTGCACAAGGTACCTACCAATCCCCAAAGAACATGTTATTTATGCTGATATTTATTTTAAAAAGAACAAAAAATAGAATCAGAACTCCTGGAAATCAGTCTCTGCATGATGTTGGGAGTAAATGCAAAAGTCTTTTAGCAGCCTGTAGCCTGTACAGTAGCAGAGTCTAGGAAAGTGCTGGAAACCTAGCTCAAACTATAATGTCAGTCAATGGGATAGACATCAGTGGCAAATAATTTATGCTAGTGCAACACATTATGCTGTCAACTTGTCTACAACAGACCGATCGGCCAAAGAAAAAAAACGTGTGGACTCTGATGAAGTCAAAAGGAAATCCCAGTTGCAAGCCAGAGCACACACAGTGCAACTATAGTGAACTTTGCTGTAGGTGAGGCCGAGCAAGACGCGACCTGCTCCAGGCGTAGATGTGTCAATACATGACTGGATGTGTTCTTGTTTAATTAGTTCTGGCTGATCCGCAAAAACATTCAGCGCAGGTTTATTTTGGCAGCGCTCGCTCCGAGTCATTTCATGACAGCGGAGATAAGCAGAACTGTTGAGATAATTACATGTCAAGATCAGACAATTTAAAGTTTCCTTTGTTTTTTTTTCATGTGGTTTAAGTATTGCCACAGACACCTTGAACAGAAAAAGTTGACTGCATTTTACGTTACCCAGATTAGCAGATTACAACGGGACAAATCGAAGCCATTCTTATTTACAGCTGTAGCCTGAGGGCAGCAGTTGAAGAGGATTAAGTGCTCACAGCTAAAATTACTTTTCCTGGGATTGAAACTAGCAGCCAAAAGATGGACCGGTTGGCCTTGTGTTGATGAATGCCCGTTTTTAAGTAGACATCCCTTTAACCTTGAGGTTATATCCCTGACTTGCATCCTCTGAGCAAGGCACAACTCCTGCCTAACTAAAAAATAATTGACTCTACAAGCTGAAATGAACAAGCCTTTAATGTGCAACCGCTACCAAACTCTGGATACGATGTTTACAGCAACCGAAAGTAGACTGACAGATATTTAAGTGTCCTCCAGAGCCAAAATGTGTGGCTACGTCTCTTATGGGAATCCCAGAGTCTTCTCGTAAATTCACGGCTCTCCAGGCCGAATGTTCTTTGGGCAGCGTTGATTGACTGCCGCTCCAAGGGTCATTATTTTCTGGGTGAGTGGTTACGTCCCAGAGACAGCAAGCAAGTCATGCCTCCAGGAGCAGGGGGCTGTAAATCTGCGAGTGTTTGTAAGGGGATACAATATGTGTGCATGACTGCTTGTCAGCATTTTGCCTTGAGGGTCACTTGACACTGACGTGGAGCTTACTCTTGCTTGTCCGGCGATCATTTCTCATTTTGGAACTCGACGTACAGATAGAATCTGTGAGTCCAGATGTTGGATGTAGGACGTGATGTTTGAAACTGTGCCTGTAATACATAAAAGCAGAGACGCAGTGGCAGGTGTTGGATAGTCGCAAATCCGAATAAGCCGATTTCCAAACTTTGTTTTTGAAACCACTTCTTCTCCTCAGCAATGCATCACATCAATATCGGTTCCACTCATTTCAACTCTACTAAAACCTCCCCAAGAACGTTCTGCTCACATTCATCCAGATGTTTTACCATTCAGTTTCAGAGCGTGGCCTACTTGTTTCTTATCCAAGAGCACTAAAGAAAGGCAACTCGACTTGTGGAGTTTCTTGAACACATTTCATCCAAGCAGCTACTTCGGTTCTAAAGGACTGGTGGAGAAGTGTCTGTTAGCCGCTACGTTCATTTTTAAGCCCCAACTCTTCCACCAGTCCTCAGGAGACTCTACAAGTCCCGGCACCTTTATTTTGGATATACCATGACCTGGATGACTGACTAACCTCCACAGACATAACTTGTTTCTTGCCACTCTTGACGTGTGACAGACAGCTTGCTATGTGCAGCCATTAGCTAGCTAGCAGGCATGCGAACGAGCCAGTTTTGCACAGCTAATTTAACCTCCACGAGAGTCAGATGTCAGCGTGGAGCTTGAGCAACGCTACGTGGCCTCACCTCGTGCATAACTGTCACGTCACGTCAACTCCCCCATAACTGACATTACTGGTTACCAGCTCTTCTGAGACATGAACGGGCCTGCGGGCTGGCGCAATGAGGATGATTCACTTACCCATAATAACATCCCTCTGTGCTGATTTACCTAAATCAATCAAACCTCAACAACAACAGTCAGCCTCCTTTGAGTTTATAAACCTAATCTGAGCTGGGACGTGAGACTTCATTGTCAATTATATGTTTTGTTTCCTTCAGTATGTGTTTACTGACAAATCACACTAGTATGCATTCAGTATTGAATTAAACAATGATCTCTCAAAGTGGTTCATTGTGTGAGCGAAGGACTTTGGTATAACATTCATGTTTTCCAATCCTGCGGTGTTGTCTTGAAACGTTTAACGTGCAAATATTCATTCATTTTAAAATGTGTGTTATTGATATGCACCTAAAACATCCTGTACATATTTTTAATATTATTCATTCATTTTCTGTTACTGCTTGTCCTCTTGAGGCTGCGACCAATTTAAAATCACCAATGAACCTAAGCAGCATGTCTTTGGACGGTGGGAGGAAGCTGGAGTACTTGAAGAGAACCCACGCAGACACAGGGAGAACATGCAGACTACACACAGAAAGGACCCAGTCGTCCATGATGGATTAGAACCCAGAACCATTACATCACCTTTATATTGTATTGTGGTTTGCATCATGTTTATACGCTGCATGTTCTTTTAGATGTACTGTATGTATGACTTGATCTCATACTCAAGCAGATGGGTCCCTCCAGATGTACTGGGTTCTGCTCAAGGCTTCTTCCTCTGTAAAGTTTCTTCGTGTCACCATCACATTAGCTTTTTCTCAGGGGTCTTTTGAGTCATTGGTTCTGCAAAGTCTCCTGAAACATTCTGGGTGATCATTGACGCTGCAGAGATAAAATTTACACTTTCACTAATACAGTATCCTCCTGGTCGGCCTCAAGCAGATGGGTCCCTCCATGTGAACTTGGTTCTGCTCAAGGTTTCGTCCTCTGTAAACTTTCTTCTTGTTTGCTCTGGTGTTTTTGTGTTATTGGTTCTTCAAATTCTCTTGAAACAATCTGGGTTATTACTGATGCTACAGAGACAAAATTTAGACGCTTACTGATGCATGCTCTACCTGTTCGGCCTCAAGCTTCGGCTTAAAATTTTTTCATGCTAAAAGGCATTTTTTTTCTTGCCACAATTGCCTTCATGTTAGCTCTGGTGTTTTCAAATCGGATTTTGTAAAAAGCATCCTGTGACAAATTATATTGTTATTGACGCTACACCATTAAAAAGTAATAAAAATGATAAAACTCAAGCCGACACTGTCAATTCATTTTTACCCTCATTATTTAACAGAAATCTTTATACCCATCTCCTCTTTTCAATGTCTTTTTTTTGGACAAATATATTGTCTTAGCTAATATGCTGATAGAAAAGGGCACTAATATCAAATGCTTGTTAGTTTAACGCTGATGCTAAAGTCACTGTAAACAAAGAATTTTTAACTTTTTAATAATTTCACAGCTGAGACATGTCATTGTATTGAGTTGTAAATATTTTCTGTGTTCGGTTTACTTCCTGTTTTTTATCTTGTAAAGTTCTTCCTCTGTGTTTCTCGTCTGTATTTCCCCTCCATTGTTTGTTGGATTGGTTTCTCCTTGTGGCTCCACCCTCGTTAGTTTCACCTGTGTCTCGTTAACTCCTCTTTCCAGGTGTGTACATATAATCCTGCCTCTTCCTTTGTCTGGTTCCTCTGTTGGGTCATGTTTGTTAAGTTGTTTCTGTTTAATTTCTCCTGCTCACTTCCCTGCTTGTTTGTGTTTTCTAGCGTTTTGGCTCAGCTTCTGGCCTTTTTCCCTGTTTTCTCAGCTTTGTCTTGCCTTTTTTGTTTCTCTACCTCATAGCTGCAGCACTTTTTCCTCTGAAGCTCAGCGGTTTACTAAGTAACTTTTCTTTCCTGTTCCTGCTTCACTTTCGCCTCTTTGTCACGCAGCCCAAAACTATATCCATTCATTTATTCATTCATCTTCTTCATTAGGCCTTTACCTTTCCTACATTAAGCTACCTGGTCGTTTCACTTGATAAACTCGAAGCTAAACAGCAGCAGCTTCTACACACCAACAGTTGCCTTGTATAAACAGCTTCCCATGTTGTAATCATGAGCTCACAGGTTCCACCTGAAGGCAACATACAAGCCCCACTGTTAGTGCTGATGTCTGCAAGGAACTGATAGTTGCTTCTCTGTACGTACACATGCAGAAACGGCAATAAAATAAGCCAACTGATTGCTTTCCAATGGGCCCAAGACAAGTTTGGCTTTATGTTTTCTTCTCCTTGCGTCTCACGACAGCAGTCACATTTTATTTCTTTGCCCTTCCAACTGGACAGCGTCTTAATGGTACCAAAGAACTTTAAGTACCCACGAGACTCGTTTTCTCTAGTGAGAGAATGAAAAACATATCCGTTGCATAAATTCGAAAAGCCAAATGCCTCATTATTTTATTTAAATATCCAGTTCTTACTTCTGCAGAAGTAACTTCCTTGTCTAACAGAATGAATCCTGGGTGGCCATTTAACCGGTTAGTCATGTAACACTGTTTATTTAAAGCTGTAATCCAAAGAAACCTCAGCTCAGTCTGTGGTCTTGCATTTGAGCGCGCCCTCTGCTTCTCGTCGATGCTATCACATTATTATTTCTCCAAATAGCAGGAAGAGCCTCGATGATTGTGACGTAGGCAGAAAACAAGGACGCGCTATGAATGGCCCGATGAAAACCAGAAATAACAACAACAACGTCTGTCTGGGAACGTCAGAGACGTGGGGTCGAGGAAAAGCACCGTGACAAACACTGTGTTTTTGTTGTTATTGTTACTAAAGTTGTAAGACAAAAGCTAAACAATGTTCTCTCTGCAATTGAAAACCTCTTGGCTCGGTGCGTCCCAGCTGCTTCGGTTTCCTCCCTCGCCCGTCTCACCCAGCGAGACTTCATTCATGCCATTGTGGATGTAGCATGGTGGAAACACAATGAGACCAAACTACACTTCCCCTGGCACCAGGGCTGCATTGTGGGACGCCGTGGCAGCAGATGCTGGGTCAGGAGGAACTCGACTGGGGACTTAAACGTTTACAGTTGAGAAAGCAAAGACAAAGTGCAGCCATGTGGTCGCACTGACCCTTTGGGTCCTTCAGACTCTTGTTGTGATTCCTACGTTTACAGAGTTAATCATTTCCACTTTACAACAATATATTTAGAGGAAATCAAATGTTTTAAATGTCATCACCAATACAGAAAATGAACATGGCTGCAATGCAACAACAACAGAAATACCTGGGAAGTATTAGCAGCAAGTTGGGATTGTAAATTAAGCTTGGTGTGCAGCCTGCCTGAACTGCCTCTAATATGCTTCATTTACATCCATAACTATCATATTTCCCTCTGCCACATTCCTAGTTGCTTCGTTGTGGCGTTACCTAGCTTTCATTATCTTAATTAGCATTGTGTGAATTCATCTAAAGGGCGTGAATGTATGTGACATCCATTTACATTATATGAAAAAGTCCCACATTGCAGACATTGTTGGGAAACTTTCAATATCTCCAACTCATTCCAGTTTAATTGGAGTCTAAACAATGTAAAGTGAATTAATAATGCATGCTTATTACCTGTTATCCAGTTGATTTAAATTACTGTTCATGTAGCTATTACTGCAGGTTAATAAGACATTTAAAACCATCCATGCATCATGTGTTGCTCACACTGGATCTTCCAAAGATGAGCAGGGTATATAGTGGATAATTTACCAATCAGAACATCGTGATCAAGAGGTTTAGTGGTCTGTGTTTTGGTCTAATTAACACCCTCCCGCCCACCAGCAACGCCCATTTACAGCCCGTTATACGCTTGTCCCAGGGGGCTCTACAGGTAGCAATTACACCTGAACCACACACACATGCATAGATCTCTAAAGCAGCCACCTATCAACCTCCTGTATCTCTAAAATCTCCACCTCCTCTTTACTCAGATCCGATTACAGGCCAATTTGATAATGGTGGTTAACACTTTGGTTAAACACTGGCCTGTTAGCTTTGTCATTTACTCTGTTATTTTCAAGATGAAGCATCCCCTCTCTGCCACTCTGCTGGAGCTGGATGATTATATTTTAGTCATCTTCAATCCAAACAGTCTAGTTTATGGTTGGAGAAAGTTGTTCTCACTGTCATCGCTCGGCTTTTATGAAAAGAAAGCATCAATGACGACACAGCCGCTCCATCTGGGATCACCCGATGCTCCGAGCATGTGGTGGTGGAGCAGAAATCCTGGTTAGGAGGCAGATGGAGGGAGAAATATCTGTATTTGTGACGTACATTTCTGGGGAGTTGACTATAAAATACCTCATAACCTACGTGAGCGGCCTAAACCATTATGAGCACTTACACTTCATCACTGGTGTGTTGGCACTGTTCTGTTGAACACTAAATCAATTTCATGACGGTCCAAACTTCAGCTGCCAGACTTCTAACCAGAACCAGGACAAGGGGTCACGTCACTCTGGTTTTAGTAGATCTCCACTGGCCTCCAGCTTGTTTTAGAGTCTTAAGGTCTTAATGGCTGCTTTTAAAGCATGGCTGCACTCCGGGCTACACTGCTGACCTTTTAGCATACATACCTTGAGATCCTCGGGCAGAGGTCTGTCTGTCATAGGGGCCCAGCTGAAATAAACAAAAGGTGACAGCGGATTTACAGTCAGGGATCCATGGCTGTGAAATGATCTGCCTGAGGAAATCGGGGTCAGCGGAGTCTGTGAACTCTTTAAACATGCTTTTATCTAAGAGCCTTTCCTGTGTCCTAATTAACTGTACTGTGTTGTGTTTTGTAAGATTTTTTTTTATTATTATTATTTCCATGTTTTCATGAAGCACTATGTAATGTTGACTTGATCAGTAATTGTTATAAAAAGCCAGTCAAGTGAAGCTGATTATAAATGAGCAACTCATGTAGCTAATAGATGACGTAGTGACACGGAAGTTGGATAGTTGTATCATGGCGCAATGATTTCAGTAACTTTTGCTGAAACCATCAAGAAATTATGAGTCTACCCCGGGGCCTACCCTTAGTTGGGTGTGCCTGATAAAACTCCAAGTCCCATGGGTAAATGTGATTACATTTTGTTGAGCTAGCTTCCATAATCTAGGACCAGAGTGCCAAGACCACCACCTTGGGTTGCATGTCTAATCCACACTGCACTGGACCCTTCATGCTCCTCCAACAGGTGTCCAGTTCAGTCCATGACCCCATGGGAGAAGGCCCAGCCACCAGGCACCCATCCCAAGCCTGGCTCCAGAGTGGGGGGTAACCTTTCGGGCCGGGTCCATGGACTCCTGTTGACTCTAAGGGTTCTTCTGATCTGTTTCCTTCCCCTAGGACCAATCTGTCTTGGGCAAAAAGCCCCGGACAGCATAGATCCTTAGGACACTTAAACTTTTATACCACTGTTAGGTGACGGTTCAAAGTGGAGACATTTTGTTGATCTCTGGCAAAATTATAACACCTAAAACAGCAGACCTGCCATCCCCAGATCAAAATGTAAGCTTAAAATCATTTAAGATAAACCGTCAGACCGTTAAGGCAAGGACAAGATGTTGCAGTTTCTTCTATGGTACATATCAATGGGATCAGACGGTTGAACCAATGTATTCACTACATCTTGAAACTGATAAAGTCTAGCAGTGCCTGTGCTGAGGGTTAACAGCCATGCCACATACCAGAGTGAAGGAGTCCCTGTGATCACCTGCTGCAGATGGGTGGGACTTTCATTTGCTGCTGCAGAGTGCTGAGAGATGCACGGGCTGGAAGATGGGAGGCCAGATTCCTCAAAGTCAACCACCTGAGATCAGATCATCACCTGCAAACATGCACACACTCCGGCTCGGGTTAGATCCCCCTCCGACATCAAGCAGACACGCTCCACATGTGCAAACCGCGGACATTTGGTGTAAATTGCAGCGACGTGAATGCAGATTCAAACCAGACCTGTTGTGTTTCCAAAGCTTTGTTGACTCGAATGATACAGATTACGTCAAGTACACATCCGAACAAATACAGTTTCAAGCCAGGTTTTATTTCAGATTTTGCAATCCAGAACGCCTCTGCACCTACTTTTTATGAGTCGACACGAAACGAAAAAGAGGTACACAAGATGATCAAGCACACATAAACACACACACACACAAACCAGCTCGTGGAGTCAGGAGGCAGGCATCCCCTCGTGGGCATTTCTGTGGGCAGCCGAAGCTCTCAAGTGGTCGAGTCAGACGCAGACACAGTCAAAATGAAAGCAGCATGGAAATCTAAGGCTCTCATTAACACAGATGATTCAGCCCCTTTTTAACATGACCATGCCTTGAGTATGTATTTGCGGAGGGTTGAGGTGGAGGGGGGGCGGCGGCGAGAGTTGGCGTGAGAGCATCATCCACTCAAGTATTGCTTGGTGAGGTTGCGACCCCGAGATTTTTTATTTGATGCTCGCAGTTGTTTTGTTTCCTGACCAGGCGCCAGGAGCTAATGGTATTATTACGTTCGCTGCTACTGCCGTCATGTTTTCCTCAGCTGGGTTGTTCTCTTGTAATCCCTCGAACATAAACGGCCCTAAACACCGACTGAGGACCCGCGTGCAGAGGCTTAAGCTGCTTGAGGTCAGAGAGGAAGGCTGCAGGTAGCCACAGGTGTATGGCCGTGTAATCACAGAGGTGTTTTTAACTAGTAGGAGGGGGTCAAAGGTCAGCACCACAGTTACAGCACAACACCAGCTGTAAACTAAAAAAGGGAATTAGCTGCTTTACTTTGCACCTAAATATATTGATATATATGATAATACATAGCATGTAAAAGGGCTTCAAATGACTGTTTTATACCTTAGCTTGAATTTTAGGAGTTGAACTAGATCTTAATTTACAATCAAATAAGAATAACTTTAAATTGATTTCATATGCGTCCAAATGAAGGGTTCAGGTTCTGCTTTCACATTACGACTTCTCTGGTAGGGATCGTACAGACTCACGTCGACCAGTTGATCACGTGACAATAACAACATGGCCGCCTCCCAGAAGACAGGTGAGGGGCCCAGTGGGTCGTTGGTTCATCAAGTGTGTGGAAATACTTCACTAAAGATGACATGTCAGTCCTGAAATGCAACTAAAGTACTACTGCAATGCATCTGAAAGGGCTAATGCTAACGCTAACGCTAGCACATCCTCTGCACAGCAGTCAGTTAACAACTTCACCAAACGTCCTGAGGTAACCGAGAGAAGGAGGCTTCACATCAACTATTTGATAAAGTTATTAGACCTTTAGCTGCTACGCGGACAAGGATTTTAAATGCTACTGATGGTGCTGAGGTGCTGCATGTTTTTATACAGGCTATACATATCTGCAGCTCACAGTATGTAGCACATGTATTCAGGTCAAGAATCTAGATTTCATTACTTTCTACTGAGTTTTTATTATTATTAGAGACAAGTCGGTGTTGACTTTAAAAAAATCTAAAATTGTGCAATCCTTAATATCTAATATGACCTGACCAGATAAAACCTCTGATATCTTCACTTTATGTGCCTAAGCATTTGAAGAATTTGCTTATTTCTGCAACTTCTTCTCATCCCTGACCACTTTCCTACTTTGGCTTCAAAGATCAGATTAACTGAATGTTTAAAACTCAGTCTTTTACATGTTTTCAGGTTCATTTAAGGGTCTTTTCAAGGGATCGATGTTTTATCGTGCGTAAGAACGGCAAGAGCTGGGGAGTAAAATATTACTTTAACTGTCAAAGCATTATTATCATCTATGGATAATTGCCAAACAGTGTTTTCTTTTAAATCTGCCTTGTCCCCTGAGGCGCGGACTGAAGCTTAATTTATTGGACTAACCACTTTAATTACTGCAGCTCGAGGAACGAAATATTGGCCTCAGGTAAACTGAAGCCGCCCTCCCTGCCTCCCTGCCTCCCTGCCTCCCTACAACCTGGAGCACTGTGGGACGGTGGAACCCACACCCACCCACCCACACATCCACCTCATGTTCCCCTCCACCCAACCCCATTTAAAAAAGGTTCTTAAAAAAAAACAAGCTCCTGGAGGAAACACCCACTTCCTCCACATTCCTGAAGGATTTTCCGTACTGAGAATAGTAAACAAACCTGTGAACAAAGAGCGAGGAGAGGGGAGGGAGGGGCGCGCAGACAAGTTAATGTTATTTCCTTCTTGTAGTAAATCAAACATAAAGACGAGGAGGAGGAGGAGGAGGAGGAGGAGGAGGAGGAGGGAAAGAAGTGAGTTTCTTTGTGAGTCGGTGGAGGTGTTTACCGTCAGCGGCCATGGCGGCAGGAGCGGTACAGGGAACAAAGGCCTAAGCTAGGGCCTGCATCACAATACTCCTCCTCCTCCCACTCCCACTCACCTTTCCCAGCTGCTTCACGCACACACACACACACACACACACACACACACACACACTGCCTGGCACCTTTAGGGTGGAGAGAGGAGCTGGCAGGGGAAGGAAGGCTTCCTTATCAGCTTTCAGCATGGGAACCTCTATGTTGTTCACTGACTCGTGTCAAAACCTCGGCCGGGAGTTGACGCTAAGGGAGTGCTATTGTGTGTGTGTGTGAGAGAGAGAGAGAGAGAGAGAAAGAGAGAGAGAGTGTGTGAAAGGAGGGGAGTAAAAGCAATGAATCTGGGGAGACAGGAAGAGAAACAGTCTGTTGTTACCTGACATGTACAAACAGCCAGACAGACAGTTAGAGCAAGAAACAGACGGCTGAATGGAAAGATAGATGTTTGGCTTATTCCCAGCGTGTCTGATACTCAGGCAAAGGGCGGAGTTTTATTTATTTATTTATTTATTTCTACGTTGTTGTGGCGGTGAGTCTTTTCGAGCAGAGGTTTTTAGGGTTTAAGCACAGAGGCGTCAAACTCACGTACAGCCCAGTGTGATCTCAAGAAGGACTGAAGCCATAAATACAACAACTCCTCGTTTTCTTTTCTTAGTTTCAGTACAAAGAAGTAAATTAGGAGAATGTTTATATTTAATAAACTATCCTATAAGTGCAGTTTTGGCACAGATTTGCTGTGTAGTTCTGGGTTTCATCTATGACGGCCCGCTACTGTCTCATAACGAAATCGGAAATATTTAACGCACATTTAAAACAACATTGTGCTCACGTTGTGTTTTTCTTATCGCATGTGACAGAGAAAATGGCACAGACAGCTCATGTAGCTATTTGTGAAGCTATTTGCGCTGCTCGCTAATAAAAAGTGACGTCAACGCCACCAGTGTTTGTGCACTTTTCCCAATCTGGGCTTTGAAGCTACGTATCAGTTTGCTGTGATTGGTGGGCAGGATCAAATCTCCTGATGATATAGCTGTACTTTCACCCCAGGAACAAGCAAAGCCCATTCTTGATTGGGTCTTCCAGGGGCCTGTCCACACGGAGACGCTTTTTGGTTTAAACGCAGATGTTTTGGCCAATCGTCCAAACAAATCCTGACTTAAAACGCACTTTTCTGAAACTTGGTCCCAGAGTGAAAAAAAATCTCTAACGCAGCTCTTGAGTTTTCGTGTGGACGGCGAAAACGCATACGTGCGTTTTGATGATGTCATCGCCACCATGGCCACACCCCTGGAGCAGCCTTCCACCTCTTATATCCCGCAAGACGTCTCATAACAACATCAACAACAATGGTGGACTACATGCTCGTGTTCCTGCTGGAGAAGATATTGAGCCTATTATGGTTACTAGGGCTAAATATCATTTCTCCTTGAGCTTGGTTTCTTCTAAAGGCGATCTGTAAACAGCGCTCAAGCTTTATGCGCATGCTCCGCCTCTTCCTCTCCGTTTTTGGTGAATTTCTGAAACTGAAACAGGGCCACCTACAGGCCTGGAGTATGAAGTAGTGTTTTGAGTCGTGTTGAGACAGATCAGTGTGGACGCAGATATTCTTGAAACGATGCCAGGGAAAACGGAGGGGGAGAGATCATTTTGGTACGTGTGGACAAGGCCTAAATCATGTCATCAACGACTCTGATAACTTTCTGTCAATGTAGAAATGTTTGGTAGAGGTCTTTTTCCAAAAGTGACCTGCTGTTGCTCACTGAAAATGCTGGGAAATAAATCTGTTTTGTGAGAAATAATTCACTTTAAGAGATTTTATTTGTATGTTATGCTAAATGTGGGTGGCGGCGGCAGGCTCACGGAGGGGGTGCATGGCTGGAGGTCAAATGTCTGAAGGGGTACAGGCTGTGAAAAGTTTGGGAACCACTGTTTTGGATTACTCAAAGAGAGCGGGTCAAAACCCGGAGGAAAAGTTTCCAGGTGTCACTTTTTAAGAGCTTGCAAACTTAAATTGAAAGTCAACTGTTTAAGTTGCTTTATTTAATCTTACATGCATTTTTCCATAGACTGCCATTTTGGTACCGTAATAACTGGTAAAAATGCACAAAATCCCGATGCAGACTTTAGTTATAGTGTATAAACAGATTTTGTGTCCACTATTCTTACTTAAACAGTAGACAAATTAGGAATAGCAGTTATTTTAGCCACGGGCTAAATTAGATCCTCTGGAGGGCCGTGTGTGTGTTGACACCCCTGTGCTTGCACATGCATCGTGTCAATGAACGTCTTCACAGAAATCTCCATACAGATGTGTCAGTTGGTTCATGTGCGTGTGGTGGTGCCAGGTTAGGTACGCGGTGGTGACCTTTACCGCAGCATTTTCCCCAGACAGAGCCGGTGAGTGTTTTTTAATTCTTTCCCGTACCGAGGGGGTCACGCTGGCACACACAGCTGCTGACTTTTAAAAGTGCTGATTTGCACACGGTTGTCAGATGCTTCCTGCTGGCACACTGGCACAGACATGCCTACGGAGACCTTACCCTCTTTACCCTGCGCCAACCACCAAAACCTTTTTAAAAAATAAGGTGAGCGCCGAGGTCGCTCCGCTCGGCGCGCTGACAGTTTCAGGGGGAGTGTAAATTCAACATGCACCTGGCATCCAGAAACAATAAACCCCTCATTCCAGACCTCTGAGCTGCAAAAAAATATATATATATCGGTTGCGCTCATGTAACACAGGAGGCCAGTTAAAAACCATGTTCCAGTGTCATGGACTCTGGCACAGTACGTGTGAATGACTCATCTTCTATCCTGCTATCTAGCAAGGGGCCTGCTAAATGTGAGTCTTGACCCGCTGCTTGTTCTGACAGCGTCCTCTTTTCTTTTTTTGTTCAGTCCCTCTGGCAGAGGCCGGCTCGTAGCTGTGGATCCTGCCCCAGCTTGCACCCAGGAATGCACTGTTGAGAAAGCGCTGTACCGCAAACCCCTTCCAGCCATTCCAACCTGTAATCAGATCCAGCCTGTCATCCCCCATCCCGTCTCCGATCTCTCCCTAGCTCGCTTTCCCTCTAAATGACATGCACACATGCAGAACACAAACACCCACGTAGGGAACAATCAGTCAGACACCCACACAGAATCACAGACATCAATTTGTAGACATGTGATCCTGTGCAAACACGGCTCTAAAGTCACTGGGACATGCAGCAGTAGTAGCTGGGGGGGGGAACGGCAGCGCTGATTTTACTCTGACAGGTGAGGAAATAAGAATAAAGTGACGCCGTCATTGAATAATAATAAAAAAAAAAAACTTCCCTCACGTATTTTTACAGCATTTCTCTCATATTTGGTTGTAACTGAGACAGGGATCACACTGAAATCCCGGTAGCTAAAGAAACAAGCCAGAACTAGTCGTGATATTTTCGGCATTCGCTCCAAACTGCGCTCTAACCGCGCCATGAGCACGGTGGATCTGTTGGTAGGAACCAAAGTCGTGAACGGTGTTTTCCTTGTGGTGAACGTCTGGGACAACAGTTTCCGTCGCCACATTAATCACCTCACGTCTTAAAGAGTTCAACTTGGCAGCACTGATTTTGCATTTTTTTTGGTGTCTTCCTGCGTTTATGCACACTTAGTGATGAAGACAATGAATCTCTAGAAGCTAGCAAGCGTGCAAAGCTTCATTTAGGACAACAAGTTCACACAGTTGATCGGAAAGACACATTTGGATCGGATCTGTAAACCCTTCCTCTCTTGTGACTGCAAGTGTGGTTTCACTTGGGTTGTCCATCTCCATGTGTCCGTTCTAGCCTCTTCTTCTCATCGTGGTCTATCAGGCAGCTTTCCAACTGCTTTTTAAAAGCTGTATGAAGAGTTACGCTGCGTTCACGGGATGGGAAACATAAGCTACAACTCGGTGAGCGCTTCCAGTCTCACTCAAGCGATTGGTGGTTAGCAACGGGTCGTGCTGGATATCTGCACAGATGTAGACTGCGCAGTGTGGTGGGAATGAAAGGATGCAGCACCGTTTGATGGAAATTAAGAATATCAGGATATAGAGGGATGAATTCAAAAGAGACCCAGAAAAAAAAAATGAAGCGACAAGCGAAAGCATTTGGCTGAAACACCTTTGCAGCAACTCTTTGCAATGCTACTCAGTAGTTGTTATGGCCTCTACATGCTTGTGCAGCCTGATGATGTAGGGTGTCCCCCTAATGAGACGACGGATGGTGTCCTGGGGTATCTTACTCGTTTATCTAGACCCCAGATCCTTGATTGAGGTGCGTTGGATGGACTTAAACAAAATGTCCCAGAGGCGTTCTACTGGATTTAGGTCAGGCGAGCATGTCCAAATTATCTAAATCCCAAATTGATCAAGTATCTGTCGGATGATCCACAGAGGCCCCTCCCCTCAAAGCCCCCAGACACCACAGGACACCCTCAGAAGACCCATGTCCATCCATGTCCATGAGGGGGAACCCAGGACCCCCTGCACCAGCGTGGGGTCGTCTCAGTGTTGCCCCTCTCGTGCCACAGCTCTAATTTTTTTTATGAAGCATTGGTGAACAACATGGCAATGGGTGAAGCAACGCCTCGACCACACACAGCAACCGGTGTGGGGACGTTGTCTCGTAGCGTAGCTGGAAAGGTGTCGTAGCTTGTTGCTTCCTCACTGCTCAGCGCATAATTACTGTAAATGTGTTTTCTTAAGAAATTACGCTTAAATTTGTTTTATCAGAGTAAATATTTTACTTTTCACAGCTAGTTTGTCTAAAGAGCCTCAGTTAGCTCCTGACACTGAGCGATGTCTTCTTCCACCAAATCTTCTCATCTTCTTTCCACCTGACTGGCTATGATTACTGCTGATCCTCCTCTCTTCATCTCTCCATCTTCAAACCTCCCCCCTCACTTCTCCCTCTCTCTCTCTTCTCTGCGTCTTTTCACCGAGGCGGGATGGGGAATATTTCTCTAAGCTCCCTATTCTCTCTCTCTCTCTTCTCCTCTCAGGAAACTCTGACTGCAGGGTTATTTTTGCTGGCTTTCAATAAACTCTTGGATCGTGCGCCTCCCTGAGAAAACCGCAGCTTCGATTACACAAAATGAAGCAGCACACAACCCTGGGCAACCGAAAGGTGTTTTCAATAATTACTTATTATGTGTGTTTGGCGAATCAGAAACATCTGCGGCGAATTTGACTGAAAGAGCCCCAAAACATTCCTAAAATAGGAGTGACGCACGCAGGCTCTGGGACGCACACACACACACACACACACACTGGGGGGCTACACTGCCCTATTGTCAGTATGAGTCTATTTGCAGGCAGTTTTTTTAGCCGGCCACAGCTGCGGAAATGAATATCAAATGTGGTTCGGCTCCCATAAATCAAAACCGTTTGCAGTGTTCTGACTTCCTTTCCCCCCATTTAAAGTCAATTCGCTGGGGCAGTGTGCATTACAGTTACACCCCGTGGCTTAACTCTTTCCTCAGAGAGGAGTGTTCAGGAGCTGGAGGTTAGGACGAGCGCAGGGAGGCTTTTTGAATGAATCTGTATCATGTATTATGCATTATGGAAACAGGAAGCGAGAGAGGGCGACATCCAGTACAGAAAAGTGTGGGAAATAAAGAGGTATGATGATCAGGTTTGGAACAACATATAAAAAAGGGAATTAATCGATGTAGTATGGCCTGAATGAATAAGTTTCTCTCTCTCTGATGTCTCCTCTGAAGGCGGTTAGCCGCATCTTTTTTTCTTAAAGTTGCCTTTAGTCTGTCTGGACTGATACGTCTTATGACCGAACATGGTTTTATGGAGGCTATTAGAAGTGGGATTAAATTAGGATGAGGGTAATATTCAGGGGGATTTGCATGTGTATGTCTAACTCATCCTGCATCTCTGGGAAAACAACTGGAGGATTTACTGCTTGGTGCAATACTTTGTTTTCAAGAGCAATGATTATAAATTATGTATATTCAACCTCCTACCACTTCACTTTACTCAGATTTTCGCTATCCATAGTTATTAGCATTAGCAGTAATGGTTAGCTACTTTAAACTTGATGCATTATGTAAATATTCTTTCCCTGATGTTGTAACACTTTAATCTCCCCACGGCGATCAGTAAAGTCTTGTCTTATCTTGCAGGGAGTAGTAAGTACTACAAAATCTGTTTATCTTCTTGTTAGCAACTAAGCTAGCAACTAAGCTAGCTAAACGAGATGCTTGCTACAGCTGCATGCTTTAGGCCGGGCATACACTGTGCGTTATTTTAAATCCTTTGATTAAGCTCCATCTCAAACTGCACGACTAGATCATTGTTCATGTTCACAGCCTAAGATTCATGTTCTCACACTATACGGCCTGATGCAACTTAAGTGCTCACACTGTACGTCCACATACCACACGTCGGACTTTTGCATCCGGAACTGCAACGGCAAAAAGAAGTAGAAGAAGAAGAGGAACCCGGAAGTGGGAGACGCAAGTTTTTCTGATGTACCTTCAGCGATCGCTCATGCTCTGTGCGAGAGGTTGAGGCTTCTACTGTGAGATACTTTCACGAGGAGAGACCAGGATTTCAAACAAGTTTGATTTTCTTGCGAGCACACGATTTGTGATCGGGAGGTCGTCGTGAGGTGTTAATCTCTCCTCGTTACCCCACGTATATTCAAAAAAATAGTCACCGTAACCTACATACGACGTGATCTATTTGTTCTTGTGTGCTCGTCAGTCTGGCTCACTCTGTAACAACTCCATAAACCCAAACATTAGTCGCCGCTGTGTCTTTTCTTGGCGGTTGGGTTCATTTTTGTTTCTACTTCCTGCTTCACTTTCAACAAACTTTTCACCAAAGATGAATCGTACAAATGTTTGTATCTCTGAACCTCCTCAGTTAACCATTCCTCCATGTGTTCCATCTTTAATGATCCAAAACAATCAATTAGAAAACTGCAGAGTATCTGCTACTCCTATTACTCCCGAGTAATCGCAGCGGTGCGCCGTCTATCTCTGGAGTTGGCTCAGAAGTGACACAAAGGATGAAGAATTCAATGGATTTAGTGATTTGGAGTGAGATCGAGAGTTTGTTTTTTTTGTTTGTTATGTTATGTTAACATACCAGACACCTATTTAGCCTGTTGTTCTCTGTTCTATTGTTATTAACTTGCCTTTCAAGATGAAATGTCTGTTCTTGGTCTCTGATTTTATAAAATACCCACAAAAAACACGACTTATAGTCTAGTGCGACTTATACGACTTATACGACTTATACTCCGGAGCGACTTATAGTCCGGAAAATACGGTAGTTACATTTCTTCTTTCTGCACAGACACAGGCGCAAAAGCCTAAACCACCTTTACTCTGCTCTTTATTGAATAAATTACTGGATTAGATTAAAGTAAAATAAAGGGTGCAGAGATAACTCTAAGCAGCTTGGGAAACTGTAGCCCGAACAAACCGAGACGCGTTTTGTTTTTCGCTGCGTCAAAAACAGCAACAAAGCTTTTGCAGGAAAACATGGGTGAGTTTTGCCAGATGAATTTCTGGTGCGACCAGACCGTTTAGGTAATGGAAGACAACCGCTAATCGGACCATCTGGCATGCAGCACGCTCTGTGAATGCGTGCGTGTATGCAGATGAAGGTGAAAGTGCCAGGGGTCTCAGCTTTACCTCTGCTTTTCTGGGATTAGAGGGGATCCAACACTGTCCAAATCTTATTCTAACCTAGTGGCCGGGCCAAATCAACACGCACACTCCAGATCAAGCTGTGAGACAATAGTAGCTGTCTGTTGGTTTAACAGGTCTGGAGGCCTGCTCTGATGTGCAAAGACCTACGGGCGGCGGGGAGTGGGGGAGGGAGGGGAGGCGTAGCCAAAGGGGGAATGTGTGTGTGTGATTGTGTGTGTGTGTTCAAGAAGGCCAGGGTGGGGAGGGGGGGTCACATGAGGTCGTGTATGTGAGCGTGTATGTTTGGGACAGTGGAATGTGAGGGAGGAGAGGAGGTGGGGGGGGGGACATGCAGCAAGGGACATCCCATTAATACCAGACCTAATCTCCACCCAAGGCACTGAGTACACACACACACACACACACACACACACACACACACGGGATAGACTGGCAGACAGACAGTCAGACTGACGGCTGTTTTCATTCCACACTGAAATGGAAGAGGGAATGTTTTCGTTCCACGTGATATAACTAACACCGACGTTTAAACGGTCAGAAATGGACGTCTGAGGACACACACACACTCACCAGCACGGCTTCTTTACTTTCTGTATGTTGGAGCACTTCTCTGCACACACACACAGTGCACAGCTTCTTAGTGCAAAGGAAGTGTGGGTTCATCGAGCAGCAGCTGTGGATGCAGCCGGTCAGTGTGGGGGCAGTATGTTGCAGAACTATTAGCTCAGCTACATGATACAGGGGCTTTAGGGCAACATAGCTACCTATAAGAATTCTTCCATGTTACGTGGTTCTAAAAATATGACCAGACACCAACCAGTGAGGCAGTAATACACTTGACCGACACACATACCGCCAATTTAAGCCACGCCCACACGTACCAAAACGATCTTTTCCCCTCCGTTTTCCCTGCCATCGTTTCAAGAATATCTGCGTCTCAACACGACTCAAAACGCTACTTCATACTCCAGGCCTGTAGGTGGCGCTGTTTCGGTTTCAGAAATTCACCAAAAACGGAGAGGAAGAGGCGGATCATGCGCATAAAGCTTGAGCGCTGTTTACAGATCGGCTTTAGAAGAAACCAAACTCAAGGAGAAATGATATTTAGCCCTAGTAACCATAATAGGCTCAATATCTTCTCCAGCAGGAACACGAGCATGTAGTCCACCATTGTTGGTGATGTTGTTAGGAGACGTCTCACGGGATATAAGAGGTGGAAGGCTGCTCCAGGGGTGTGGCCATGGTGACATCATCGTATGCATTTCACTCTGTTTTCGCCGTCCACACAAAAACGCAAGAGCTGTGTTTTCAAATTTTTCCACCCTGGGACCAGGTTTCAGAAAATTGCGTTTTAGGGCAAAGCATTTGCAGGATTTGTTTGGACCATCGGCCAAAACGATGCAAAACATCTGCATTTACGCCAAAAAGCGTCTCCGTGTGGACGGGTCCTGAGAATCACCAATGACACTAACCAGCATGTCTTTGGACGGTGGGAGGAAGCTGGAGAACCTGGAGAGAACCCACACAGACACAGGGAGAACATACAAACTCCACACAGAAAGGCCCATGGATTAGAACCCAGAACCTTCTTGCTGTGAGGAACCACCTCACCACTGTTCCACCTGTCAAAGGTTCATTGGTGTATTTGAGTGAAGGTTCTGGTTTTGAATCCATCGTCTGACTGAGGCCTTTCTGTGTGGAGTTGCATGTTCTCTCCAGGTTCTCCAGCTTCTTCCCACCATCCAAAGACAAGCTCGTTAGGCTAATTGGTGAATTGGAGACCTTTCGCCCATTGACAGCTGGGATAGGCTCCAGAACCTCTCCGCAAACCTTCACAGGAACAAACAGTTGCAGAAAATGAATGAATGAATGAAAGCTGGTCTGAAACCTCTCCCTTGGGAACTGATTATGCTCTGGCAAAGATCTGCAGAGCCAACCAAGCTGTTTGAGCGATGTAGTCGTATGTACACATGACGAGAGCGCTGTGGAGGTGAATTTGTTGGCTCAACTAAATGGCAGTGATTGGTTGGTTGACCTTCCAGTTGCATGCCCCCGTAATGGAATCCAAATGGTGTGTTACCAGACTCATGTTCTCAGTCGTGTAGTTCCAGGTTAGTGTTTTATGGTGCACAATGAAATATTGAGTACTAAGGTAGTATCTTCAGTTCTACGCTATAGAAACCTCTTGAGTGAGTAAGAGTGCATAAACCTTTAACTAATACTCAAAATATTTAGTTTTTCACTGGTTAATTGTAGGTTTATTTCTCAGCTATCCAGGTCATAGTACATCCAAAAAAAAATTTAAAGTTAGTTGAAGACGTTTCACTTCTTTGCGTTATTTTAAAACCATATACCTCCTAAATCCTGTTATACCTGTACTGTAATTCTCCTCCAGATCCTTGAATCATTAGCGTTTGTTGAGTTGATCCAGAAAAATGTTCAAACCATCTAAAAAAATGAGGCTGTGCCTAAGAATTGTTTTCACAGTGCGTTCAACGCTTCAATCAAGTTCCTACAGTTTTTAATGAGGCTCATTTCCCATCAGCCAACCTTTTTTTAATCCATACGTGATTGCTGATGGTCAAATAAATTCCAGATTGCACCTTTAAACTGTATTTGGTTAAAATATATATATATATATATATATATATGACGGCTGCTTTGCCCGCTCTGTGGTGTCAGGCCTCATAAATTTAATGTGTTTATCCCCAGAGTCTGGGCAACATATGGGAGCAAGACCATACTTGTGCTGTACCCATGCGCACACACACACACACACACACGCACACACACACACACACACACACACACACACACACACACACACACACACTGTACACTAAGCCTCTGCCTCTGCTATAGCTCTGGTTTATTAAGATGGGCAGATTTACAGCTGATGTTGGGCCATAACTGGTGGTTTCATGATAATGCAGTGGTGTCAGGCCCTTGCGCTGTAATTAAACTAGAAATTATCTTCCTGTGTGTGTGTGTGTGTGTGTGTGTGTGTGTGTGTGTGTGTGTGTGTGTGTGTGTGTGTGTGTTAAGTGTTTTGGTCTTTTTTAATGCATAGAACTCACGACCTCCTGCAACATAAAACTCACAACGCGTTTCCATACAACCACAAACTCTGCAGAAACGCTGCACAATCCACTTTCAGCCGAGACGGACAAATACTGCACTGCGGTTTTCATATTTGTGATATTTGGCACTACATGCATCTGTGGCAACTTCAGCTCTTTAGCACTGTCATCAGCCACAACATTATGACCACTTACAGGAGCAGTAAATAACATCTTGTGACAGTTCAGTGTTCTGCTGGGAAACGTTTGGGCCTGGCATTCATTCATTCATTCATGTGGATGTTACTTAGACATGTAGCACCCACCTAGATCAGACCAGACTCCCCCACCCCATAGCAATGACACTCCTTGATGGCAAAAGCAGCTTGAGGGTCAAAACGCAACGACATTTCAGATTACCGAACAAGTACGGACAACACTTGTTGTTTCTGATTGGACAAAACCCAACAGTGTAACGTCATTTCCTGTTTCTACTCAGTTGTGTCCCTTCGGCCTCTTTAAATAATTATAATGTCTTTCATGACATGCATAAATTTGGCAATGACTCATAATTCTTCCCACAGTGGGGACGGTAGATGTTGTCTGCTTTCAAAGTGCCTCACGGTGTCTACACTTCCACGCAGCTGACCATCTTAACAGTCAATCACATCAGCTTATATTATAGCACAGATTCTGTCCAATCAGAATGTCGTTGTGTTTTGACCTAAACAAAAAAAAAACATGAAGAACAGCACAAGGTGTTGACCTGGCCTCCAGATTCACTAGATCCCAAACTGATAAAGTATCTGTGGGATGATCCACCTCTTGAGGACCCTCCTCCCCTCAAAGACACCACATAGGACACCCTCAGAAGGCCCATGTCCATTCTCTGATGAGTCACCACAAGGGAGACCTACACAATTCACATCTTGAATAATGTTGGCATTAAACCGAGCGTCCCAGTCTCTGTACGGGACGTCACATCCCACTTTGACAAATACCGTGACTCCAGCTCCTCTGAGCCGAGAACAGCAACAATAACAACCCCCTCGGCTCTACTGGAAGGAGTGATGTCAGCCTCTCTTCCCCTCCCGCCGCTCTCACAAACAAGCGACACCCCCCGGACCGTTCACATCAGACGCTGGCGCTGCGTTACGGGCCTACCTGAGCCAGCCCTTACAAAACACAGACTCTCCAGCCCTTCCTCTGCTGAATAGCCACATTCATAAGCATAAAACGCTATTAATAAAACAGCAAGCGCCCGCTGAGTGACACCTGCCCAGCCCTGCCAACGTACACTTAAGCTCAAGTGTTATCATAGTCTTTCCTACCAATGGCGTCAAAAACATCCTGGAAGGGTATATGGTTTTGTGTTGCCGGGGAAAGGATGGTTGTACTTAACCGCAGCCTCCAGGCATGGCAGGGCGCCGTGGCAACAAGTACAGAAGTATCTACAGCCAGATGTTGTAAACAAGAAGCACGGAGGTGACGGCCAGCCCTGTATGTAGGACAGAGAGCTGCACGGAGAGCTAATGGGAGTGGGAGTGTACCAGTAACACCAGTGGGAACGCTTCAGCGAGCCGCCGCAGGATGTAGCCAGTGGAAACTAGAGCCCGCCGTCCTCGCCGCCGTGCCAGGCCGAGAGGAAGGAGTCGGTGATGATGAGGATGACGAACAGCAGACTCTCATAAAGATGAAAACGAGAGGGTGCGCTGCGCACTAAAGAGTTTAACTGTTTAACTGCGCTGTTAATGTATGCGCTACTCCGAAGCAGCAGGTCGTGAACACCTTCCACATAAAGGCGAGGAGTGGTTCCACATGTCGCGGCTTTAGCTTGACGAGTACAGATTCATGCAGTGGTAACTAGAATAGTTTGTTAAACCTTAGAAGAAATAGTTTTGTTGCAGTCGCTCCCATAAAGTGACAGCCGCAAGGAGATGGAGTCGAATACAAATAGAGGAAAATGACAAAATGTTAGCATGGCTGCCTCGAGGCAAGAATCCATCGGCCGAGTTTGCATGTTCTCCTATTGTTTGTGTTGGTTCTCTCCAGGTTCTCCAGCTTCCTCCCACTGTCCAAAGACATGCTCATTAAGCTAACTGTTTGGCTCCAGCCCCACCGTGACCCATCCAGAGGACAAGCAGTCCCAGAAGATGAACGTTTAAATGCTATTGGGCTTCAGCCAAGTTATTTATTTCAAGTCTGCTCTCAAACCATAACCATCTCTGGGACCTCAAGTGAATGGACAGACAGAGAGCATGCAGGAGGGTAGCACGCGGGTTAAGGATGGTTGGTTAGCATCAAAGCTGACCAACATGACCCCCTCCCCCACACTAGCTTGCAGAGGACAGCAGGGTCCAACATGCTTAGAGCAACGAACACTAAAAATTTGACGGCCACGGGTAGGAAATGATCTCATATGGCGTTCTCTGGTGAAAGCTGCTAACATGCTAACATTGGGGCACTGCTAGCATGCTAACAAGATGTCAATGGGACCATAGACATATATACATAGATGCCGCACTGACTGCTGCTGCCTACTGGAGTGGCGTGCCTACAGGGCGGCCATCTTGGAACAGGGCCACTGGCTCCTACAGTGCATCTATGGAGGAATGGTGTTTCTACACAATAAAAGTCATCATAAATCGCTCAGTTGAAGTCCGGCATCTTTTCTTTACAATCTTCTGTCAGAAGCTAGTCTGCTGATAACATTAAGTAGAATTTGTATTTGGGTAGTAAAACCATATTTTTATCATAGCTACATGTGTGACGTTTTAACAGATCAATACGTTTGGAAATCGGTCCAAAATTCAGCGAATAATTCTACTTTGAGATTGAGGAGTACCTCTTTCCTTCGTAGGTTCATGCACCGCTGCCTCTGCTAGCCCTGTACCAAGATGGCAGCGCTTTAGGCACGTCCCTCCACAGTCGATGAGGCGTCTATGTATATGTGTATGACTGGGAAACCTACGGCCAATTTATAATCACCAATGAACCTAACCAGCATGTCTTTGGACGGTGGGAGGAAGCTGGAGAACCTGGAGAGAACCCACGCAGACACAGGGAGAACATGGATTAGAACCTGGAACCTTCTAACTTTAGGCATCAGTGCTCACCACTGTGCGAACTGCTGTTATAAATTTGTAGCTCACATCCCAGAGTCAGAAATATTTACGTGATAAGTGAACGATTCAAATGTGCTCTAATGCTAATCGTTAAAATCGGGTTCCTCTTGTTTATTTTAATGAAATGAACCTTGATTTGTTTTATAAATAGTTTCCTCGGTATGGTAAGTGACTTATGAGAATTAAAACCCAAAAATGTGTTTTTTCTGGGACGGAGGGTGGACGTGAATGTTTTTGCCTTATGAGGCGGCCCGTGAAGGAAACACATCGCAGCAGGGAAAGCGTTTGAGCCGTCGCCATGGTTTCACTTTATGTTGTGCAAAAGCTGAAGTTCAGTGGAAAAGATCGATGTGGCTCCTCGCTGAGCTTCCAGAAGCACAAACGGTACGTTAACCGCGCTGGGGTCCACGCAGACAACAAAAAGCATTACAGGTTTGCCTTGAACTGCACCGGGATCAGCTGATAGTGTAATATCGTGACTGGACGTGTAATTTGCACAAAGAATTTACTGTTAAATTACCCTTAAATAGCTTTACATGGCACGGCCAGCTTTTTTTTTTTTTAATCATAGCTCTGTCTCTGATAAGAAACACAGAGATTACTCTTTCAACATTTGTGACAGACTTGTGGTATTTTCACACGCCACACTTCACTCTGTACCGTATCTCAGCTCTCTGGCAGATTACAGATTCTGGCCCATTACAGGGAGTCTGAGCAGCACTATGCAGCACCTGTAAGTCCACTTGCCTCCCCTGTCTGAAGCCAGGCAGGATGCGAGGAGGAGGGGGAGGAGGATGGGGGTTGGGGAGAAGGTGGGGAGGTGGCTGCAAAGTTTTCCCAGGCTCGGCCAAGGTGAATATAAAGGCGGCTGTGTTCCCTCTCTGGCTGCATCTTCTGCTCGATCTCTTTGAACTGGGCGGTCATGTCAGCAGCTCCCAGCCCCCAGCCACCATGCCGCCCTTCATGTGCCCGTGGGGAGCGATAGGCCGGGCGCCGACAGATCCGCACAACATGCACGGCTAATGCACGCACGCACGCCGAAACGCAAGCTAGGAGAAGAATACGAAGGCCTGCCGGTCTACTCAGGTGACGTGTATCTGAGTAGACCGGCAGGCGAAATATACTTGATGTACGATAATGTTTTAAGGGGGATAAAACATCCTACGTCACATTAGGGTGAGGGAAAATATGTCAGGCTTGTTGTGCAAACTCTTTTTTACTTGTACTCAGTGGGGACGGTGATGCTTCACACTTTCTTTAACTCAAAGTAAGTTAGCCTCAACTTCCCGAGCTGCACGGTGTCTGTGGAAGCTCTGATCACATGCAATCGGCATTTCGCTGCACAAATGTGTTTCCAGACGTGCTAACACGTTTTTTTGCAGGAACATTAACCCTGTGACTCTTTTATGAGGTTGCCTAATACTGTGTAGGTCTCCCATGTGCCTCCAAAACAACTGTGACTCATCAGAGAATGGACATGCGTCTTCTGATGGTGTCCTGTTGTTAGTGGGGGGCATTTGAGGGGAGGGGCCTCTGTGGATCATCCCACAGTTACTTGATCAGTTTGGGATCTAGTGAATTTGGAGGTCTTCTCCTTCATGTTTTTGTTTGCAGTTCTTCCGAAAGTCTTTTTGTGAGTTGCATGCTGGGGGCGTAGCACCAAATTCTGGGCCCTGGCATGGCATGGATAGGGGCCCCTTGATGTCAGTGGGCCCCTATCCATGCCATGCCAGTGCACGAGCCACGTGAGCAAAATAAATTTTCATGGGCCCTCTCCCTATTTGGGCCCTGGGTAGTCAGGTCCCCTTTTTTCCCCCACTACTTGCTGCCATCAAGGAGTGTCATTGCTATGGGGTGGGGGTGCCTGGTCTGGTCTAGGTGGGTGCTACATGTCTAAGTAACATCCACACCAATGAATGAATGAAGCCAGGTCCAGAAGTTTCCCAGCAGAACATTGATTTGTCAAGATGGTCGACGTTATTCACTTCTCCTGTCAGTGGTCGTAATGTTCTGGTTGATAGGTGTACACATGAACATCAGAGGGGGAAAAAAGATGATGCATTCAGTTAAAATATGCTCAGGCACACCAAACACATGAACAATAAATACACCAACACACAAATCATTCATGTTTCTCTTCTTTTCCACCCACACTGATGTTTCGCTGGCAGCGCTGCTGGAGTACGCAGTCCGTCTGGCACTGGATTAGACAGTCAGCTTCCTGCATCAAAGGTCATCTCTCTGTTATTTATACTATCCATATCTGACTCACACTGTGATTGTTACACAGTGGGCTCGGAGAGACACAATGGATGCATTATAAATGATCGACTCCACATTAAGAACTGGTGGGGAATGATGAAACACACCTGCCTCGTGCCAAAGTGAAGATTATGGTTTTTGTCGTGGCAACAAAGCAGGAAATAAAACGGGTCACGGTGACCGGAGGGAATCGGATCATTGTGTTTGTGTGGCAAAAAGCTGTTTATCCAGACATGCAAACTGTTCATGGGAAAAGAAAGAGGAGCAGTCGGAGAGGAAACTGCGAAGGCCAGACAAACACACGTCGACAAATCCTCCTCTCTCCGCGTCTGTGATTCTCTCGCTTGACTCATATTCTCGAGAATGGATCCTGGCCCTCCGTCAGTCTTTCATGGAGCTCTGTGCACACATCGATCAAACCCCCCCCCACTCCCTGCGCTCCCTCCTCTGCGCTTGGGACGTCTATCTGGATGGGCAGGCTTGTCGCGGAGGATGTGGTCGCTCAGCAGAGCCCGCCCGGGGCCCGAATCCAGAGTCCAGGGGAGAGGGGCCGGGATTCAAACGGCCTCTGCAGCCAAGATGATAATACTCCCAGCGCCGTTTTTATTTCCCCTTTGACAAATGAGAGGCTCAAAGCTTGCTGGGAACCGAGATCGTTTCCTGGATGTAAAGCGAGGCAGCGAGTTTATTTATGTGCACCTATAACTCTGATTTGTAAATGTTGCATATCTGCGGAGACGGCGAGCGAAGACCGAAGTGCCGCGGATCCTTTATATGCACTCTCGGTTCCAGGAAGAGTGTAAGCATGCATATGCGTGTGTGTGTGTTTTGGCAGAGGAGGCCGGCTGTTGGAGGGATGTTTAATTAGGTTAAGGAGGTGCAGAAGGGAACGGGGCCAGCTACCCTTACACGCCCCGGTCCTCCACACACACTTGTGGGCACTCCACTTCTTAAGTGCACCTGGCTCCTCGGGCCCGTCCACATGTCCGAATAAAAACTTGGACTACTGTGCAGGTTTTCCAGCGCCCACCTGCTGCCGTTCTCACTTTTCATTACTCCTGAAACACAAATTACTGTTAAACCGCTGCACAAAGTTTATTTTAAGTTTCTATACAGCTTATTAAAGTAAATGTAAGAATGTAGGGGCACTTGCTTTTTTACCGTAGCTGCTTTTATCTATAATCTAAGCGTGCACTGTAGGCCTGCGTCTGCACTCAGAGGGCTGTGGCATGAAAGTGAAATCTATGGCGACATTTCCAAACACAGTTCCTGATTTAAGGAGCTAAAACGTTCTTTCTTTCTTTCAGACTTTTGGCCGTCACACGCTTTCAACACAATCTACAGACCTCAACGAGAACCAGCCGCTCTGCTGACGCCCTCCTCCACCCCCGTCCAGCAGGTGGCGGTGACGCGCAGGACTTCACCCAAACAATAACGCCATTATTAAACGAGCGGATTTTTACAAGTTATTGAGAAAACCACGCTCATTAAAATAAACTTCTCGTAAAAATATTAAACTCTGCACTGGGATTTTTTATTTTTTTTGGGTCGGTAAAATCATTTTGACCCCCTTATCCCCTTGCGGTGGAAACGCCTCTAATGTTTCCTAATCCCTTGGACAATTTCCTGGAAATGGGGAGAAAGCAGACTAATGTAGTTATGCAGAGATGAAGATGGTTTGAGATACATTTTAACCAGATGTTAAGATGATGTAGATGCTAAATTCTTAAATTTGCAGCTAGGGATGTCTAATCCGATACCGATCTTTTAATATTCAGCGTCCAGGTGCAAACTGAAATAAACATTTCCTCCCCTAGAGATTCATAAAGGCCTTTCTTATCTCTCTTATATTCTCCTAGTGCCTTTATAAGTCTGTTAACGTAGTGTGGAGAGGGTAGCTCGTACCTTGGCTCCAGAAAACCTGTGTTCTCTCCATCGCCACCATAAACTCACTTTTCCACTTGCCTCCGTCTCCAGGAAACTTTTCCCTTCTTTTAAATTCAAAACCCAAAACTGTGGTTTTGGTGCCGAATCAGGTCGCTGGAGTTGAATAACGATCAACTGCTACCACCACGGCAAACAACCACTTTGCACAATTTGTGACTTCATTCTCCAGAGTAAAGTTCCTCCCCACAGCAGACATGTTTAGTCACATCATTTTGGTTCTTCTTCCTAAATTTTTTGGCAGCTTTGACGCTTAACCACCTGGTTTTTGATGCAGCAGGGATGTGGTTTTGGTTTGAAGCACTTAAAATAGGATTTGAAATAAATAATTTGGCTGTAGCCCACAGAGGTGTCAAAAGTACTCACATTCTGTACTTAAGTAAAAGTATGGATACTTGTATAAAAAAAATAAAAGTACTGATTCAATTCCTTTACTTGTTGTACTTAAAAAGTACAATTCATCCGTTGATAATTTTGCAAAATGAAAAAGTTCTCCTAAAAAATCTGGACTTAATTGACCAGATGTCCTCCATGAGCATCTGGATCATTTTTAATAATAAACTGAGGGTGATTGGGTTGTTGTTTTGCTAGCTAGCGTTAGCAATAAGTCATCAAAACACTGTGTTCCCATAACATTGTTGTTGCTAGCTTCCAAAAAATCCTCAAAATGCTAATGATAGCAACAGAAACCACACCATACCTCAATTAGTTTTTGTTTTTTGTTTTTTAACATTAGACCAGTAGTTCTCAAATAGTGGGGTCAGGTGGATTTTCAGTATTAGTGTCTCTATTGATGCTTGAACGATAAACAAGCCTCCAGTCACTAGGTGGCAGCAGAGCTCAAACTGATCAACAGGCTGCCTGTTTAAAACAGTAGAAGAAGAACACAGGAAGTGCATCGTCGACTTTTCTTCTCTAACGCTCCGACGCTGTTGTCGATGTTACGTCTCTTACATCTTGTCACCTGTGGAGGTTAAAAAAACTAACGAGCCTGTTTTTCCAAGAAGAAGTAGAAAGTACAGATATTTGTGTACAAATGTAGGGAAAAGTCAAAAGTCATCAGAAAAAGAAATACTCAAAAGTACAGATACCTGAAAAAATCTACTTAAGTGCAGTAACAAAGTATTTGTACTTCGTTACTTGCCACCTCTGGTAACCCTATACCATTCATTCAGTCATTTATTTTCTGTAACGGCTTGCCCCAGCTGTCGTTGGGGCTAGAGGAGGTCTCCAGTCTATCACACAGAGAGACACTCACACCTACGTCCAGTTTAAAATCACCAATGAACCCAAGCAGCATGTCTTTGGACGGTGGGAGAAAGCTGGAGTACCTGGAGAGGACCCACGCAGACACAGGGAGAACATCTAATCCTCCTAGAAAGGATGCTTAAATTGGCCCCGATCCCAGTCAGGACATCCTTAATTGTAACGGTGTAGGGGTTTGTCCCATGTCAGAATAGAAGTCAAACAGTGCTGTGGACCTCTGTGAGTGGGACACCATTCAGTTTATTATGTTCACAACGAAGGGACGATGCACATGCACGCACAACGTTCAGCGTTTCGGCCTATTAATGCAAAGATACATGAATAAGTGACCCAGTTTCTTTATGCACTGGGACGAAAACATCATTTCCCTTTAGTGCTGTGTTACAAAATCATGGGAAGCACCTTTTGCTGCTTTGCTACAGAGCCACTTTCAATCTGTTAAGACTCTTGCGCAACGCCCCGCTCAGATTTACACACACATACACAAACACACACGGACGACTGAGGATGGTGATAAAGTGTGTGAGACGTTTTGCTTTTTATTTACCTAGAGGTTTAAAAATGCAAATGGCACATCTGGGAATTCTTCACCAGATGACCCCCTGAAATTCACAGACTTCCCCTGAAAGAGCGTCCACACACACACACACGGCGTGATTAGCTGCCCGGGAACAAAACAATATCGCCTCCTCCAACACACACATGTCCGTTTCTGACGAGACACACCTTTAACCTCGGAGAGCCGCTGGTGTACAGCCAGGCGAGGCTACATCACTTCCTTTTGGCGTCTTGACAGGCACTTCATCAGCAGAGTCGCTTTAGGCTTTGAGAGAGCAGTGGAAGGAAAAAAAAAAAACATAATGATAATAATTATACCTTCACACGTAATGAGCAGCAGAGCCCAAGGGCCACAATACATAACAGCTGGGCCTGGAAGCTGTCAGACGGCTAGATAGTGAGCGAACAGTCCGCAGGCAGAAGTGAGTTGCGGCTTGTGACGCATAGCTGTGTGGTTAGCAACAAGCTGGGGGCGGCATGGAGCAGACATCATAACACACTGTTTGCTGCACCACACATGTTCAAAAGCTCGGTGTCGGTGCTGCTGCGTTTCAAGGGAATCTCAACGACTGTATGTGTTCCCACGCTTTACGTGTTGGAGCAATCACTCTGGAGCTGCTAGTCCAAACGGGCGCATGGGCTGCTCTCGTGACGCGTTTATTGTTCGTTTACCAAACAGAAACCTTTGTGGTGGATGTCAAATTTCGACGTGATTACTCTGCTTTGCGAGGTGTAGGCGATTAATGGTGCAGGTCATGTATTGTAAAGGGTGGGGAAGGGAGAACAGGTCCTGCCGCAACATCTACAAACTCTCAGCTACGGCGCCTCGGGGTTCGGTTTATTCTCAGGTGTGTCTTTTATCACAAACTGTCGTCAAAGTCCTCACACCCATGGGGAGAATACCCATGGAAAGCTTTTTATTAGAATGCCAATTACACAGACACGGAAAGACGATGAAACGATGACCCACATGCAGACAGAGCGTATTCTCAGTGTTTGTTGATGTGAATCTGCTGCGTGGCCGAGACTAAAGCGTGGTCTAATAATTCTGCACAGGATGTTCTGACTTAATGCAAACAAAATAAAGAGGACGTGCAGACAAGGAGGTGGATGTACTGTCCTTTTATACAAGGTCCTGTTGTTTGGATTTGGGACTTAGTCTTTCACAAAGCTACAGAGTTAGCAGGAGTTTTATGTACGAACACTTGAGATCACCTTCCTAATATTGTGTATGTCTCCCTTGGGCCTTTGAGATGAGGGTCCTCTGTGGATCATCCCAGAGATACTTGATCAGTTTGGGATCTAGTGAATGTGGAGGCCAGGTCAACACCTTGTGCTGTTCTTCTTCCTAAAGTGTTTTTGTGGCTGCATCCTGCTGGGGATGGCTGCTGCCATCAAGGAGTGTCATTGCTATGGGGTGGGGGTGTCTGGTCTGGTCTAGGTGGGTGCTACATGTCTAAGTAACATCCACACCAATGAATGAATGAAGCCAGGTCCAGAAGTTTCCCAGCAGAACACTGAACTGTCACAAGATGTTCAATGTTATTTACTTCCACTGTCGGTGGTTTTAATGTTGTGGCTGACCAAGCTAGAGCATGCTAAGCTATAGGTTCAACAAGCTATAGGTTATTAGCCCCAACAACAGAAGCAACGTCTTACTTTTAGTGCATGATGACTGAAGTACGTGCACCAACTAAATTACAAAGCAGAAGTATAAACCAAGCTAACACTTTAGCTTCCAGACACAACAACACCAAAACCCAACAACTGCTAGCATCTACCTACTATGAAGCCGTTTGATTCTGCCATGCAGGCCTCGTGACAGGCCTGCGGCGCTTCTCTACTCTTTAAAGAAAGAGGCAGCTCAAACACCTGTACCAAACCCTGCTCTTCCCATGAACTCTAATGACAACACAACAGGTACGAGCTGAGCACATTCAAACCGCCTTGGAAGAAACGTGCACACGTTCCAGCTTCAATCTGCAAAACAAAACTCAAAACCTGACTCAGTTTGTTCCCACTACTTTTAATTATATTGACTTTAACACCAGTTTTCTTAGTTCATCTGCATCTACTCAGCTATGCAACACAATTACATCGACGGCTATGACTCAGTGCTTGTTATCTTGCTTGTGAAAACAGACTGAAGCTCATTCTTCACTCAACCGTCTCGCCTTTTTTTTTCCCCAGTTCATTCTCACATACAGTCGCAGATAAAAAAAAAAAAAAAAAAAAAAAAAAAAAGAGCGCCCGTTGAGGAAAGAAAGCCGGTTCACCTCGGGGGCTAAAGGGAGAAAGAAATCAGTTATGGGAGGAAGGGGAGAAAAGAAAACACTGGCAGAATGAAAAGAGTTTCCTGCGAATGTTTGGACAAACAGGTAGAGCGCGGTGATGATGGGGACTGATGTGAAAATGTGAGAAAGAAAGTGTGTTGTTGGATCAGAGCACGGTTAATGTCTTGAGCAGTGTTGGTCCCAAACTTAAGGCTTTTTTCTTTTGCAAAATAGTGATCTAATGCTCATTGCATGTGGCCTCGAGTAGTTTTTTTTAGCAGTAATATACATCACAGCTACACGTTCATCTTTAAAAGAGCTGTGTGCGTTGCATTGACGTTATCTACCCATCTATGCACCTCTGCATTGCTTTTTAATATATTTTAATGTGCAGCAGGGAACGATGTCACCGTCCTGATCTCTCATTCCACATTTGCATCGACGTTTCACTATAAATATAAGTGGCAACCTATTCAGACACCCATATGAGCGGGCTGAGGTAAGGGAGATGGATGAACAAACAGAGTCCAGAAGTGAGATGAGGGCTGTTTTCATTCAAACAGAGGAAACAGCCAGTCAGAGTGAGGCATCAGGAAAACAGCACGTCCAGCAAAATAAATAAAACCGTGGGCAACAACGTCCTCTAGTGGCAGGGCAGTACAAAATGCTCAGGTCAAGTCAATAAATGTACAACTAATATACTGTTTTATAGCGTGGTGTTGGTTTTTAAATAAATTGCGTTTTTTTAAAATGCATATCAAAGCTCATATCTTATGAGATGCACTATCTGAAGAGTATTTCCATTTAAATTATGTCGGTCAGTGTGGTTTCGTAGTTTACGTCTCGTCTCAAAGACTGACCAGAGATGGAGAGCTGCTGCCTCCTACTGTTGTTGAAGCTCAATTACCACTTCCATATTGTTGTCACAGTATTCCTAACAATATCGTGTGTGCAAACCTCTGGATTAGTTTTATATATCATAATATATAAAGTCAGTGTATAAACTGTAAAAGAATGAGTGAATTAAATTGGGACTGTGAGCAGCTTACGAAAACAAACCCTATCTAAATTGTGGTTTATTTGTAAGGGGGACATTTTACGTTTCTTATATTTAAAAATAAATAAATTCGTATGATTTCTTGTGTATGTAAACCAAAAACAAACCCAATCCGGACAAAAGTGTAGAGCATTAAAACACTGCTCCAGGTGAGGCTCGAACTCACAACCTCGGCATTGCTCTACAGTGTACTGTCATATAAGTACCGCGCGCTAACCGATTGCGCCACTGGAGCTCACTACGCTCAGCCAGCAGTTGGGTTTATGAACGCTCGCACGCATGCAGCTCACTCAATCAGCTGCAGTTCAACGACAAAAACAAACAATTAATTAGCAACGTTGGACCCGGTAGTGAAGAAATGGCAAGTTGAGTTGCTGTTGAGCGTTGTCGAAACGTGTCAAACGGGTTAACGAGCAGAAATACTGCGAATAATGACAACAACAGTGGCCTAAAAACAGCTAATTTCAGTTACGTAATGTTAGTAACGGCTTTTGACGTGTTTGAATGAGGAGTCAGTGATGTCACGCACGTAGCGTCGTGACGTGTCACCTTGAAAAACAGGCCTTAATATTTCTTGAATAGCTTAGCACCTTAGAACATGTACAACTTTAAGGATCTCTAGGTGTTTGGGCTGGAAAATGCAGAGCTCCTGATGTACATGCTGTGATTGCATCTTATTAAATTACACAAAATGTATTTATTTATTTATTGTTTACATACCTGACAATTATGAGCTACTTCTCCTCTGGCGGTACTTCAGTGTTCCTTTGTCGGGGAACCCCATTTTTCTATAAAGGCCCTTGTCCGGCCAAAACTCTCCCTCTTGTATTTTGTGCTCTGTGAGAGAGCCGTTTCCTTCTTTCCATTTGTTTTATGCTTTACTGTTTCATGATTTAATAATAATATAGCTATCTGTGTTATGTCCACATTTTAGGGGCTTGCTTGAGGGAGATCAAGCCGTTCATTCGTTTGTTTTTATGATGATTGAAAGGACACCGATATACACATAACAAAGAAGATTACACCGGTTACACATGGGACAACAGCTCTCCATCTTATGTAGTGTTTTAGATCCGTTCGAGACCTCATGTCCTCCACAGAGGACAAAAATCAACTTGCAGGCCTTGAGATCCAATAATCTGTCTGTCTGTCTATGCACATTTAATACTACACGTATAATCCCATCCGGCTGCTGTCAAAGACCTTTGCTTTAGAAGTATGTATGAAATAAATATAAATGTTACCTGCAAACTTAGCAGGCGTCTGGATAGACAGATACAATATAGAGAATAAAATACAACCATAGATAAATAGAAAATACTCACTCACTCATGCACAGTCCCATTAACAGACAGAGCACAGCAAATATTAAATATATATCTGAGTGGCTTTGGGGAAGAAACAGTTCCGTGGTCTGGTGGTGCTTGTTTTTGTGCACCTGTATCTCAGCTAACTTTTCAAATGATAGCTTACGGCTCTATTAGTAAAAACAAATATCAGCGTTTTTCAGTAATAAAGTTGCATTCTGTGCCAGAGGTTGATGCTGCACCACGTCGATCCAAACACCCAGCCGTCCCTTCAGGCTGCAGGCGTTTGTGCAGATGGGTGTGCACGACAAGGAGCAGGAAGTCAGGTACAATTTTTATTAGGTTTTTTATTTTTTTATTCTTTTTTTTTGACAATTTTTGAGGAATTTCACCGCATTATTATAAACACGAGTGAGGACAGCATCAGCAGACATTCTGTGTGGACGGAGAAATATTAAATGAATGCCACACATTCACATATCACTGTTTTTATTAATGTAGACATCGTTATAAGAAGTTCTTTCTCTAAATTAATCAGTCATCTCTAATATATATGAGCATAATTAATAACGTAGCATAAGCTTAACCTTTACTGTAGAAATTCAAAATGACGCGGCAGTACCACGCCACGTAAACCTGTGCGTCAACAAGAATTTACAAACTATAAAAAAATAATCATTAAAAGACAGAAATCACCATGTATGTACATTACATCTGTGTGTGCTAGAAAAGCCACAGTATTATGACCACCTTCCTATTATTGTGTAGGCCTCCCTTGAGCCTCCAAACCAGTTGTGACTCATCAGAGAATGGACATGGGCCTTCTGAGGGTGTCCTGGGAACATAAAGTTGTTAGAGGGAGGGCAATCAAGGAGTGTCATTGCTATGGGGTGGGGGTGCCTGGTCTGGTCTAGGTGGGTGCTACATGTCTAAGTAACATCCACACCAATGAATGAATGTCAGGTCCAAAAGTTTCCCAGCAGAACACTGAATTGTCACAAGATGTTCAGTGTTATTTATTCTCCTGTCAGGGGTTTTAATGTTGTGGCTGGTCGGTGTAAGTACTGCTATTTTCAGGACGTTTGTAGCACACTGTGTAGAGAGTAGTCACAACTTCGTCATAATGAATCCAGTTTCACAGTACACAGTCCAACTCTCTACTTCCTACACAAAGGTCAATAGTTTTCAACTTCTTCTGACATTTTTTTTTAGAGAAGATGAAAAGAACTATTGTGATAATGAGCTTTCAGTAGCTGCAGTTGTTGGCTGGTCTCGTATTCTTCTTAAAGCTGAGGACGTTCTTGAAGGCGGTTCTAAACACGGAGCTGGAGAACACGTAGATAACGGGGTCCAAGGCGCTGTTGAGGTAGGTGAAGCCAATGCAAATCTTAAAGATCTGGGTGACCAGTCTGTAGGTTTTGCAGTCATTCGGTCTTTTCGCTTTGATGTACGCCCCCAGCAGGCCCGTGATGACGCTCGGCATGAAGCAGAAGGTGAACACTATACTGATCACCATTACTGCCCTGATGGCACAACGTACCCACTTCTTCTTGTTCATTTGCTGTTGGTTCAGTCGGCAGGCGATGCGGGCGGTGCAGAAGAGCAGCAGGAACCAGGGCAGGAAGAACTCTGCCACGTAGGCCGCGTAATATATCTTTATTGGTAAAGGGGGCTCTTTGTAGGAGTCAAAGCTGCGACAGCGGGAGATGTTGCCGTGCTGGCGTAGCAGGTTGGTGGTCAACAGCGGCGTTCCAAGGGCAATCACAGTGATCCATATCACGCAGGTGAGCCAGATGGCCTGAGTTGAAGTCATTTGGCTGATGCTCCGGTGCGGATGGATCACCTTAAAGTACCGATCCAGCGCCACAACTGTCATGAATGCAATGCTGGCAGAGCGATTGACCGTGAGCATGAAGAGGTTGATGCTGCACAACGTTGACCCCAACACCCAGCCTTCGCTTCGGGTGTGGGCGTCGATGCGGAAGGGCACGCTGACGAGGAGCAGGAAGTCAGCTAAAACCAGGTTGAAGAGGAAGATGATGTGCGGCTTCCAGACCTTAATGCGGAAGCAGAAAATCCACAAGGCTAGGATGCTCCCCGGCAGGCCCACGATGATCTCAGTGATCATGACTATCTGCAGGAACAAGTCTCCCTGGTACTCCTGGGCATTGGACAGGCAATGGATTGAGGTGTCATTCTCGTTCATCATTGCAGCTGAGCTTAGCAGTATAACCTCCCTGGCTTTTCAGCAGCTCCTTATTTTCAGCAGATCGTATGTTGTTGACGCCTTCAAAGCGGAGAGAAGAAGAGAAAATGGGTTTTAAACAATGTGTAATGAAGCAAATAGCTAAATGCAGGAGTTTGTAATGTTGATAAAGACAATACAATACATGGATTTGCAGGGACTAACCAGATTGACTTTGTCCAAATGCAATAAAATCCTCTTTATGCACATTTTATTTGTTGAGTGTATTAAAAAAACATGGACATTTTGCGCTTTTGGAAGACGTGTGACATGCAGGATTATTTGGTGCCAAGGAGCAGCCTGGGTACGGTTGCCAGCAAACCAGTAAACTTGTTGTTTTCCCTTCAGTTCGTTAGTCAGAGAGTTCTGCTCAACTAAACTAAACTATCTAGTAGCTGTAACTACTACAAGACGAATCAATATTCACCTCCAACTCTCAGCAAGGACCCAAAAAATGTGAAAGGGTTTGGAGCTCATTTCTGCCCCTGCTTGTTTTCCGTACCTGCACTTTATTAAACGGCGACTTTGAATTGCACGCTCTTTTAAATAAGGTCCAAACCCCCAAAAAAACTGATATGAAGCAAAGGAGACAAAGTTTAGATTTCGGCACTTACCAGTAGCTGGCGACGGATTAGCGCGTTCAGAGGAAGATCGTCGGTGTAAATCTGACCCAGTGAAAGTGACAGAGTGAGATCAGATCCTCAAGTTATGAGAGCACTGGTTTTCCCCTGGGCTTGTTATGACACGAGTGTAATGATGATTCCAAAGAAAGCATTCGACAAGGCACACAATGGCACCACTGTGGCACGTACTTCTCTAATAATAATTAGAATAGAATAGAACAATAGAACTTTTTATTGTCATTGTCTGGTAACTGAGAAAGAAACACAGTTTAGCAGCTCTCACAGTGAAATGTACGATATATAAAAATAAATAGAATAGCATCGAGTATCTTTATTGTCACTTTAACATGTGCAGCGTAATTACGTCCATTTAAAGTCATTCATTCATGGTTGTTGCACAATCGTTTATTGAGCAAAATGGTTGTGTTTTATCAGCATTTAATCCATTAAACCATGTGGGATAGGAACTATTTTGTAGTCTGTTGCTTCTGCTTTGGCGGCACAGTGGGAAGGTGGTTAGCGGGACGGTCCCGGGTTTGAATCCATGGGCAGACTGGTTCCTTTCTGTGTGGAGTTTGCGTGGGTTCTCTCCAGGTTCTCCAGCTTCCTCCCACCGTCCAAAGACATGCTGGTTAGGTTCATTGGTGATTCTAGATTGGCTGTAGGTGTGTCTCTCTGTCTTAGCCCTGTGATAGACTGGAGACATGTCCAGGGTGGACCCCGCCTCTCGCCCAATGCCAGCTGGGATAGGGTTCAGGCTCCCGCGACCCTTAACAGGAACAAGCGGTTACAGAAGATGATTTAATGACTGGTTCTTCTTTTTTATCGTCTGCCTGACTGCTGCACTTTCTAAAAGTTTGTGACCAGCGTGCGATGGGTCCTTCCCTGGGCCGCTTTTATGACCCCGTGGAAGAAGAACCACACACACAGAAACAGACAGCATCAGGATGCTCTGCTGGGTAAATTTCTTTACCAGCTCCACAGTCTGTGTGCAGTTTAGGTCCTTTCTGATGTGGACTATCAGGAAGCAGAAGTCCGACACCCTCTCCACTCCGTCCTCACCTATCAATTAGGACTAAATGTCTGTTTCTTCCTCCTGTAGTCCACAACGATCTCCTTGAACCGCAAGTTGTTGCTTCTACACTGCTCAGCTGCTCCACTTTGTTCCTGTCCCAGCCTGCTGCTCCAGGTGGGACAGCGCAGCATGAGTAGACCTGTTGGCCATGTACGCAAAACAAATGACATTTCCAAATAAAAGTATTGCGAGAAAATGAGTTTAACACTGGACGTGCTTGTACGACAGTGGTATTTTTTTTACCAATAAGGAGTTTTTAAATGAGTAACAACCGCAAAGAGAGCGATTAGTCTGCGGACGGCGCACAACAACAAACTAATTAACTACGAGAGGCAGAGCACCTGGAGAAAATTATTTCTCCAGGTGTTTTTTCCTAATTTTGATCCTAATTTTACGTCCCATTCACACACTCCTTCTATCAGAGCTGATATCTAACCATCTATTTGCTTTTTCCAGCTCAGTATTCAACCATGAACCCTCCCCTCTTCCTCCTCCTCTGGCTCACCACTGTCCGACCTTTATGAGCCGTCGGTGACTTTATGGTCACTGACTTCCTTACAGCGCTACCAGTCTCCATTCATGCACCCGAAGGTGTGTTTGCTAGAATCACTGGACTCTGATCGAGGGATCTGCCGTTCATTCAACTGTTTTATTGGAGTACGCGCAAAACAAACACACACACAGGACCCAGCGCTGGCACCGCGTCAGGACGGACATCTGCTCTCAGAGGAGCGGGATGATTGCGCTTTGAGTTAGTGTTTTGTGTAGAGCACGTCGGAGGCTTTCTGAACGCGTCTCTTTCAGCGATTATACGCTGCTTTCTCATTTTGATAAACTATAATATTCATAGCATAAATGTCTGTACTGTACCCTAGACAGAGAATATTACAGACATATGAAAGCAATCTGATTAATAGCCACTATATTTTCTCGGCCATGCCAGCTAGTCTATGGAGAAGCAAGGATAATAGATTTTTATTTTAAAAAAGCGCTTTTCAAGCTACTCAAAGACACTCTACATAAAAAGAACATCAAATCAGTAAAACAATGTGAAATATAACACTAAAAACACAACAGACATTAAAAGCAATTTCAAAAAGATGTGTTTTTGAAGGTAGGAAGTTCCAGAGGGAGGGGGCGGCTGCAGAGAAGGCTCAAGGTTCGGATGCACAGCTGAATGCTATGATCTCCAGTTATCATGCTAACCATGGCTAGTTAGCATCTGCGGTCCACTCTGGACAGGTCTCCAGTCTATCACAGAGAGACACTCACACCTACGTCCAACCAATGAACCTAACCAGCATGTCTGGACGGTGGAAGAACCCACGCAGACACAGGGAGAACATGCAGACTCCAATATATTTATATATATATATGATGTGATAAAAATCTAATGTGATTGCAGGCGAGGTGTAAAAGCAAAGTACTGAACAAGCAGAGCGAGCTGTCCTTGAACCAGAGGGATGTAAAGTCCAATCCCCCGTCACACGGACCACGTGCCAAAGTGTTTTTGGACAAGGCACTGAACCCTGAGTTGCTCCCAGTTCTGAATGAATGCGTCACTGTGACTGGGAAGCGATTCGAGTACAAATATGTACAAAAGTGCTGCGTGAATATGACGCCATTTGACGTAACATCCTTGGCAGAAAGCACGGTAAATGGTGGCGTCATTAAAATCAGAGGATTCTTCTTCGCTGATACGTTTTCAGAGTAAAAGCATCAGCACAGTCAGTCTAGTATCCATCCATTAATATGTTTTATTATGCTGTATGTCAACACTGTATTTGACTGCAGCGTCTCTGACACACCCAGGTGCTGTGGCTCACTGATAACCCCAGAAACGACCCACAACGAGACTCAGACACGGGATTACACCCGGCGAAAGTTCTGTGCGATACAGACACGCCGAAGAGTCTGGCAGCGCGTCAACACATTTACTCACACGCTCGTCACTTGTTTAACAGAGGACATGCAAGCAGCCACTTCAGGAGCAGGACCAGTAACTGGGTCCAGGTTTTCATCCTGGGTTTGTCCCTCGGTTCGCTCCTTTAACCTGTGACAGGGACATCACTGTCTCACTCTGATAACATGGAGCAGCTTAATGTTTAGCTCAAGATCCATACACACACACACATGCACACACACACACACACACACACACACACACATATAGGGAAGTAGAGGGATTACAAAGGCACAGTGACCCATATGCCGGACAGGGATGGAGGCGAGACAGCTAAAAGTGAAGCGGACGCAAGGTAGTTATAACTGTAAACTGCATTTTAACATTATCTTTAATGACTTGAAGACAGGCAAAGGTTGACATTACGTGATCATTTCTGTTGCACTGTGTGAAATAGTGAAGGGATGCGTCTGTGCTCACTGCTAATATTAAACTAATGTTGACTTTATTGCTGTTTGAGGAGGAATTATTGATAGCAGCATGACACCGAGTTGCGTTTGACGGTGTTTTAAAGCCCGGAGTGGAAACCTGTTGACAGTTTTCCAAGCCTCTAATATGTTAAGCAGATCTTGCTACCTGTTAATCCACATTAGAGCATGTGCTGCTCCGCTGTTTGTCCTGTGGACGAGTGAACCGCAATCAGTTATCATTCTAGGTATTTAAAAGCAGTGTAGCAGAGTAGCTGTACCCTCTGCAGAATTTTATGACAGAGAGTGTTGACTGTCGTCCTTCAGACCGTGCATTAACATCAGCAAATAGCCCAGGATGTGCAAGGAAGCTTTAAGTGTTCAAAGTATTTCAGCGCACAGATATAAAACTTATTAGATCTAATCCATCATGGCCGACTGGTTCCTTTCTGGAGTTTGCATGTTCTCCCTGTGTCTGTGTGGGTTCTCTCCAGGTTCTCCAGCTTCCTCCCACCGTCCAAAGACATGCTGGTTAGGTTCACTGGTGATTCTAGCTGTTACAGAACATGGCTGAGGTGTGAATACCGGCCACTTGCAATCCAATTATCCACGCAGAAAGGATGTCAGTGCAAGATCTGAATGGAGCTTAAGCCCAGGCATACACTGTACGATATTTTAAATCCTTTGACTCAGCTCCATCTCAAACTGCACAACTAGATCGCTGAGTTCAAAAGTTCACAGCCTACGATTCATGTTCTCACACTATACGGCCTGATGCTCTGATGCGACTTGACTGCTCACACTGTACGTCCACATACCACACGACGGACTTTTGCAACGGCAAAAAGAAGTAGAAGAACCTCAGCGATCGTGCATGCTCTGTGCTCGTGGCGCTGCTTCTACTGTGAGATACCTTCCCGAGGAGCCACCAGGATTTCAAACAAGTTTGATTTTCTTGCGAGGACACGATTTGTTAATCTCTCCTCGTTACGCCACGTATACTGCATGAAGCACGACAAGCGTTTGAGCCGAAATTGGGCCCCATTCAAAAAACAGTCGCACGAGTGGAAAACAGTGTATGTCCGGCTTAATACGATTGTCAAGAAAAAATATCTGAAGCAATACCCACTACAAGATTACATCTACGTGGCTGCATTTCCAATCTTCTGCATAAACTGGCTCCTTTTAATTGCTAAAGTCTTAATTTTAATTATTATTCCTCACAGTTATAGTAGAAATAAAAAATGGAAGGTACAGCACATGAACACAAAACCAGAATACCCTGTGGTCCAGGGGTCTCAAACTGATCCGTGAAAGGGCCACTGTGGCTGCAGGTTTTCATTCCAACCATGCAGCACCCATGCAGTGGGTGTGGCTGGAAAGTTTTTGTTCCAATCAAGCAAGAGGACGCCTGAAATGACTACGTGAAGGCAGTTCAGTTGATTGATTGAGCCAAGTCAGGTGTGCTGCTGCTCAGGTGTTTATTACATAAAGTCATATTGTTGTACAATTGAATGTGCAGCCTCTGGTGGAATTCACATGTTTTTGTTTGTGTACCAGCTGGGGAAAACCTGCCAGTGAATTTATCAGTAAGCTCTTCCTCCTTTGCCACCGGGTTTAGACAGCACCTTAATTAAAGACGTTATTCCCCTGGGGCAAGAAATGCAACCACCTATTAAACCACAACTTTCTTTATTTGCCACTTACGCCATTGAGTGTGAATGATTTTGTTCCTTTCTGTCAGAGTTAGTGTAGCTGTTCAAAGATAAGCCGATAGACTAGCTTTTTTCTCGGCTGCTCACAGAGAAACTGGAACTTCTGCAATGACTTTATATCTGAAGAGCCGCCTTAAATATTAAATTCATTCATTCAGCTTCTGTAACTGCTCGTCCTGTGAAGGGTTAAGGAAGGGGGGGCTGGAGCCTGTCCCACTATGGACAGGTCTCCAGTCTATCACAGGGCTAACACAGAGAGACACACCTACGTCCAATTTAGAATCACCAATGAACCTAACCAGCATGTCTCTGGACGGTGGGAGGAAGCTGGAGAACCTGGAGAGAACCCACGCAGACACAGGGAGAACATGCAGACTACACACAGATTGGCTCCATGGATACGAACCTAGAACCTTCTTGCTTGTGAGGGAAATTATTATTTACATATCTGATCCTTGCTAACATCACAGGAAATGAGAGTGGACATTTAGTGTTTTGTGATCTACATAACTGCATAACTTTACTCTAACCATGACAAATCTTTGCAAAAGTTATTCTGCTAAAAACATAAATGTCTGTTTCTCTGTGACAGGGACTGCCTGTGATGATGAAGCACAAGTCAACGGCGCCACTCGCCCCCTCTCGGCTCTCGTCCGTCTCTACGTGTACGCTCTGCACGGCTGCCTCTGTGAGGTGGCCTTCACCGCTGTGTGGGACTGGTGCAGCACCCGGGACAGGAGGCTGGCAGGTCACAGCAGCCTGTGGGCGCTACCCATGTACGCCTCCGCCATCTACTTCATGGAGAGCCTGAGGGCCCGGCTGCTGGCTCACCATCAACCGCTCCCTGTGCGCCTGGCGGCCTACACCGCGTTCATCTACCTGTGGGAGTTCACCTGGGGGGTGGGGCTGAGGCTGCTGGGGGCGTGTCCCTGGGACTACTCGCATTATACGTACAACCTGGGAGGACTGGTGACTCTGGAGTACGCAGTGCCCTGGACCGTAGCAGCGTTTCTAGCAGAGCAGCATGTGATCAGGAACACTCTGAGGATAAGACTGCACAACTGAACTGATGATCTGGAACGATGTGCTTCCGCTGTCAGCCAGAAAACAACTCTTTAAACTGTTTGTGGAAACAATACCTGTGAACTCTTGGCATTTACACACTGACTAGTTTCTAATAAATAAATAAAAAAACAGTAGAAACTAATGCTGTGCAACAATGAAATCCATATTCTTGACCTGAATATAGACAGCTCATGTGCTACATACTGTGAGCTACAGATATGTATAGCCTGTATAAAAACATGCAGCACCTCAGCACCATCAACAGTATTTAAAGGGGAATTACCTTTTTTTACAAACTGGACCTTATTTCTGGCATAAATACGATTATTACTAACCCATATAACTCATATTTGGAGTTGTTTGGACGATATTTACATCCATGTATATCCATATAGTGGGAGTGAATGGGGCACCGAAATGCAGCTGCTAAATAACGCATTATTTGCCACGAAACTCATTAATTTCACTAATATTTTGTTATGATACGCTCGTGCTATTCCCCGTTGAGTCCAGAGTTACCTGTTGTCTATTTGCGGATGTGCAGCGGTTTGTTGTTCTTTGGCTAGCTGTTCCTCCACATCCTCCTTTCAACGAGCTCCTCATCCGTATACTCTGACTCAAAACGGTAAGGGCTTCCATCCTAAACAAAGTCGTCGTTCACAGCCATCGGAAAAATATTCAGCCTTGTTGCAAAAAACTACCAGTGGCAAGTTACAGGTAAACAAGCCGACTACTGCGGGTGCATGCGGCGCTCAGAGATGACATCATCCAGGTTAGAGGTTAGCAGGTCAATCTTCAGACCCCAGATGATGATAACAGGTAACTCTGGACTCAGCGGGGAATAGCACTAGTGTATCATAACAAAATATTGGTGAAATGAACGAGTTTCATGGCAGATAATTTGTTATTTAGAGGCTGTGTTTCGGTGCCCCATTCACTCCCATTATATGGATATACACCGATCTAATATCATTCAAATGACTCCAAAGTTATATGGGTGAGCAAACAATCATATTTTATGCCAGAAATAAGGTCCAGGTTGTAAAAAACAGTAGTTCCTTAAAAGTACTCCATGGCATGTTGTTAGATGGGATAGCATAGCCGGAAGCCTTCTCCGTGTACAGCAGCTAAAGGTCAAATAACTTTTATAGTGTTATCTGTCATGTTGCCTGTGATGTTTGTGTTGCTGTTCAGTTCTTGGTCGTCAGCTGTTTTTTTGGATTTTACTTCTTAGTCATTTTTCTTCCTCGGCGTGCTCCATTTGGGTTCGGCCTCACCAGGGTTGCTAGGGAGTAACCCGAATACGTTCTGACCAATTTCTGAACAATAACGTGTCTTTTAAAAAGAAATGGTGATGATTAAAATTATCAGGAAGAAATGATGAGAGGCGACTCCCCCTGGCAGTGCAATGGACGTCATATGTTAACATTCCCGATTGATTCATGTGCATGGCTGAACAAGCAAGTCTCCATTACACATTAATTGGTAATAAAATACCACTGATGCTAATGAGCAATATGAGCTTTGTGCAGCGTGGTTAGTATAAAAACCTGAACAATAACACAATAAATTTGATTCGACTGTGTTTAGAATTAGTAGATGTGAATAATTTATTGTGTTTTGTCAAATTCAGATAAACACGCCATATGCAATGCATTTAACAATGACCTTTTACCTTCAGCCCGTGAAATAAGATCATCAGCACCTGTATAGATTACTGCCACACTGGAGAATTCCTGGGAAATACGTACGCTGGATATAATGATAACCTGGCACAAAGACGTGTATCTTGTAACAGGATGATGTTCATGATACTTGTTCAAACTCGTCATTCTTTCAGCAGCTGGGTTTTTTTATAAAGAACTCACGGAAACAATGTGTCGGGGAAACTATCACTCTTTCACATCAGTCATTTTAACTTTTAATGATGTTTACGGATCAGTTCATTTCTTTCAGCACGAATAAAAAACTGCAAGCAGCGACGGGGCTGAGGGCTGCTTTACCGTCAACAGCTTCATCTGCTTGTGTTGGTGCATTAAAAAGTTTTATTAACTATTGGCAAAACTTAAATGAGCACACTGTTTACACAACTTACTGCATTTGATAATACACAATACACAGTGCTTTTTATCGTCCCGTAGAACAGGAGCTCTCCTCCACATGTACACTGTTTGTGACGCTGTAGGTGAAGCTTAGGGTCGCTTCCGCTCTGGGTTTTGGACAACATACAGGGCGATGGTCCCCTCGTCTCTCTGCCACTGGTATCTACACAAAAGACAATGCATTTGATAGGTCAAACTATAGAGCAGTGGTTTCCAAAGTTGGTATGTTAGGCCTCGTCCACACGTACCAAAACCATCTTTTCCCCTCTGTTTTCCCTGGCATCGTTTCAAGAATATCTGCATCCACACTTCATCACTTCATACTCCACTTATATAGGTGGCGCTGTTTCCGTTTAAGGCAGAGCATGCGCATAAAGCTTGAGCGCTGTTTACAAATCGGCTTTAGAAGAAACCAAACTCAAGGAGAAATGATATTTAGCCCTAGTAACCATAATAGGCTCAATATCTTCTCCAGCAGGAACACGAGCATGTAGTCCACCATTGTTGTTGATGTTGTTAGGAGACGTCTCGCGGGATATAAGACGTAGAAGGCTGCTCGAGGGGTGTGGCCATGGTGGCGATGACATTATCGACACGCTTGTATGCGTTTCTCGACGTTTTCGCCGTCCACACAAAAATGCAAGAGCTGCCTGGGACCAGGTTTCAGAAAAGTGCGTTTTAAGGCGATGCGTTTACAGGATTCATGTGGACGATCGACCAAAACGATGCAAAACATCTGCGTTAAAACCAAAAAGCGTCTCCGTGTGGACAGGCCCTTAGAGGGTGACAATTTTTTGGGACTCCCACGAGTTATGGTATTCCCGCGCGAGTCACTGTTGGTAATGTGATAGTAGGGACGGGATAGAGCAAACAATCGACGGGAGTGGGCGGGACCGGGTCGGAGGACGCCCAGCTTTAGACAACAACATAGGGAGCGGGACGGGATTTAGGAGTCTTCCTCTTGGGATTTTGCGGGACAGGTTTTTTTGTGGGTTTTTGACGAGCTCCCACACAAACCTGTTAGACTGAACATATTACACAGTAAAGTTTACTTTTGTTTGGGTCGTGAAGATTTTCTTATGTACTAAATGGGGGTCCTAGCATAAAAAGTTTGGGAACCACTGCTATAGCGTCACGTCCGGAAACACAAATTTGGTCAAACAGTCTGCACACTGAGTGGAAAAGTTTTTGCCAGTTAATAATCTTGACTTACTGGGTCTGCTCAGGAATGAGTAAACTGTCTCCTGCTGAAAGCCCAAGTTCCTGCTCATGCATGGTTACCCTTGAAGATCCCTCCTGAGGAGTGAAAGATTTCAGATTAGATGCTGAGAAAGCAGATGTTTCAGACATATTTGCATATTGTGTCCGTTGGGACATGCGTCCGTTGGGACATGCTCCTCAGGCGTACCAGTTGCCAAATCCACACGTCATGTTGGTGTACCGTCGTCTCCGTCAGGCCGACTCCAAACACCATCGCCTGTTCAGGTCACGAGAAAGAGACTCTATCAGCTCTGTCATCATCATAACATTACATCTGTTTACAACCGTGTTTCGCTGGCAGTCAAGAAATGGCGCTTTGTGAATGGTCAGCTACGCTGAGGTGTAGACACCGTGAGACGCTTTGACAGCAGACGACATATACTGTCCACGTTGTGTGAAGAAGTATGAGTCGTTGCCAAATTTCTGCATGACTTGTAGAAAGACACTGGCATTATTTAAAGGCCAAGGGGACGCAACTGTCCGTCAGCTGTGCTTTCAGGATCCCGACGTGACACATTAATGTCATGATGGGTTGAAAGCATAACAAGAATGACTATATATGTAAGTCTGCTTTCAAGATATTCCTCTATTAACACCATCTCATCCTCCATGCATGGACAAAGCGGAGTAGAAACGGAAAATGATGTCCAGTTAGAAACAAGAAGTGTTGTCCCTACATTTGCAGTATATGTAACATTAACAGACAGAAGCAACAAATGGGAACTTTAAAAACACAGCAGATTCTCACGTGTCCTCTTTCCAATCAAGAGAGTTTCTGATGTGTAACACCCACAGTTGCTCCTACTTAAACCTCCTCAACTCCTCTAGAAGTGAAGAAGCTGCTTGGATAAAAAAAAAAAAAAAAAACCTTCAACGAAGTTCAGTTTTCTTTCTTTAATGCTTTTTCATATGTTTTAAGATTTAAGGTGCTGCAGGACCTAGACGCTGCAACATACGTACGTACCCTATGGTGGTGCAAGCTATTTATACGCGTACGTCATCAGTTTGGCTCGCTCTGCCGCCCAAACGCTAGTCTGCACTGCGTCTTTTTTGCCAATCTGGGTCATTTCTGTTTATACTTGCTGCTTCAATCAAAATTTCACTGAAGATAAGTCGTACAAATTAACCTTTCCTGCATGTTTACTGATCGAACACAATCAATTCAAAAATTGCAGAGATGGCGAAACAGCCTGAAATACTAAAGAAGAAACACGCCTCTACCAAGCGGACCAATCACAGCTCTTGTAGTCACATTTCTGGGGAGGTGCACGTCAGGCTACGGGTCTGGGCCATAGCTATGGTGTCAAATTGACACAGACACCTAAACTGCCTATAAATCTGAAATCGTTTATTCCAATGAGCCTCTATCTGATTTTCATTACAATAAATAAATAAATAAATAAAAACAGTACCTCTGTCTCAAACTGAGCGCCAAACATGCTGACGGATCCGTTGCGAAGCAGCGGCCTCTGTTTGTCCAGCCAGGCTTTGAAGGAGAAGGGCGACATCACGTTCATGGTGTTCATGTGGAACGGGGGCTCTCTGAAGATTTCATCTGTGCATCCCAAGATAAACATGTCACCATTTCAGAGTTTACAGTGACTGGACACAAAAAAACATATCAGGATCAGTGTCTGAATGACTCACTCGGGTCAGGTTTTCCTGTTTTGCACTGCTTCGACGCCATGAACCTACAAGTTAAAGGTCAAGCAAGCCAACGAAATTTAATTAAATGCTCAGATCCAATGGAGCACGTGCGTCAAGATGAGAAGACGTCTTACTCTTTAATTATTGGCACCAGTTGGGTTCCCAGGTCCTGACAGTAGAACCACTTCTCAAACAGAATATCAGTGGTGTTGTCCACATAGTACCTGAAAGCAACAACACATGCTAATGTTAGCGCTGCTCTGAGTACAACATTAAATTATATGGTTCCTCTGGTTCTTCTGGTTCTTAGGCTGAAAATGCAACGATGCATCCATGTCAGGGCAATCAACATCAGCAACCAGCATCTCCTGTATTTTGCATTGCATCATTCTCCAACTACACTTATGTTTTCACGGTAAATGTTTTGCACAGTTTCACTTTGTCTGCATATTTCTGGATAAGCCCCGTCCTCTACTTCCTGCTATTTGTCTAATCTAGAAGAGATGAGGTTCAGCAGTTAACCTCAGGCAGTCGGTCTCAGTCAGCAGCCGCCTCCTCTCCACCACCAGTCCCACGGTGTTGGCCTGTCTCTGGGGGGAGTGGGGGATCCGAGCTGGCAGCAGAAACATCTACAAATGGGGTAGAAATAAGAGAAATGGGACAAAGTTCATAATTTTTCAGGAAGCGTTAAAAGAGTGTTTTAAAGATGCACACCAAAATGTGGTAATAGTATGAATGTAATAATAATTAAACCTCACCTCTCCCTCTTTGATGTGCACGTCCTTATGTTTGCCGTTTTCAATCACCTTCAGACACATGTCCCCTTTCAGCTGGTAAAATAACTGTTTAAAATAGAGAGGACAGTACTGGGTTACATGCTTATCATCAAAGGCAGTACTGAGTTGCGTTGTGGGTAATGCAGGCGGCAGGAGCAAGAATGCATGTCCGTTTTCCAGGAACTGTGTGAGGAGATATGAGCCTTTTAACACACAATCATAAGGGTTCAGAAGGTGGCTGTTTAAATGGCGGTTTAATGTTTCAGCATTCATGAATAAGGATGATTTAAGCGGTGGTGCAGGTAATGGAGGAAGAGCCACAAATGTGAAGTACTTAAAGTATAAAAGTATGCAAAACTGGATCTGTCAGACTTCCCTTGTTATAAATAATACAACCAGATTTAAATATTATAATTATTCACAACTTTTCATTTAATTTTAATAATTAATCTGCTGTAAAGCTACAAGAAACTGCAAAAAGTAGAATATTCCCCTTAAATACAGTAAAATACAGTGAAGTGGAAAGTAATACAAAAGTAACTACAGTAACTTTGAACCGTGTACATGCACTTTGCGAGCTACAGGTGGTTTGCCGAAAATAGAAATACTTTGAAATCAGAGGAGCACATCTGTGTCAAAGCCAGTGATTCAGCTTCACGGAAACCGGCTCTGTCGCTCCTTTATCGCTCTTCAAGGCTAGTCAGCCATCACCAAGCTCGGCTATTCATTCAGAGAGACAAACAATTCACGTACCTACGCCGGCAAACGACTCGGCTAACCCTAACCTTGAGGATGTGTCTTGTAATTGAGCGGCCTTTTAACAAGCGCCGTTAGTCAATAAACATTTTACCCGACTACCTACTGAATATGTGGTTTATATTATTTAGTTTTATTTATTTTATTCTCATTTATTGCATATGTGGAGATGTCAGATCTTGTTGCCAGAGGCCAGGAAAGAGGCCGGGAGTTGGACGGCTGTTTATCTCACCTCTCTAAAGGTCATAAGAATGAGCTCCAGTATTTGTTTATTGTTCAATAGCACCTACAGCTGTTCACTGAATCATGACCAGCAACCCTAGGTCACTAGGTCACTAAAATACCTTCGCCAAATCATCCGTAAGGAGACTTCTTATAATGCGTAAGCCAGTACAGTGAGCGAGATAAGCAAGTTACGGCCTGCTCTCCACCATCACGTTGATAAAAGAAGAAAGAAGTGGAGCAGCTGGCTTTCGTAAAGATAAGCTATTTTCAGGCTCTCTGGATTTTAGGGCTGCAAGTTTGATTGAGGATGAGTGGCTTGTTGGTATGATTGATTGAAAATGTTGGTTGCATGGTGCAGAAAAGGGCCAGAGAGGCAGAAAAGCAAAAAGTAAAAGCTCTTTAATGTGACTGTCAGTCAACACACAGTCCTGACAGCGAATGGTTCCCATTACAACTAAAAACAACTATTTGCGGTTGCCTGCCAGAATACTTTGTCCAAGCATTGCAACACTGTGGTGGAACTTGCCCCGGTCTTTGGGAGATCATGCAGTTTAAAAGTGAGAAGTGAGATCACGGGGGGGGGGGGGGGGGGGGGGGGGGGGGGGGGGGGGGGGGGGGGGGGGGGGGGGGCTTTGAGAACCGACGTTTGTGTTGGATAACCAGTGTCGTTTCCCATTAAATGCACGCAATGTAATCAAGAAAGGCTCTCACCTCCTCCCCTTCCTCTATGTGATAATCCTTTCTGGTGTTAGGACCTCCAACAAACATGATGAGCAACTGGGAAAAGTGCCTGAAAAATTAAAAAAGAGGAATTAAAGCATTTCCTCAAACAGTTAAGCTTTTCTAACACTAACTCCACATGCGAATATTTGCATCTGCAAAGAAGAACACGCTGAAATAACACACTTACACTGTTTACTGTCAACAAAATACTCACATGAGCTTGTTGCAAACCGGCGGCAGAAATGCATTTTGGTTCTGTGCTATCCAGCTCTCGACGTTCACCAGGCGAGGAAGGTCGCTCATTTTCTCAAACGGTCCGGGCTTAGCGTTGCAGTGTTGAATCTCTGTGACTGACTGACCTCCCTCACGCTTGTTCTTGTGACTGTTCAAAACATGAGGACACTGAAAGTCCAAAATGCAGAAGTTGGTCTGTCGGCCGGTTGGGGAGGAGCTCCCGGTCCCAGGTGAAAGGTCCCTGGTGTTGTCATAATAAGTGACTAAGTGAGGCCCACACACTGCTGCAGGAAAACAAGATGAAACCTCCTGGAAATTCAGTATGTTAGAGAGCAGTGTTTGTTTTTTATCCAAAGATGCATAAAATAACAGCACATTTGATAGCTACGTTATAAAACCCTTACTTTCAGTCATTATACGAAAAATAGTAAAACTGCAAAGAATTTAAGACAGTGCGGGGGTTATTTGCCCTTTAAACTAAAGCTCAAATAATTTATTTATTTTACAGCAGGTGTATCGATTTAACTGCCCATTACACAGAGCTGGTTGACACACGAGGCAAAAACAAAAGCTCTTCCACGTGTCGCCCTCCGTGCTCATGATCCAGCCTCAGATGAACCTCACCTGCCTGAATGAGAGCGGGGAGATTTAAGGATACCGCAGACTAAACCAAAAGTTAATTCAGGCATTTTTTCCTGCCGCAACATGTCTATGTGGGCGGAGCAGTGGTGTGCCGGTGGTTAGCACTGATACCTCCCAGCAAGAAGGTTCTGGGTTCTAATCCATTGGGGCCTTCAAAGTTTCATTGGTGATGCTAAATTGGTCGTAGGTGAGCGTGAAGGGTTGTCTGTCTCTCTGTGTTAGTCTTGTTGCCCAATGACGGCTGGGATAGGCTCCAGCAGACCGCAACCCGTGTAGTCTAACAGGTTAATATAAAAACTATACACCTACTGTAAAATCTAGATTTTCTATCCAACTTAATATCATTTGATTAACTTTAGTTTATGTCTGTTATTTACAGTGTTCTATAGATTTATTAAAGTATGAATGGACTCTAATGAGGTGCAAATTAAGTGTTGTAGAGTAAATTTTAGTTGACAGACGACAGCAATAACAGCAGGTAAGCTTAATGAATAAACTGAACAATGCACTTTAACGCTGTAAAAAGTTAGATTGTATTGTACTCTTCAGTTCTAACTGTTTCTTATCTCCTGTGTGTTTATCGGTCGTAAACAAACACATTTATTTGGACTGAATACATTAAAATTGCATCTGTCATTTAACCATCAATTAAACCATTTTGGTTTTATAACTCTAATCAGATTTTTCTTTGAGGATAGATGCAGATATAGCTTTATAGGCAAAATACTGAGCAAAACCAAAAAGTGCATCTTGCTTTTTCTGTGCGTACCTGTTCCCTCATGGACTTATTCATTCATCACATTCTGTTTCTGTAACTGATTGTCCTCTGGAAGGTCGGGGAGCGCTGAAGCCTATCCCAGCTGTCATTGGGCGAGACAGGCTGGGGTCCACCCTGGACAGGTCCCCCAGTCTATCACAGGGCTAACACACTCACACCTACGGCCAATTTAGAATCACCAATGAACCCAACCAGCATGTCTTTGGACGGTGGGAGAACATGCAAACTCCACACAGAAAGGAACCAGTGGGGCCATGATGGATTAGAACCTAGAACCTTCTTGCTGTGAGGCATTAGTACTAACCACCACACCACTGTGCCGCCCCCTGATGGACTCAAGAGTACATAGCAACAGTAAGCACAACACAGCAGTTCTTCTTTTCTGACATGACGCAAGTTTTGTTTTGGCACTTCGATGCATTTACACAGTTCCCCGGATGAGGTTTGGATGGTTTTGGTTCCTCAAAACGGTATCCCACATCCTCCATCTCTTTCACACTGACTCATACACTTCTATTATATATGTTCAATTTAGTTTTTGGCACTTGATAGCAAGATATTGTAGGCTCCAGCAGACCCTGCGACCCTTAACAGGAACAAACAGTTACAGAAGATGAATGAATGAATGCCTGTATTTGTTTTTGTGCTGTTTACGGCCCATGCTGCTGTGATTCTGTAAACTTCCCACAGTGGGATCAGTAAACAACTGTTATCTTATCTTTTCTCAGCATTCCTTCTATATTCTCCTTGAATCCTTGAATCCTTGAATATTGTCAGCCCTCGGGTCTTTTGATGTATTGAAACTCCTCTGCAGAATCAACCACTTTGTCACTTTTCGTTCTTTGCCCATGACAGCTACATGTACGCGGGTCATTGTGTATCTAATCAAGATGTTTTCCTCAAAACACTGCAGTTGTGATTGAAGAAACAGTTGCAGGGATGCAAACTATCAACGCTGAAGTCTACTTATGTCTGCTTTGGGTTAGGTCTATTTGCATCTCATTGGTACTCAGGTTTTAGTGAAGCTCTATAAGCCTATATATATGACAGAGACATATATCTTATGTCTCTGTGGTTTATTTTATATATGCAGCACTATGCTAATCTCCGCAGTTATGGCTTAGCACCCTTATTACATTTACCACATGCATGTTCTCGTTCACATTTTAATGCAGTAAAACTATCCTGCACTTCTTATTTCTTTTAACCTCAGAAGGCATTATCTTCTCAAATCCAAGTAACACTGTCAAATATCGGATATGATGCCACTTCTTGGTCTTTTTCAACTTCCTTCTGTGCATCTATTACTTGGACATTACCAGTACTAACATTAACTTTTGACTTTGCTGATATTTGCATTGTGCTCTATCACACATCAATGATAACCAGTTTTATTAACTTCTGATATAATAATTAATTGTCATAATTATGCATGTTTTTATTCCTTCTTTACCCTGATTACCTGGATGAAAGATGACTTTAATCTTAACTCTCTAGCATCATCAGGGACATTTTTGTACATTTGGACAAATGTACAAAAATGCAGTCCCTCTATACACAAAGTTAATAAAAAATGAAGAGACATTAAGGACAAAAATGTCCACGTCCAAAAAACTGCTACAAAAACCTAACTGATTAATATTTGTTTCTACTTTTGTTTCTGCATAAATCTTTTAAACCGCTTCAGCACTTCAGCAAAAATTCAGTCATTTTTTAAACAATTTTAACCTTAAATGCCAGTTTGATTGATTAAAGTCACTGTTGTTTTTTATTCAGTTTTCCATAAAATGAATGTAGGGAGGTTTCAATTCAGTCTGTGATATGACTAAAATATTCACTATTAGTTTGACTAAAACATTTATTATTACTTTTTGTGTAGCATCAGATTTAAAACTTATATTTGCGGACAAAAATGTCCCATTGACTGCCATTCAAACCACATTTCTTTAATAATAAAAATCGTCAAATTTGTTCAGAGGTTTATGCAGAAAAGGGCAGTAAAAATATAAATCAGTAAAGTTTTTACAGCAGTTTCTTGGACGTGGACATTTTTGTCGTTAATAACTCAAGAAGGTAGCAAATTAAACTGATGCCCGAGTCTGATAATAAAGTCCTATTCTTCCTGCTAGTCAACATTAGCGCTGCTCTCTTTAGCATTAGCTCGCATCTCTTAGGAGGTAGGCCTCGCACTAGCTATCTTCCACTACTTGCTTCAGGCCGTGACTATTTCGTTTTTTAATGTTGTCTGGCTAAATCCCACAGCTCCCTGCCTGAACCACATCTCCCACTCGCGATATCGTTGAAGTGCAAACCCTATCGTCACATTGTGCTACAGGTGGTGGGGGGTAGCATTCCGGAGCTAGCTGCGCTGCTATCTCGTGTGCTAGCCACATTAGCGTCGTTAGCCTCGGCAGCGAAAGGCCTCGGTGGTCACGTGATTTGTGGCGGTGCGTCATGACGATAGTTGCTGCTCAGCGTGCTGCATGCCCCCCCCCCCCCCCCCCCCCCCCCCCCCCCAAAAAAAAAAAAAAAACACCGCTAGCTTTGTAGTTAGGAATTTATAAACTCCTAGCACACATTAAGCGCATGTTTAGCCGCTAGCATCCAACGCCACCGCGCGTTTTTTGTGGATGTGTAAGATATGAATATTGTTTCGGGTTCACGAGCCCAATACGTTATTGTATAAGAAGTGATTCCGGTTCAGTGGGAAGGTTTGAACTGCTCTCTGGAAAGTGACCATTGTTGTAATCAGGTCGAGGCTGTTATCGTTTCCACTTGCTGACTTTTCTGGTGTTTTTTTACGTGTTTACGGCAGACAACAGTGCAACATTTTTAGACTGTCATGAAAGAAATGTCAAGGTAAGTCGTGCATGCAGCACATTTCCCACTTGTGAACGTTTTTCGGTCGCGTTTAAGACAGTCCTGAAGAATAGGCTAAATGCTAACGTTAGCCAACTGTCACAACAACCAAACAAGGCCCGCGGTCACCGTTGCCTGGCTAGCTAGCATGGCTCGCTGTCGAGCAGTGGCTGCAGTGTAAACGTGCACTAACAGCAAAAATAATTTCCAGCTGTGTGTTTTATTTAGCAAATTGGCAACTTATACACAGCACAACCGGAAAGCGAGTAATTACTTAAACCGTTTCTTCCGTAGCAGCCAGCTAGCGCTTGCTAACTCGCTTCCAACCTGTTTGTAGACTCTAACGTTCGCCTCCATCTGTTGAAAAGTGGCACATTTAAAAAGAAACGTTTTTAGTGCTTTTTTAAATGTGCACACAAATATAGAATCGATGATAGTTTTATAATTTTTTTATTATTTTTGAGTAACATATAGTGAGCGCATTGTTGTCAGTGGATTGTTTACACATGAGTTCGCGGTAATAGTAGGGGAGTAGTAAACGTGCACCGGTCCACGTCTTGTCTATATTTTTCAAATACAGGATTTAAAATGAACGTAGTAACGTCAGGTGGCGGGATGTAGTATCTGTTATTTCTTGTGTGTTGCGCCTTGCTCCATGTCGTGTTCCTCACAGCACCATGCCTGGTGGGCAGCAGCAGCCTCAGAAACACTACGGCATCACCTCTGCCATTAGCCTTGCACCCCCACGAGAAATAGATCACCAGTACACCAAGAAGCTCTGTGATGCTATGAAACCTTTTGGGGTGTTTGAAGATGAAGAGGAATTGAACCATAGGTGAGGAACATCATGTACAATTTTTATTTTTTTGTTTGTTTGTTTACAAGTACACCGCTATCAGACGTGTGCAGAATCAACAAACGTTTCTCCAGAATGATAAAGCACTCATTTGGCAAAACATCAGGCACACCAGTGACATTGAATACATCATAATGTAACAGTCCTGCACCGTATCTCCCCTTCATGACTGATTGAAATGTTCAGCTTTTGTTGAAACGGTGTCAGAGACGTGATTATTCACTAAAATGGGGTTTGTTAAAGTAATAGAAACGTGTCTGTACAACACAACAATCTCCAAAATGTAAGCAGAGTTTAATCGGTTTTATTTTTACCTCGTCACCCTCAAGCAGATGAGTTCTGCTCACGATTTTTTCTGTTTAGAGGGATTTTTTCCCCCTTGCAATAATGCGTTTTAGAGAATTTGTATTGTTATGATATTGTAAACAAATGCTGAATACCATAACCTTAATGAAGATGAGATTAAGTGCAGGACTGTTTTATAAGAAATTGCAAGTCTACCTAATGAACTGTCAACTGAGTATCTAACTGAAGCTTAAACGGACATTTTTTAATATCTGAAATATGTGTTGTTTCCATTCTTACTGTCTGATTGTTGGATTGTAAAAGAAGCACTTGGTAAAAGCTGTGTTTCGTTTCAGACTTGCAGTTCTTGGGAAGTTGAATAACTTTGTTAAAGAATGGATTGCAGAGATCAGTGAATTAAAGGTAGGTTCTGCTGTGGTGCTGGACTCTCTTTGAGTAAAAGCTTTCTGAGTCATTAATAGTGACCGTGGGCGGCTGTGGGTCAGGCACTAGAGCGGTTTGTCCGCTGATCGATGGGCCCCTCCACATGCCACAGTGTCCCTGGGCAAGACACTGAATCCCAACACTGCTCCCGATGCCAGGCGAGCACCGTGCATGGCAGCTCTAATGTCATCGGTGTCTGTGTGAATGAGAAACGTATTAGTGCAGACCCTCTATTCAGCCAGAAAGAGAAGTTATTAAACGTCTTCTGCTGTCGTACTATTCAGAAGAAATTTGTTGTACTGACTTTAATCATCCGTGTTTCTTTCCTCTTTCCAGAACCTTCCACCGTCAGCTATTAGCTGTGTTGGAGGCAAGATATTTACATTTGGTTCTTACCGACTTGGAGTTCACACAAAAGGTACGTGTAGTTATTATTTTATCTAACATTAAACGGCCATGTAAAGACGGAGGCAACAGAACATTACTGCCACAAAGCACTGCACCCTTTCCAGGCGGGCGAGCGTTATTGTTTTTGACTCGACTACACTAAAGCACATGCCTGGTATTGTCATATTCGTCTGCCATTGATTGTTTTGTGAAAAGACCAGTTTGGGGGTCAGAAAGCTTTTGTAAACAGTGGCCTAATATGAACTGAATGTGGTCGGTTTAAGAAATTCTTTTAAGCAACAAAAGTTGAAATGCGAACCATTATTCCTGAAGCTGGCACTGTGTGATCAGACTGTCGCGAGATTGTGAAAAGATTAATGTTGACACTTGTTTCAGATATTTGTGGTATTTCCACAGTACTGGATAATGTTGGCACTTCTTGCGTATGGCTTTGCTTTTGGCCAGCTGCTCCACAATGCTCCCGCACGTCAGCTTTCAGGCCGGACTGCGTGCTCAGAGTCTTCTAGCTTCTGTCGTGTATTCGACCTCTGTCACAAATGTAATTACTTCTCAGCACGCTCTCTCTAGATAAGGCATGCTAAAACAGTCTTGCGATACAGGAAATGCAATATATTTAAAGTGTGTTTTTATCAAAGAGTATTAGAAAAGTCAGTCATAGTGCTGAAAATGGGTGTCTGAAGGCAAACAACTCCTACAAATGAGACGTTAAGCCAGGGTTGATTTATTTATTTTTTTCTCCCTGTGTGTGTTAGAGAATAATTTCTCTTCCCTATGTGTGATTACGACTGGAGTCAGTTATCTGCCCTAGTTTCTCTCTGAGGAACATGCCAAGGCCATGGTCCCTCTTTGGCGTCTTCACTGTCTGCCTGTCGACAGCTGGTGTGAATGCTTATCTACGTGTTCATGCACTATACCCCATTGGATTTAAGCTTTACTGTTTGTGCCTTGAGAATTGAGGTGGGCTCATGCATTTATGATGTGATGACTCCTCAAACGAGCCCAAATAAAGTCCTTCAGCATTAAACATACAGGACTCTGGTTCTTCTTCTTCTTTTTCATCGGCATCACCACAAATTCCTCCCTAACTGACATTTGCAGTTCACCATATAGCACCGCTTTTACTAAAAGTAGGTCAAACGAGGTGTCGACAATTAACTACAGGCAGTTATAGTCGAGCCCGTTACTACTACGCTAAGCGAGCAATTTGTTCTCACTCCCAGGGATGCGAGAGTAAGAATAAAGTTTGTGTTGGTCAAATAATTTGTATTTCACGAGAAACTTAAATGCCAAATTCCCATCTCTGGTTAGCGGTCACACTGCGAGTATTATCATCGATCTCACAGAGCATTTCTGCTATTCTGCTTTAACCACTTCCAACTTTTGACCGGTCACAGAATAGTAAGGGGACACCACATGAGAAACCCAATTCTGCCCGGTCGGCGTGATGGGAACAAACTTTGAGAACTCCCAAACGATGGTTGCGAGAATAAAATGACGTCATTTTCGTTCTCGCAACCCGTGATGCGAGAACACATTTCTCTCTAACAGCCTTTAGTTTTAAGGACAGTCTGTGGTGATGACAGCAGGAGGTGTTGTGAAAGACGGACCCAAGCATTTTTTAAAGTTGTCTGCCATTTTCACAACTGATTCAAAGGTTGACCTCTACCAGAAGGTATTAACTAGTTGATTAGTAGTTGACTCATTACATTGCTAAACATATCTTCTGTGTGGAATTACTTCAAAGAAAACGAAGAAGAAAAACCAGCCAGAAGTTTTGCGATTATGCGTATGTGTGTATGTTTGGTAGTAGCAGGAGATTGTTGCTCAATACCGGCAACTTGATTTGACACAAAACAAAAAGTGGAAGACATCGAGTACACTCAGACAAAGGCTGCACTAAAACAACAACAAACCCTGAGTTTAATAGAAGGGGGATAAAAATACTTAAGACAATGGCAAGGTGAAAAGTATCATGAGAGAGTTATGCAGTTTTTGGCGTTGGATTACCAGAAAGTTTCTGGAGTAGAGAACATAAATTTCAGAGGAGTCGATACAGACACATCTAAGAGAATACGAGCAAGATAAGAAAAGCCTTTATGAATCTCCACGGGAGGAAATTGGATTTATTTGAGGTCAGATTGAGGCTCAGATACTGAATATTAAAAGATTAGCATCGGATAGGACGGCAAAATAATGAATACTTGTGACGTCTAGTAGTTAGGACCTAATGTGGTACATCGAGGGACAACCAGTGAACAAATGGTTCAGGGATGGTTTAAAGACTTCAAGGTGTTGACTTGACCTCCAAACTCCCTAGATCCCAGTTTGTTGTAGCATCTGTGTGATGTGTTAGGCCTTATCTCACAACTTAGTCCATGACTCGCACAGTATGAGGCAGGAGGCTTTAATGTTGTTGGTGTACACGAAGCTCTCGGTCAAAGTTGTCTTAATCACACACACATCTTTAATCATGAATTCTGTAATTTGTCGATACAGTATTCAATATATTGACCAACACAGTAACTGCTTTTTACAGGAGCCGATATTGACGCCTTATGTGTGGCCCCACGCCACGTAGAGAGAACGGACTTTTTCCAGTCTTTCTTTGAGAAATTGAAACAGCACGAAGAGATCAAAGATCTCAGGGTAAGTCTCCTTTAAAAAACGCAGACCAACAGCTTCTCATGACATGTCCCAAGTCTGTTATAGCTAATGTTGTTTATGTGTTCCTAGGCTGTCGAGGACGCTTTTGTACCGGTGATAAAATTCAAATTTGATGGCATTGAGGTGAGTTACTCTAAATGTCCGGTTTTAGTTTTTGAACAAGTGTAATTGCGCTGCAAGCAACAAAAGCTGCGTTGCCACTGACATTGTTGCAGAGTTGCTGGTGGAAAAGAAAAAGTTGACGTCAGCTCACCTTTCATGTTGCATGTCTTGCCAGACACATAGCAGCAAGTGTAGGACGTCAGCTCATATCGCCAGCTTCCAATGAAAAGCTGTTGCAGCTTGTCGTCCTCTCACGGCTCATGTGAGCGCATCTTTAGTCTGTAACCTTCCTGGTAATTTCTAAGTGTCTGTGCAAAGAATTGTGGTTTTAACGTCCAGTTTGGCTCAGACTACAAAATATATAAAATGTTCTCGGATCAAAACGGGTTTGATGGTTTAATGCAACAGGTCGGGGGTCCAGTTTGTAATTTATGTTTATAAAAACTGATTAAAGATGGACATAAACGTTCTTTCAGTGTCTACATTTTGAACCTGTATGTTCTTCCATCATCTTTGATTCTTTGGACTTGCTTTCAATTCCTGGGGGAAATGAGGTTTAGTGGCCTTCATCCAGATAAGGATGAAAAATCACATGTATTCATTTGTCCTTTATTCATCTCTGCTGTCTTGTGCTCTCGTCTCTTTGAACAGATTGACCTGCTTTTTGCCAGACTGGCCTTACAGTCCATTCCAGACAACCTGGACCTGAGGGGAGACTCCATCCTGAGAAACTTGGACATTCGGTGTATTCGCAGCCTTAACGGTTCGTTAACGAGCAGACACAGTAAAATTATTTTGCTTGGTGCCATTTTGGTTTGGAGGTTCAGATATTTTCTGTTTTGTGTTTTTTTTCAGGCTGTCGAGTAACTGATGAAATTTTGTACCTGGTGCCAAACAAAGAAAACTTCAGACTGACGTTGAGAGCTATTAAACTGTGGGCGAAACGTAAGTGTTCCTTAGGGGCCTGGTGCACTTTTACTTTGGTGTATTTTATTGATCCATGTGCTCTTTTTAGTTTCTCCATTTATAAATACTGATGATTAACAGTGATAACCCCAGTGTCCGTCTGATTTGTCTCGTGGATAAGACCCAGTAGCTTTAACCTGATTGAATGTGTCCTGTCGCTGCAGGTCGGGGGATCTACTCCAACATGTTGGGGTTTTTGGGTGGAGTGTCGTGGGCCATGTTGGTGGCCAGGACCTGCCAGCTCTACCCCAACGCTGTGGCGGCCACGCTTGTCCATAAGTTCTTCTTGGTCTTTTCCAAATGGTGAGAAATCCTCCCTCTTGACTTTTCTACTTTTATCGTGCTCTTCCACTTGGTGGCAGTGTCCCTCAACTTTGTATTCTGCCCCTCATTTTATCTCATTACATGTCACTTCCTTCTTGTAGGGAATGGCCGAATCCTGTGCTATTGAAACAGCCTGAAGACAGCAATCTGAATTTGCCCGTGTGGGATCCTAGAGTGAGTATGATTCCTGTGTTTTGTTTCCTCATTTTGATAACGTTGTTTTACTTTACACGAGTGTTTCTGTGTAGGCACAGGAAACACTGTGTGGACAGAGCTGTAAAAAGTGTATTGGTGCTACCTCTACATTTAGAGTGGAGGTACATTTCATTTATCTTATTTCGTGTCTCCTCATCCCTCTGTCCTCATGTGACCATGACTTTGATCGGGTCCTCCATCATGAGCTTCAGTACTGTTCACTCTGCTCGGAGGAGGAATCCCAGAGCAGCTTGGAGCAGGAAGACTTCCTACGTGGACGTCTTGTTTTTGTTTTTTGTTGTTTTTCTGGTTTTTTGTTTTTTAAATTGGATAGATCCACCCCTTCATTAGCATTAGCAACAGACTAGCACAACTGCTCTGGTACGTGTGTCAATCAAACAAATGCCAGTAAATATTTAAGGCCCAAAGACATTTTTTATCATTTGTCCTTTAATCCCTTCCTGCTGCGAGTGTCTTAATAACTTCTCATGTAAACCATAGAGAGGACAACTGAAGAAGACTTTTCCTTCAAAGTACACTGAACACACTGTGTTTGATATATAAAAAATAAATAAAAAATAAAAGCTTTCACTGAGTGTTGTTGCTCCAGTATCATGGTAAATGATTTGTTGGTGCTGAAAGAATGAATTTTTAATGTACGCATGGTTCTTTATAACAAAAAAAATAGAAGAGGAATATATTTCACTTAGAAAACAGCAGCATGTGTTCCTCTCTAGCGAAGTTGCTAAACGTTTTTTTGCATTTGTACAGTCTGCATCCTTGATTTTATTGAACAAGTGACTTGTTTCGCGTGGAAACTAATCGTAGGGGCTGGCATCAACACATCGAGGGCTCTCCCAACTTTTTGACTTTCTACAAATCCCAAAG
>SRSE01001338.1:0-13568 GCA_005024645.1 Planiliza haematocheilus | reverse complement strand
AGACGCCAAGCTGTCGTCCAGCCTGAACGTCTCTCTGTCCTCTCAGAACAAGTCCATCAGCTCGTCGCCTTCCTTCTCCAGCAGCTGACGACTACCGCGCAACCAACACAGAGACGACGTGGCGTGCTGATGGCCGACAAAACGCACACGAGGTTGATGGGTTTGTATTCAGTAAAAGTCCTTGTATGAGTGCGAGGACAGAATGAAGAATTTATTTATGTCAAATACGAGGAATTTATCTCAGTGAATCTACCGCCCTCCCAAACCAAACCCCTCCTTCCTCTCTGACCTTTCTGACTTCCACCCTTGAAAGTGCTTTTAAATAAAATGTATTATTATTATTAATTATTTAAAGGTAAAGATTATTTGTGTTGCATTCTGGCCTCAAGCTGCAGATCAGTGACTGTCTCATAAGGATGACAGATGTTAAACACAAACACAGTCCTGGACATTTGAAGACTGTGCAGCAGGAGAACTGCATTTCCCATGATGCACCAGTTAATGCAGCTGTACTGACGTCAGGCAACACTGACGACAACAACAAGGAAGGAGGAAGAAGTTTTTAGTTTAACTCTACGACGACCATGTTTAACAATCGTTAGAGTTTATTCAGTGGTGTCTCACTCTGCATGAAGATATTTATAATCTAGAAATACTTCAACAGGGAGGAAACTAGAAGAAAACTACAATCAGCAGGTAAAGATCTGGAGCATTCATTCATGTCCTTCTCTTTGTGGTAGACTTGGATTATAATCTGCCTTCGTCTCGTAGAGTGTTCCTCACACGGAAGGATGTAGTGAAGGGGTTTGTGATTTTCTTACTTCTACTGCAGTGGTTATTTTCTCTGTTTCATCTAATGTATGTGAATTATAGTCGTCATGAAAATGTGTCATCAAACTGTGTTGTAGTTCATTTTACCACCTAAACATTTAACTGACCAACGTTTTTAAATGGCTCTGCTGTAAAAAGTTTCAAACTGTTTCTCCTCCTGGAATTAAACGTCTGATAACACTCCCTCTTCCTGGAGCAGCTCCACTCATATTTCCTCATGTTTCCTGTTCCCTCCCCTTTAGATCTCTACATTGAGATGGGTGTAACCAGCATGTGGTGAAGTGTAGAGAGGTGAACAGCTCCATTCACTGTAGAATCACATGTTTTTCAGATCAGAGCTCAGACTAGTTTCACTTCTAGCAAACAGAAACTCACACAGTCGTCGACACTGAGAGGAGAAATGGAGCAGAAAGGAGTTCAGCTGGACAGAGAAACCTCTCTTGTTCCATCTGTCTGGATCTACTGAAGGATCCTGTGTCTATTCCCTGTGGACACAACTACTGCATGAACTGTATTAAAGCCCTGGGATGGAGAAGACCAGAAGGGAATCTACAGCTTGCCCTCAGTGCAGGAAGACTTTCACACCGAGGGCCTGTCCTGGAGAAAAACCACCATGTTAGCAGAGTAGTGGAGCATGCTGAGAAGACTGGACTCCAAGCTGCTCCAGCTGATCACTCTATGCTGGACCTGAAGATGTGGCCTGTGATGTCTGCACTGGGAGGAAGCTGAAAGCCTCAAGTCCTGTCTGTCTGTCTGGCCGCTTACTGTGAGAAAACACCATCCAACCTCACATGGAATAGGCAGCTCCATTCAAGAAACACAAGCTGTGGGAGCTCCAAGAGCTCCAGGAGAACATCTGCGCTCATCATGAGAGGTGATGAAGATGTTCTGTCGTACTGATCAGCAGACTATCTGTTATCTCTGCTCTGTGGATGAACATAAAGGACATGAAACAGTCTCGGTTGCAGCAGAAAGGAGAGAGAAGCAGAAGGAGGTGGAGGTGATGCTAGAAAAAATCCTGCAGGGAATCCAGGAGAGAAAGAAAGATGTGGAGCTGCTTGGACAGGAGCTGAAGGCCATCAATGGCTCTGCTGATAAAACAGTGGAGGACAGTCAGGAGATCTTCTCTGAGATGATCCGTCTCATCCAGAAAACAAGCTCTGATGTTGAGCAGCTGGTCAGATCCCAGCAGGAAACTGAAAAGAGTCGAGTCAAAGATGTTCAGGAGAAGCTGGAGCAGGAGATCACTGAGCGGAGAGAGGAAAGGCTCCGAGCTGAAGCAGCTCTTAAACACAGAGGATCACAACCAGTTTCTACACAACTACCCCTCACTGCCACCACCCAGTGAGTCTACACACTCATCCAGCATCAAGATTCGTCCTCTGAGGTACTTTGATGACGTGAAAGCAGCTGTGACAGAGACCAGAGAGAAACTACAGGACACTCTGAGAGAGACATGGACAAACATCTCACTGACAGTGACTGAAGTGGATGTTTTACTGCCACAACCAGAGCCAAAGACCAGAGATGAATTCTTGAAATATTCATGTGAAATCACACTGGATCCAAACACAGCAAACACAGAGCTGTTATTATCTGAGGGGAACAGAAAAGTAACAAGAATGAATCAACATCAGTCTTATTCTGATCATCCAGACAGATTCACTTATTGGAGGCAGGTCCTGAATAGAGAGAGTCTGACTGGACGTTGTTACTGGGAGGTGGAGAGGAGAGGAGGAAGAGTTCATGTAGCAGTCGCATACAAGAATATCAGCAGAGCAGGGTGGTCAGATGAATGTTTCTTTGGATCCAATGACAAATCTTGGTCATTATATTGTTACACAAACAGTTATACATTTTACTACAACAAAGTCTCAACTAACGTCTCAGGTCCTGTTTCCTCCAGAGTAGGAGTGTACCTGGATCACAGAGCAGGTATTCTGTCTTTCTACAGCGTCTCTGAAACCATGACTCTCCTCCACAGAGTCCAGACCACATTCACTCAGCCTCTCTATGCTGGACTTTGTCTTTTTTCTGGATCCACTGCTGAGTTGATTAAAGTCAAATAGACAGAAGTCACTTCAGGGACAGTTGGTTAAAATGTGTCTTTTAGTCTCAAGCTGAAGCTTCACATGATGAATGAAGCTGCTGTTTTGTCATTTGTCTTTAACTTTTATTAGTTCTAGTTAAATTAGTGAGTAGGAATAAAAGTCAAGGATTTTGACTTTGATATAAAACTCATTTGCATTTGTTTGTTCTATCGTTGTATTGGAGTTGATTTGTTTTTCCCTGGAGCCTTGAATTTATCTGATCATGTCGACATATTGATTGATGTAAAGAGTTTTCTTCAATATAACCAGTTTATTCTTCCATTAAAACACATGGATGGACTTTATGTTAGTCTCAACGTGGACATCTAAAGGTTTTTTCTTCTACATTCTTTGTTGCTGTTTTTTGTGCTTCCAATAAATTTACTTGAGTAATTAATAAAAGTTGACAGAGTTTAAACACCACAGAGTTTAGTCTATTAACATCACAGAAGGAAACAAAAACTCATGGTGGTATTGGGTCTGGACTGTCACCCAGAGATGTCACTGTATAAAAGGTAGAGCACATATGCACTTATCTAGTTCTATACATTTAGAGGTATAAGAGTCTGAGGCTAGATGGTCAATATTTGGCTCCATCTTCTCATAATCAAAGGCACATTTAGCTGTAACTGGGCAGTCATGTACACTTTGTGAGATTCTGTGCACTGCTTGAATAAAGAAACACTGACTTGGAGATCCTCATTGCCAGAGTGGTGATTCCTTTGTTCACCTCACATAATTTGGTCCTTGGAGCTGGATCCCTGTGCCGTTCCTTTTCCTTCTCCAAACCTGGAATGTAAAGACCGTGCATGGTGGAACTAAAATCCTTATCTGTGAATTCAGAATAATGCATTCCACAGAAGGAGGAGGAGGAGGGACGGGTTGGTCAACGGGATCGAACAAAGGTGAGAAGTCTGTTTCTTTAGTCAGCGATAAAATAGATTCAATAGAGTTTATCTCTTCTCAGCAATAAAAAGAGGTTATAAAAGAACCTATGAGACAGTGAAGGACTAGAAAACAGTACTGAGTGTGGAAGACCTGTTGAAAATGGACGTAGGATTCTAAGCTTGTGAAGATAACTGATAGAAAAAAATAAAAACAAATCTTTAAAACAGTAGTTGTAGGAGGATCAAATCCATTCATAAAAACCATGGGGGTCAATCAGAGAGTAAAACAAAACAAGAGATCTGAGCGATGATTCAAGATTCATGTTCATGTTGAACATCTTAGAAGATGGAGGAAAGGACAAGACTCTGATGGTACGAACACGGTGAGGAGTGCTTTTGTGTTTCTACATCCTTGCGGATTATGGTGGGGGACGGGACGAGGAGGCGGCGGACGAGCATCGGCATGACTGACCGCCACGAAATCAGGTCACGTACGTACGCGCTCAATGACGATGACGTGAACACGGACAGAAGACCAGAACATGACTTTGACTTTTGACCAACCAAGAATATGAGCCACACGTACACGGAGAAGTGATTGGTGCTGCATGCAGAAGGAGAAAAACCTTTTCTCACTCTTAATGTTGTGGTCAGGAGGAACAGTGTTCCTTTGGGATTCTGGAGCAAACTGTGCTACGAGCAGATGAAGCTCCACACGGCTGCAAACGTCAAACCACAGGATGATAGTTCATAGTCATCGGCTGGAAATGGAGTCGTTGAGTCCTGAACACAACGACAAACCTTTATGATCCAGTTACTGGTTTCACTGCAACATTACAAATGGTACTTTCCTCCTGTTGTCCTGTCGACCTCTTAGGGAGGGATGGTATTGGGAACTAAAACTAGAATAAAACAACAGGAAGACATGACAGCAGTCAGAATGACAGGCAGAACTCAACCTTATTATTGGTTCAGCATTGATCCAATAACAACAGGCCCAGCATCAGTCACAGCAGCTTTGAAAACTGAAACAAAGCAGAAATGCAGTGCAAGGCAGAGAATGTGAAATGCACATTAGCACTCATTAGCTAACGACTCCAGGATCAGACAAACAATGTGAAGAACTCTTCTTCAAAGATCCTAAACAGCCACTTACAGTAACAGCTTTGTACCGGACAAACATGGGAATGTGGGAGCTGCAGTCAAAGGTGATCAAAGATTCACAGGCATGTTCAGAGTGTTCACTCCCCATCATATCAGGAGGCAGAGTGTAGTCTGACACACTTCTCTGCTGCTTCTCTAGGACTGTCTCACACCCAAAACTCTCTAAACTCCATAGATGTTCTGTCTGCTCCCAGATTCTTTAAATCACAAAAACAACAAAAGAGGAGTTCTTTATAGGAACCTGATACAAATCAGTACAAATTCATTGGTAGTAACAAAAGAATGGGAGAATGAAATCTTTTAAACGCCAGATCTCTCTGGTCTAAATCTCTTTCAGTGAATGATCTTGATAACTGATCATCAGATTGATCTGTTCAGTTTGACTGAAACGTGGCTGCAGGATGATGAATATGTTCGTTTTAAATGAGTCTACTGAGCAGATAACTTCCGGTTTCGAGTGAACGCTGGCACAATTCGCTGCTCGCCGGTAACCTTTTAACTTTTTAACTTTTTAGACTTTCCTGAGTCATTTTATGGTTCAGTGACCTAATCGAGTGTAATTGCCTTCATTTGGATACTCAAACGATCTGTCGGCACTACCGTTTGTGTGAGCCTTCACTGCTAGCTCACCTGTTCTGTCCCGGTCTGAGCCTCACCTGGCGTTTCTAGCCGTCGATGCTGCCTCGTCCACAATGCGGGCCGGTAGGACATACACCCTGTTTGTCTGCGCCTGGCTGTTTCTACTGCCTGTTCACCAGCTAGTGACGGGTGTGCTTCAGTACTCGGCCACCGACCTGCTACGGCTGCGCTACCACCTGCCTGGACCTGCGCCTGAAGCTCTCCACCTTCACCCAAACATCGCCTTCCAGCCTCGCCGGAGATATATCCACCGGGGATCCCGCCGGCATTTCCTCCACGACAGTTCACACAGGTATAAAGTCCATCTGGTCCAGCTGTCGTCGCCCTCCACGCTCCACCAGCCGGGCTGTCGACCACTTAGCCCGCTTAGCCCGGTCGGCTCGCACCACCACCAGCTGTGACGACACCTCACTAAACTTCGCTCTGCTCAACATCCGCTCACTGACAAGCAAGGGACATCTCATCCAGGACCTTGTTGTTGATCGTAAGCTTGACTTCCTCTGTCTAACCGAGACAACAGCCCAGCGACTTCTCTCAGCTGGAATGAATCCACTCCTAGTGGGTGTGTTTACACCTGTCAACCTCGTGGCTACTGTTTATCGCCCCCCTAAACCGAACAGTGAGTTTTTAATGACTTTGCAGCTTTTCTCACCCATTTATCCTCCCTCTCACCAAACACTTCTGGGAGATTTTAACATCCACATGGACAATATCAATCTGCCTCTCACCAAAGACTTTATTTCCTGTTAGATAGTTTTGGATGTCAGCAACATACCACTCTCCCCACACACTCCAAAGGACACATCCTGGATTTAATCTGCTGTTCTGGTGTCACCCCTCTCGACCTTACAGCCGATGAACTCCCATCACTGATCACTTTCTCCTCTCATTTACAGTGAAACTCACCCTCTCCATCTGTAAAAAAAAAAACACGCCTTTTTCTTTCGGAACACAAAGAATATCGTTCCTGCCACCCTCACTTTAAGTATTCAGTCCTCCTGCCTCCCTGACATCCACAATCTATCCACTCCTGATGCTCTGGTCTCTCATACAACACCGGTCTCCATAATATTCTTAATTCCCTCGCTCCATTAAAAACCAGATCTGTTTCTTTTTCTGTTTCCGCCCCTTGGTTCACCCCCGACCTTCGTCGCATGAAAGCCAGAGGTCGGCAACTTGAACGTCTCCATAGAAAAACTGGTCTCACTATCCACAAAGAAATGTCCAATAGCCACGTCTTATGTTATAAGGACTGCATTGACTACACCAAAACCCAGTATTACTCCAGTATAATCACCGCCAATAAAGGCAACTCTAAGCCACTGTTCTCTCTACTTAACAATATCACCCAACCTCAAGACTCTCTCCCCCCTCACTTGTACACAACTTCCTTCTGTAACTCCATAATGTCATTTTTCATTGAACAAATTCAGAATATTCATCAGCACCTAGGCACAACTCCTCACTTTAGTATCCCAGCTGACTCTTACCCATTCATACACTCATTCTCCTCCTTCCAGCTCCCCACTCTCTCAGAAATCACCTGGTGCAGACCCCTCTGACTTCAACTATTTCCGTCCCATATCTAATCTACCCTTCATCTCCAAAATTCTTGAAAAAACAGTTGCCTCCCAACTCCATTCCTCTATTAATCCTAGACCTAAGCAGAGCTTTAATTCATTTGAAAGTCTTCCTCTTAGTCTTCCTCACCCAGACTTGTCGTGGTGTATCGCCCACCTGCTCCTTCCTCTGAGTTTCTATGTGATTTAGTTCTTAGAACAGATCAAGTCATTGTAGTAGGTGACTTTAACATCCATGTTGATGTGTCAGTGACAGCCTTAGCTCCTCATTTACATCATTATTAGACTCAATTGGCTTTTCTCACAATATAAACGGATCAACTCACAGTTTTAATCACACACATAGAACCTGAAGGTTTAACAGTATTTACTCATAACCTTCTTCTGTCTGATCATTTCCTCACAACGTTTGAATTTACAATAATGGATAACACAGGAACTAAAAAGACCATTTCATTCCAGTAGATGTTTATCTGATGATGCTGTAACTAGATATAAGGAGTTAATTCCTTCTTTATTTACATCTGTGCCATGTGTCAATGATGTGGACGACAGCAACCACAATTTAACTCCTGCACTAATAGATGATTTTGTCGATGGCTCTGCAGCATCTCTTAGCTCAGCTCTAAACTTAGCTGCTCCTCTGATAAAGAGGTCATGAATGGGAGGAGCCTAGCTCTCTGGTATAATTCACAGTTGATCTGTTCAAAGCAGGCAGTCTGAAAGATGGAAAGAATCTGTCATTCACTGATTCTGAAGAAGCTCACATAGCCTGGAAAGATAGTTCCCCCTGGATCCACTACAGTTTTCATACCGGCCGGACAGATCCACAGATGATGCCATAAACCCTCCTCCTCTACAAGACCCCTGTCCCACGTGGACAGTGGTAAGGGACACTATGTGAGAGTGCTGTTTGTTGACGTCAGCTCAGCATTCAATACCACAGTTCCCTCCAGACTGGCTGCTAAGCTGCATGGCCTGGGCCTAGACTCCTCGCTGTGCAGGTGGATCTACAGCTTCCTGACCAGCAGACCACAGGTGGTCCGAGTGGGAATCTGATCTACCTGGCTGACATGAGGATAACTCCGCCCCACACGCCTTTCATGGCTCTGCTCAGGGTCGACTGGCTCAGTCCCGATTGGTCGCACAGCTCCCTCTGGAATGCCCCGGTTGCGAGGAACCCAGTGTGGTCAGTACCTGTACGGACACAGGCAACGCATTGCTCATCACTGTGTCGCGCTCCAATGCCGGCCGAAGCTCATCTCACAGTTCCAGAAGGATTGCCCTTCTTGAACCTAAAGCGGCTGATGAGACTGTTGTCATTATTTGACAGTAAATCATCTCTGTCTCTGAATACACGCTCTCTTCTTATTGCACCGTTTGCAATATCTTCTAGTAGCGCTAAAGCTGCCATTGTTGTTAACGACATTTTCTGCACCACTTTGCGCATGGTTTTATATCCACTCATATAATTACAGACACTGTTCATCAGTGTTAATTGTTCGCGTGTCTTGATGTGCACATCACAACAGTTTCCCAGCATCACCTCTAAGTGTCAAAGCCAAGGATCCACATCTGTAGAATCCTACGTACGCCAGACACTCGTTGGCGTTGCACGGACAAAGTTCCTGGACATTTCACTCTTGATTCATCCGAACTTTACGTGAGTGAGTACGTACGTGACGTTTTTGTGCGTATATTTTGAGTAAATTGAAGGAGTTACGGTGAAAATAAGTTTATGGTTTTAATAAGACTGTTTAAATTGATGAGTTGAATACATTCCTAGCCTTAGCAGCTTTTGGTGCAGTAAAATGAAGTGGAATTTATGTTTTCTATGCGAGAGTATTGATCACTAATGTGTCACAAGTAAAGGTATAGTTGAGTCTGTTACAAAGCATGATATGTTAAAAGGCCAGTATTTCAAGGTTACGTATGTTACTACAAGTTGGTGAAACTTCAACAAGTTAATGAGTTGTATAATGAGTTATCGTAATAGGAGTCATTATCTAGAAGGGGAGTGGTGTAGTGTCTGGGAACACAGATATATGCGAGAGTAAATAAAGAAGCACGGTAATGACTGTCAGACTGGAGCCTGATTATTAATGTGAAACAGAAGTAAGGAAACATTACACCAACTAAAAGTTCATGTGTTGACACAACTTTCTAATGGCCATGAATTGTTGGTACCGCTACACATACCTCTGTCCATTCTGTCAGTTGTTGGCCGGCAGAATGTAGCCGATGTCCCGGTGATGGTTCCTGTCCGTGGTCCTCTTACCACAGCCAAAGCGCTCAATGTCCATCCATTGTCCACTGTCCTCAGCGAACACATAAATCCAACCGTGTCCTCAACGAACAGCTGTTGAATCCCGTAAAGACGTTCCAGTCGTTGCTTCACGTTCCAATGAAGCAACTGTTTGACTTCAATTGACTTAAAGCAAACCACAGGAACTTAAAGATAAACCATCAACAACATCCAGTTCGTTCATATAGAGGATTCTTGTGATCCGTTTATTTCAGTCAACAAATTAAACTCTCACCACATTGAATATACCACAGCACTGTCCCAATCCACACACTTAAACGTCAGTCGTTCCGACGAGCTCCCGGTTGACACGGTCAAAAACTGTTTGCTTCCTCCACAAACACACTCACGTGATTTTCTTCCAACTGTACCTTAGCTATATGCACTTCCACACTGGTGTTTCCCCTAGGTAAAACCCTGGACCTGCAAGTAAATACATGAACACTGATTTAAACGAACAAGAACGCCTCCAACGCATGCTTCACATGTGTTAAAAAGAGATGATTACAAAATAGAGTAAAATAAACACATAGCATCAGCTCTATTCTGGTTCATTAGAAAGCAGTTTGAGATTTACAATAAACTCATTAACACATTTTAAGGATTTGCAACAAACTCCATTTTAGAGGTCTCTTAAGATTCAGTTGACTTTAAATAATCTTTTTAAACCATTCAGTTCATCTCTTAACTTTGTAGAACTGATCACTTATAGCATCTTTTAACAGTGAATCACTTTAAATTGTCGTGGGCAATCCCCACAGGAACAATTGTTTTCATATATATGTTCCACAATATTTAGACCTTATGGCGGAATTTGTTGGTTGATTTCATTTCCCTGTGTCTTTTCATGCTGCACTTTACATTTGGATGTATTCTGCACAGTAGCAATAAGGGGGCTTGCATTTAAACATGGCCTGACTTTTGGAGCCGGCGCCGCGTCCTGTGAAAATTCATTTTCCACTTTTAAAAATGTCTTCACAGAGCATCGCCTAAGTGCGCTTCATCAACGCAAAAGACAATCTGATCCAGCTGACGTTTGGAAGGACTTGAAAATGTATTAATGAGTGGAAGGACTGTGTCGTAAGAAGGTTTCATCACACAGTCCACAACTGTCTGACTATTCCCCTAATAAACATGATCACGTGAACAATATCCTAATAAACACAAAAACACAACAATATCCCTGAACCTTACACTACAAAGACATTAATGCATTAATGCTCCACAGAATGATTCAAGTCAGTTACTGCACTTGTGGCTAATGAGACAGTTTCTGTCTTTGGCCACTAGGTGTCAGCAGAGTCAAATGTAAACGTTGAGGAGCAAATAACCTTTTCATGAGAACAATCAGACAAGTGAGCCCACGTCATTATTGAATCTAATTATCTCACTGAGACTTTTTCAATATTTAAACTGATTCACCAGCAAAAAGGAAATAAAACTGTCCAGCAAACAGAAGCAAACAAGTCATAAAATCCACAGAAAATCTAAAGTCACATCAAACATGGACTAAAGAGGAGCTGATGCTGAGTTTCTCTCTGTGTCTGTACTAAAGCCTAAACCTAAACGTCCCAATGTACCCAACGTACCTTGATGGCATGGTGAACTTTGAGCAGAAGGTGTGGAAGACGCCGAAGCTGTCGTCCAGCCTGAACGTCTCTCTGTCCTCTCAGAACAAGTCCATCAGCTCGTCGCCTTCCTTCTCCAGCAGCTGACGACTACCGCGCAACCAACGCAGAGACGACGTGGCGTGCTGATGGCCGACAAAACGCACACGAGGTTGATGGGTTTGTATTCAGTAAAAGTCCTTGTATGAGTGAGGACAGAATGAAGAATTTATTTATGTCAAATACGAGGAATTTATCTCAGTGAATCAACCGCCCTCCCAAACCAAACCCCTCCTTCCTCTCTGACCTTTCTGACTTCCACACCCTTGAATAGTGCTTTTAAATAAAATGTATTATTATCAATTATTTAAAGGTAAAGATTATTTGTTTTGCATTCTGGCCTCAAGCTGCAGATCAGTGACTGTCTCATAAGGATGACAGATGTTAAACACAAACACAGTCCTGGACATTTGAAGACTGTGCAGCAGGAGAACTGCATTTCCCATGAAGCACCAGTTCTAATGCAGCTGTACTGACGTCAGGCAACACTGACGACAACAACAAGGAAGGAGGAAGAAGTTTGTAGTTTAACTCTACGACGACCATGTTTAACAATCGTTAGAGTTTATTCAGTGGTGTCTCACTCTGCATGAAGATATTTATAATCTAGAAATACTTCAACAGGGAGGAAACTAGAAGAAAACTACAATCAGCAGGTAAAGATCTGGAGCATTCATTCATGTCCTTCTCTTTGTGGTAGACTTGGATTATAATCTGCCTTCGTCTCGTAGAGTGTTCCTCACACGGAAGGATGTAGTGAAGGGGTTTGTGATTTTCTTACTTCTACTGCAGTGGTTATTTTCTCTGTTTCATCTAATGTATGTGAATTATAGTCGTCATGAAAATGTGTCATCAAACTGTGTTTTAGCTCATTTTACCACCTAAACATTTAACTGACCAACGTTTTTAAATGTGCTCTGCTGTAAAAAGTTTCAAACTGTTTCTCCTTCCTGGAATTAGTCAACGTCTGATAACCACTCCCTCTTCCTGGAGCAGCTCCACTCATATTTCCTCATGTTTCCTTGTTCCCTCCCCTTTAGATCTCTACATTGAAGATGGGTGTAACCAGCATGTGGTGAAGTGTGAGAGCTGACAGGCTCCATTCACTGTAGAATCACATGTTGTTCAGATCAGAGCTCAGACTAGTTTCACTTCTAGCAAACAGAAACTCACACAGTCGTCGACACTGAGAGGAGAAATGGAGCAGAAAGGAGTTCAGCTGGACAGAGAAACCTTCTCTTGTTCCATCTGTCTGGATCTACTGAAGGATCCTGTGTCTATTCACTGTGGACACAGCTACTGCATGAACTGTATTAAAAGCCACTGGGATGGAGAAGACCAGAAGGGAATCTACAGCTGCCCTCAGTGCAGGAAGACTTTCACACCGAGGCCTGTCCTGGAGAAAAACACCATGTTAGCAGAGTTAGTGGAGCAGCTGAAGAAGACTGGACTCCAAGCTGCTCCAGCTGATCACTGCTATGCTGGACCTGAAGATGTGGCCTGTGATGTCTGCACTGGGAGGAAGCTGAAAGCCTTCAAGTCCTGTCTCTGTCTGGCCTCTTACTGTGAGAAACACCTCCAACCTCACTATGATGCAGCTCCAAAGAAACACAAGCTGGTGGAGCCCTCCAAGAAGCTCCAGGAGAACATCTGCTCTCGTCATGATGAGGTGATGAAGATGTTCTGTCGTACTGATCAGCAGACTATCTGTTATCTCTGCTCTGTGGATGAACATAAAGGACATGAAACAGTCTCGTTGCAGCAGAAAGGAGAGAGAAGCAGAAGGAGGTGGAGGTGATGCTAAAAAAATCCTGCAGGGAATCCAGGAGAGAAAGAAAGATGTGGAGCTGCTTGGACAGGAGCTGAAGGCCATCAATGGCTCTGCTGATAAAACAGTGGAGGACAGTCAGGAGATCTTCACTGAGATGATCCGTCTCATCCAGAAAACAAGCTCTGATGTTGAGCAGCTGGTCAGATCCCAGCAGGAAACTGAAAAGAGTCGAGTCAAAGATGTTCAGGAGAAGCTGGAGCAGGAGATCACTGAGCTGGAGAGGAAAGGCTCCGAGCTGAAGCAGCTCTTAAACACAGAGGATCACAACCAGTTTCTACACAACTACCCCTCACTGCCACCACCCAGTGAGTCTACACACTCATCCAGCATCAAGATTCGTCCTCTGAGGTACTTTGATGACGTGAAAGCAGCTGTGACAGAGACCAGAGAGAAACTACAGGACACTCTGAGAGAGACATGGACAAACATCTCACTGACAGTGACTGAAGTGGATGTTTTACTGCCACAACCAGAGCCAAAGACCAGAGATGAATTCTTGAAATATTCACGTGAAATCACACTGGATCCAAACACAGCACACACAGGCTGTTATTATCTGAGGGGAACAGAAAAG
>SRSE01001337.1:0-16049 GCA_005024645.1 Planiliza haematocheilus | reverse complement strand
ATAAAACTGGAAGTCTCACATAAAAAAACAAAGCAAACTGTCAAGAAGCATTTCAGTCCTGAGCAAAGCAAAACATATTCTGGACCACAAATCACTCCACATTCTCTACTGCTCACTGATTCTACCTTATTTACACTGTTGCCCAATGGGCTAACAAGCCAGCAGCTTCTAGTTAGCCTAGGTAGAATATAGGTTATTGGTCATATTACATGACTGTAGGCTTGGTAGGGCCTCTTAGTTGAACAGGGCCTCTAACGTGTTTTGCCTGGGATTTCGGCACAAGGGATTGTAACATCTTGTCCTGTGTATTTCTAAACAATACTGTGCAGAGGTTTGGGGCAATACTTACAAATGTACAACACAATCTCTATCTATACTGCAGAAAAGAGCCATAAGAATAATTCATAATGCCGGTTATAGAGACCACACAAATTCATTATTCTTAAAATCAAAAACATTCAAATTCACTGACCTGGTTAATTTCCAAACAGCACAAATCATGTACAAAGCAATAAACAATCTACTTCCTGGAAACATTCAACAAAAATATTTTCACAGAGATGGGGGTTTCAGTCTGAGGGGTGAGCACAATTTAAAACATCAGCGGGCACGCACAACATTGAAAAGTTTTTGTCCTACAGTTTGTGGAGTGAGGCTGTGGAACAGACTGTGTGTGGAGCTCAAGCAATGTCCAAGCATGATCCAGTTTAAAAAGCGGTACAAACACATGGTTTTCATGAGGTTCAGGGAGGAAGATCAGTGTTTTCATAAATGCTCATATATTTGATTATTTAATCAAAGTTTATTTTGATTTGATTTTTTATTTTTATTTCTCTAATTCTTTTCTTTTTCATGTAAATATGTATGTATAGAAAGAACATAATGTTAATTGAGTAGTGGAAAGGGGTAGGTAGGCTTAATAAGCACATGCTTCATCCTACTCCTTTTCGGGCATGTTGTTCACATGATTATTGTTTATTTATTTATTTTCTTGACTATTGTTATTGTTGTTTTGAAGATTCTTATTGGATTTGTTTGTTTTCAGTTAACTTGTGTCAACATGTTCGGAATAAATCCAGTTGCTCTTAGTTTCCACTTGATCTGTCAGAATTCAAATCAGTTTCAAAGGGACTCTTAGTTTAAATTACTCATTTTATTTTCTGCTGCATTTGTTTCACTGAACTATCTCACATGAATAAAAGCACCTCCTCAATGCTGAGACACTATAGAGCTAGGCACGAAAATGAGGAGGCTACAAATACACCTGCAATAAACACAGGTAGGCCTGAACAGGCATAAACAGACATTTTACAACTTCCTCATGGTCACTTTTGTTATTAATGAATACAAATGTTGTTTTTATTATTTCATTTTTGACCATCAAGCTTCCAGGAAGCATGTGGTGGACCAGGCCATAGTAAATATCATCATCAAGGACTGCCAACCCTTCAGCACGGTTGAGAGTGAGGCCTTCAGGGAACTCCTTCAGGACCTTGAGCCGTCATATGTTTTGCCAACCAGAAAGGTTTGTATAGAAAAGGTCTACAGAAGTAATTCTATTTAATTCATGTGATATAGAGTTTAAATATATTGACGTGCTTTTGGTTTAACTTGGTTTAATTTTCAGACTATCCAAAAAATATGAGGAGGAACGAGAACGAGTGAAAATGGAAGAACAGCAAGCTGTGGCAGTGAGTGTGACACCGACATGTGGACATCTGTAATATGGATGCTTACGTGGCTCTAACTTGTCACTATATTAATGAGAATATGCAGCTGTGCACATCTGTGCTGCAATACTTTACACCTACACCAACACCTTGGGTGACGAGTCACAGACACTGCTTCCACTCTGGAGTCATTGAGTGTGCTGACCCTACCCACACTTCTAGAGCCCAGATTTAAATCACTGGGTTTTCAGAGTTCCTCTAAATGCTGTGAAGCAGTGAACAGATTAAAGTCTGAATGTGCAGCTGTAATTGGGCGCGTAGCAACCGAGCCACAGCCTGGACCGTCTTCACAGCAGTTATCAGCACCCACTGCAGGCATGTTATGTTCAGTGTTATCAGTTTATTTGTGCATGTATGTGCTTACAAAACATGTGCAGGTTTGTAACTGATGACTAAAACTAAAATGCCAATTAGTTGTTTTTAAGATAACCTCTGGCAGCAGCTCCATGAGGACGTTGGCAGGCAGACCAGCAATGCCACAGCAGACTCAGTTATTGAGGTGCAGCGGTACCTTGCTGAGGGCAACCTCCCCAGATCCTTTAAGATACTGGGCCAGCCAGAAGTATAACTATCCACAGCTCTTCTGGCTGTCACTACAGTTTTTATGGACGCCCAGCATCATCAGTCCCATGTGAGCGGGTGTCCTCTGCCATGGAATCTAGTTTGAACAAACATCTCCACAACAACAGGAAGGACTGTTGATGCTGGCAGGTTGACATGTGTCTGAATCATTCATGAGGGACTGGACTTGATTTGTTGGAGCTCTGTGAAGAGTTGAAGTGCAGCTCTGTTGATGGTTTTAAATGGAGACCATGTGGATGAAGCTCTCCTCTCCACCTCCCAGTAACATGGTCCAGTCAGAGTCTGCTTCAACCTCTGGATCATCAGGACACAGCTCATCCTCTCACAACACACACCGTCCTGTTTAAAACAATGAGTCCCAGCTGTAGAGAGGAGGAGAAAGAAGAGAGGAGGTGAAGGAGTGTTTCCAGAGTCTCCCTTCATCATCACATCCAGTAGAAAGAGCAGCAGGGACTTCAGTCCTGTTCAGAGCAGCAGTGGAGCAGCTATGGAGCTCAGCCAGCTTCCTTTCAGCTTCATGTTAACGTGTTGGAGTGAACACACACAGACCTGCAGAGACTTTTAGCATCAAGTCTGTTTCCTCTGCAGATTTGACTAATAAACTGCTGAGAGTCCTGAACGCTTCATTACTGCACCAACACTTTAGTGATGGATTTACTGCTGCTCCATTTAAACAAAGATCAGCTGACTAATAAACATGGAGGCTGTCATTGAAGAGATCTGATCAAACTAATGACACATGTGATGACTCTGCTCATGGTTACTAAATGTAATGCTGCTTCTGTGATGTGCAGGCTTCAGTCAGACTGATCTCAGAGCTGTGATCAGTTGTTCATCACATTTGATGAATGACCACCACTGTCTCTATACATCTTGGAAGGCTGTCAGCTGGAATCCAGCTTTATTTCCTGGACACATCAACACAACAACAACAGTCGTCTTCACATCAACTCAAACACATGATCACAACAAGCTTCTGGCTCATCTGATTGGCTGACTGTTGTCTCTCTCTCTGTCTTTCTGTCCAATCCTGAAGCCTGTCTCCATTCTCCTCTCACAGCTTCACTGAGAAGCTGCAGGTTTACAGGAAACACTGGATCTTTGATACTAACTGTGTTTAGGACAATACTGATGAAAGCAGCATGGACTGACTGGAACCCTCTACTCACCTCAGAGTCTCCAGTTTATAGTCTGGACTCTTCACAAGATCAAGAAGCTGCTTCACTCCTGAATCCTTCAGGTTGTTGAATCTCAGGTCCAGTTCTTTCAGATGGGAGGGGTTGGACTTCAGAGCTGAGACCAGAGAATCACAGCTGATCTCTGACAAACTGCAGCTCCACAATCTGAATAAAGAATAAAAGATGAAATGATTGATGATCAATCAGATGTGTTGAGGTTTTAAATGCGTCCTCATCAATGTGTGTGTTGACCAGGAATGAAGCTCAACATTATACAGTTATTTAAATGAGTTTGTATTTGTCTTCATTTTGAGGAACAATAAAGTTTTACATCAAATACATTAAATTCACTTGGTGATTCAAATTTCTGTTGGATCGTTGACTGGTCGTTCATTTCTAAATGGATCTGAATCTGCTACCTGTTTACCTCAGATTGTGTTTACTTAAGCTCAATTAAATGCACTTTCATAACTGCATTCAGGTTCAAACTAATTCAGGAGTTTCCTAATCTAGTTAGGTGCTCATATATAGGCTACCTGGGCTGGGTAGGTGTATATGAGTACCAAACAAAATGAAACTCCTGAATTTTGATCATATGTTCTAACTGATCAAAATAATTGATGAATAAAACGCTATGTGGCATATTGCTGACTGTCTGTCCTGGTATTGTTATCCTGCAGAGTTCATTTGGTTGGATGACTGACGTTATTCATTGTCAGGACTTCTCTGTGCATTTAAAGGAGGCTGTGTGTCTGTGTCACTGAGTTGCAGCATGTGAGAGGCTCTGCAAACGGCTTTTAATGTTTGCTAACGCATGAGTACTCTGACGCGTTACTTTTATTCATAGGTAACGCTGTAACGTAACGCACACAGACAGGGGTGGACAGTAACGGAGTAAATTTACTTAAGTACAGAGTCTGAGGATTTGTACTTTACTCAAATACTAGAATTCTTTGATACTTATTACTCTTACTCGAATACATTTCCAAGGCAAAGATTTTTACTTTTACTCGAGTTAATTTCTGAGAAGGCTCATGAATACTCGTTACTTTTAGGTTTGCCTGTTTTTTTTGTTGTCGTTTTTTTCCCTAAAATGTGATTGGCCACACGCAGTGTCGGTCAAAGAAGGAAACCTATCACAGTACACCTTCTCAACTGGGATTTACGTCAAAGCGGAAATACGTCATCCCCTACCCAAGCAGCTCAAAACAAGACCGCGGTGGCAATGGAGACTGCTGAAGAAATCTCTGATGAATCCAAGTCTGAACATGATGAGCCGGAGTTTTATGAGGCGGAGGAAGAAAACCCACGGCCTTATCTTAAAGCTATGTTCGACTTTGTCGGATTGAAAAAGGGCAACGCGGAGCCCGAAAAGAAAAAGTACATTTTCAAATGCTGTGTGGAAGGGGAGAAATTGTTTAATAAAATGTGAAAATGACATCATTGTCGTCTTTGATGATTCCATTCATTTTCTTTCCATTTTTATAGATTTTGGGGAAGGCTTGGTACAGTATAACAGAATGGTTCTACAGGCAAGCACATCAGTGCAGGTGTTTCAAAGAGTTTTCCCTGAAACAAGAGATACAAGGTAGTATATAAAATTGTAAAATGACTAATTCAGTCAAGTCCATTCTCGTCAAAGATTAAAAGAAATAGGAAAATAGGAATTTACTCTTACTCTTACTTTTACTCTAAGTACATTTAAAAGCATTTACTCTTGAATACTTAAGTACATTTAAAAGCAAGTACTTTCTTACTCTTACTCAAGTAATGTATTGACTGGGCTACTCTTACTTGTAGCGGAGTAAGTTTTGACCAAGAGTATTTGTACTCTTACTCAAGTGCTGGGATCCAGTACTCTGTCCATCTCTGCACACAGATAAACCCGGTTATTCATATCCCCGTATACATGATAAATAACAGTATCCTGTTTTCCGATCGCTGCATCCTATCTGCTCATGCGTGTTTTACGTCTTTTTGAACGTCTTCCAACGGGACCTAACTTGTTCAGCAGAGCGAGGAGGAAAACCAGCGTCACGTAGCTTTTCCGCAACAGATTTTAATACATCAGCATTTCTGTGTTTTCTGCATCGAAACACGTCGTTATGTTTAGTTCTTTCATAACTTTAAGGGAAAATTCAGTCTCTCCGTCGCTCCAAAAGTGAGAAGTTCTCGTTGCCGCCATGTTGTTTGTATTTCTAGTGCGTCGCTTGGCGTCACTCGCGCATGCGCAGACAGTGGGCAGACGTCAGAAATCGGGATAAGGGCTGTGTCCAAAATCACTCACTCATTCCCTACTCCCTACATAGGAGAAATAAATGTAGTGCACATAGTGAGCTCAACGGAAAAAAAATTCAGACACTTTCGGACACTTCTCTTGGCGCCAGTAATTACGTCATCGCTGTCGCTTAATTAAAACGTACCACATTAACGTCGTCTCACATAATACTTGTCCATTTACTACTGCATTTTTATTAAATTAGAGTCTTTTGTTTCAAAATATTTAATAAAATAAACTATAGAATAATGACATTTGTACACAGTCTCCCGTCCGTCTGTCGTATTTAATTTACTTTCCGCGCCAAGAGAACCTCTGGCAATGCATGATGGGATATCTTGCTCCGGTTAGTGACCATCGGATGGTCACTACATGTCGCGGTGAATTGTGGGATACATGCCGTTCACTATATAGTGGACACTAAACATTCAGACACCACTACAAAATGGAGTGGTCACTATATAGTGGTTAGGGAGTGGTTTCAGACACAGTCAAGGTCTTTACATGCTCCAGTATCCCGGCTTCTATCGTTCTCCAGGTAGCAAAGCCGGGTTTCTTGAAATCGGGATGTGAGCATATCCCGATTTCTAAATTCGGGATATGGTGTTTACATGGACAAACACAAAGCCGGGATACTTCAATATCCCGATCAAAATCAGGATACTAAAGACCATGTAAACGTGGTCACTGTCACCCAGCCCTAATATCAGATCTACAACAGTAACAGACAGTGAACTCACTCCAGTTTCTCCAGTCTACAGTCTGGACTCTCCAGAAAACCACATAGCTGCTTCACTCCTGAATCCTTCAGGTCGTTGTCACTCAGGTTCAGATGTTTCAGATGGGAGGGGTTGGACTTCAGAGCTGAGACCAGAGAATCACAGCTGATCTCTGACAAACTGCAGCCCCACAATCTGAATAAAGAATAAAAGATGAAATGATTGATGATCAATCAGATGTGTTGAGGTTTTAAATGTGTCCTCATCAATGTGTGTGTTGACCAGGAATGAAGCTCAACATTATACAGTTATTTAAATGAGTTTGTATTTGTCTTCATTTTGAGGAACAATAAAGTTTTACATCAAATACATTAAATTCACTTGGTGATTAAACATATCAGATAGGGCTGGGTGATATATCACATTAATAAATATATGGATCTATGTTTTAATGTGATACGGTATTTAAACTATATCTGGTTTATGGATATAGTTCAAATTAGCGCTGTGATCCTTGCTCCATCAAGCTGCTGACCCGGAGCTCTCTGCACTGCTCCCCCCGTCCCTCCTCCTTGTCTTGGTCTCGGTTTAGGTGGTCTTGACTACAAGTCTACCACAGGCTCCAGGGTGAAACTAATGATGATTTCATATTGCAAGCCATTATTCAGTCAGCTGCCTTCAAGGCTGACAAAAATATCTTTCAGAAACCTCAAATCCATCTCCCCTTCAGCCCTTTCTGCCTCTTTCCAGTAAAATATCTGCTCCCCTCCGTTAACTGACAATCCCTCTGACGTCACCAAATTCTACAACCAAACACTCTCCTCCTGTCTCAACCAGCTAGCCCCCATCAAAACTAGAACTGTCTCCTTCACCCACTCTGCCCCCTGGTACACTCCTGAACTACACAAAATGAAGAAAACCGGTTAACTGTCCATCTACAAGCCTATACGGATTACCTTCAGCAGTACAAGGATGCTCTCAGTACTGCCCGCTCCACCTACTACTCTCACCTCATTCACTCTGGCTCCACCAACCCCAAGGCTCTGTTTTCTACAGTAAATAAACTCCTCAAGCCCAGCGACAATACCTCCAACTCATTCACCTCTGACAAATGCAACTCCTTTCTCTCATTCTTCCAAACACAAATCCACACCATTTACAACAACTTGTCCTCCTCTCCTGCCCCCACGGCCTGCACTCCCACTCCCTCACCTGCTCCTCCCCTCCTCACCTCTCAGCCTCTGTCTCAGTTCTCCCCTGTGTCACCAGGGGACCTGCCCAGAATCATGACAGGCATGAAAACCTCTACATGTGTCCTGGATCCCATCCCATCTCACCTCATTAAGGACTCTTTACCAGCCATCTCCACACTCATCACAGAAATCATCAGCTCCTCCTTCAGGTCTGGCTCAGTCCCCCCTTCACTCAAACTGGCTGCTATCACCCCCATCCTCAAAAACCTGGACTCAACCCTGACATCTTGATGAACTTCCGGCCCATCTCCAATCTCCCCTTTCTGTCCAAAATACTGGAGCGTATTGTCGCCACACAACTCAAAGCCCACCTCTGCTCAAATGACCTGTTTGAACCGTTTCAATCCGGTTTCCGTTCCCAACACAGCACAGAAACAGCCCTCCTGAAAGTCACCAATGACATCCTCCTCTCTGCAGACTTCATCACTTCCAGAATTGACTCCTGCAGCAGCATCCTCTACGGCACACCATCCAAAACTTTAAATAAGCTTCAGTACATCCAAGATTCTGCTGCACGTCTGCTCACCCTCACCTGCTCCCGTGATCACATCACTCCTGTCCTCCAGAAACTCCACTGGCTCCCAGTTCCACAGCGTATTCACTTCAAAGCCCTCCATAACCAGGCCCCTTCCTATCTCACTGACCTGCTCCATCACCACAATCCATCCCACAGCCTCCGTTCATGTGACGCAAACCTCCTTACTCCACCACTCAAGGAACTCTCTCCCCAAACACATCCTCCACTGTACCGACCTTCCTACCTTCAAATCTCTGACAAAAACTTTTTAAAGCTGCTTTTAATGTTTAGCTCAGTCTATTGTGTTTTTAACGTTATATTTCACATTGTTTTGTTCTTTTTATGTAAAGTGTCTTTGAGTACCTTGAAAAGCGCTTTTAAATAAAATGTATTATTATTATTATTATTATTATTGTTATTAATGGGTCTGGGTGTTTCCACTGGTCACGTGGGACCGTGAGCAGAGCGTGGCTCTCATTGGCCAGCCCTCAACGTGTGTTCCTTCCTACACTGTCATTGGTTAAACCCAGTGCCATCGAGTGAGAGAGTTACGACACTCCCATAGACCTCCGTTGTAAAAAATGGCGGCGCTTTTAAACGCCTACTTCCGGATTTGAAGATCGGATTAGTTCCAAACACCGTCATTTGGGCGTTGGACCCCATTCACTTACATTGCTGCGCATTGAATTGTTCCAGGAGTTAAGTTGCTGAAATATCGACCTCTTTTGAATTGTCAACTGCCTATATTGTATCAGAGGCCCTTTGCGATGCTTATACTGGTCTTCATTTGTATATGCACAGCGTAATTATTTATATTTTATCTTGGTTGTTTCAACCTGTTTTCTAGCATTGCCTGCTAGCTAATTAGCTAGCGCGACTTCCCCTGCTGTGAAGGTAGTTCGGTGATGAGTCGCTATCACCTTTATAGCAACTTTTATTTAGTAGAATTTTGTGATATACTAACTTTTCATTATGTGACGTGTTGGCTGTACTTAATTTGTTGTACTGTCCCTGTTCACTGATATCCAGCGCTACTTGCTGATGCTTGATGAGATGCTGATAGATTGCTATCCCATGCCATGAGCTCGTGATCAGGGTATGTCAAGGCATTGTCGTGACTGGTGATTTGAGCGAAGGTTAATTAGGAATGACGGGGATTTTAGAAGTGAGCTAGCTTCTAGGCGAATTCTGAACGGACCGCCATGGCAGACCTCTTTGCGTTATCACAGAGGTAGGCTAATCCCTCAATCGGAATTTATAAGCAAAATCACGGGAATCAATAGCCTAATACAGCCCAGTTGTGATCAAATTAATATCATGAGACGTCTACCATCAGATGAATCAATGATATGGAAAAGTTAAGTTAGAGCAGCTAAAGCCAGTGCTACTACCCATGCGAACATGAACACTAAGCTTTTTCCTCCAAATATTAAGTTTTTGTTGTCACCCTGCCTCTCAAATGCAAAACTGACATTAACAAAAATGTAATAACAGCTGAAAATGTACTTGGGTGTGTGTTTTATTTTATATTTACCGTTCAATGATGCAATCGCTGCCGTCTGTCCCATAGAAGAACATGACAGCCAGCGTATGTTTGGAACTAATGGGGTTTACATGAACCACGTGACAGCCGTAGCGGCGACATCAAAGAGTGTCGCAACTCTCTCACTCTATGGCACTGGTTAAACCTACTTAAGCCCACGAAAAGAACCGGTTTGAGCTGGAGAGGAGCAGGAGCTGAGAGAAGAGAAGAGGAATGGAGGGAAATAAAAAAGAGGTATGTTCCCAGTTTAATATTATTTATTATTTATTTTCCTGTAGATTTGGATACCTAAAGAAAATAAACTGAAACGGCCTCATTTCCAAATCTGCGGTGCAGGTCTTCTGTAATAATTTGATCAGTTTAATGTGTCAGAAATGTTAGTACCGTTGCTAATCCTCATCATCCAATATCCCAGTGTGTTACAAAATGAAACTAGAAAATTCCTGCAGAAATTTGCCAATGATGCTGCTGCCAACAGTGACCGCACCGCAGTGAAGTTAGTTTAGAGTTGGATATTCCACAGACATTGGGTAAATCTCTTTTTCGCTGTGGGTACGGTGCGACTCCGAGCAAGCCACTCCAACATTTCAAGTGTACTCTTACTGCAGACTACACAGTAAACACACGGAGATACTGTACCCTAGCAAAAGAGGTTTACCCAGAGCCAAGGTCTGTCGGATCTTCAAACTAACTTCACTGCGGTGGTTTCAGAGACGACATGGTCAAGGTCAGAAGACACCATCCGGGGAATGATGATAACAGGTAACTCTGGACTCAACGGGGAATAGCACTGGCCTATCAGAACTAAATATTGGTGAAATGAAGGAGTTTCACGGCAGATAATGTTATTTAGAGGCTGCGTCTCGGTGCCTGGGCGCCCGCTACACGCTGATCTAAAGATCTTCTGAACAAGTGCAAATGAAAGTGATGTTGGTGAGTAAACCATGATATTTTATGCTAGAAATAAGGTCCAGGTTGTAAAAAAACAGTAGTTCCCCTTTAATGTAAATGTTCATTGTCTTATCAATTGTGTTGTTAAAAATGTTTTTCTGTGTCATTGCAGCTGCAGTGAAAAAATGGAACAACAAGCAACAGAGCATGAGATTTCTCATGCCTTGGTTGAGCACCTCACACAGTCCTTCTCAGTGTCTCTCTCTCAGCCAGGCCTACTGCATCCTCGTCATCCTGCTCCTTTGGTTTGTTGAACCCTCCAACATGCATGACATCAAACTCACACCCATCCAGTCACTTTGTTGCCGGGTTGATGATGTTTTTCCTTCAAAAATGATTTACCACGCACACTTGAAACTGGACGGCAGCATCATCAGCACAGTCAAACTTTCTGCAGGAATTTTCTACTTTATCTTTTATAGCTACTCTTTTTGCTCTTATTTTTTATTCTGTCTTTTCTCTAAGCTGTTGTAAACTGTAATTTCCCTATTGTGGGACTAATAAAGTTGTTTTGTTTTTCTTATATATCGTACATCGATATTCAGCCTAAATATATCAGGATATGACTTTTGGTCCATGTCACCCAGCCCTAATATCAGATCTACAACAGTAACAGACAGTGAACTCACCTCAGAGTCTCCAGTCTACAGTCTGGACTCTCCAGAAAACCACACAGCTGCTTCACTCCTGAATCCTTCAGGTTGTTTCCTCTCAGGTTCAGATGTTTCAGATGGGAGGGGTTGGACTTCAGAGCTGAGACCAGAGAATCACAGCTGATCTCTGACAAACTGCAGCAATACAATCTGAATAAAGAATAAAAGATGAAATGATTGATGATCAATCAGATGTGTTGAGGTTTTAAATGTGTCCTCATCAATGTGTGTGTTGACCAGGAATGAATATGGAGTGAAATTAGTCTCAAAATGGTCACAAATGCATGTTCCATGATCCACACGTGAAACATGACATTCACAAATGCGTACCTAGCTATCTGAACGTGTGTGATTGTTTTGCAAATTCACAAATCAGATGGTTCAACTTCACAAAGCTCATTCTTTTCGTTTTCTAAAGACTTCCTGGCTTACGAGTGTCTAAGCCTACGCATACGGATCAGCAGATACGGACAGATCAGGTATATAAATGTAACGACTATCAATGCTAACGCTAATTATGTTATGTCACAGTTAATGTAGAGCTACTATGTAGGTCTGTAAGAACATGTTAAGTACATCCCTTTGTCTAGGGTTTTGGCTCTGACCAAACTTTCTCTTCCGTTGTGTCCATTTTTGTTTCTCTTCAGAGGAAAATAAATAAAAATAGTATCAGCAAAATATTTACAGAATTAATATATGAACAAATGTACAAAAACTAGAGATGGAAGAATATATATTATATACATAGGAATGATAATAAGGTGATTATACAATATATATGGTTCTTTGGAACAAAAGGATTCATATTGATTCATCAGTTGTTGTTACATTTACCCATGAATGGAATCAGCAGCATTAGATACCGCCATCTATCCAAAACATTATCACAGAGTTTAGAACAAAGTATTAGTTTGCATTATTTACATTTATATTTGATTTATAAACTCACTTCAGACCAACTAGTCAGGGGTCCTGGTACTGTCTGTGGTTACACACTAACCGCTTTTAGCCTGTACCAAAGACTTATTGGACCAAAGATGTTTAAATGTTTAAAATAATTTGAAATTAAAAAGTAAATCAATCTGAATAAAGAATAAAAGATGAAATGATTGATGATCAATCAGATGTGTTGAGGTCTGAAATGTGTCCTGATCAATGAGCTGTTCTCTAAAATGACTAGAGTGACTTTGTCCTTGTGTTATTGTGGATCTTCATCATGTCAGCCTTCTACAGACATCATCCAAACGTCAGCACAACATTCAGACAACTATTCATGTCAACACAGATCAATAAGATGCTGCTGACCTCATTACAGGATCAATATCTCCTCCTCACACATGTTGGACTACAAACTGTTGATTAGTTCTTTGATTCCAGGACCTTCTTCTTCCTGGATTTGGTGTCTCAGGAGGTTTGTGTCATTCAAATGTTAAAGGACAAGTTGACATGTTCAAGTGTGTCTTCCAACAAGTCACATGTCATGTCAACTATTTTCTATGTCACTTTTATAACGTATGTAACTCTAACAATATAGGTTACTTTAATAAATGACCACAGCTCTACTTTAAATGCAATAATCCTCCTCCTCAGGTATTTATTTACAAAATGAAATAAAATGTAAAGGTTTTGATTGTCCAGTAAAAATAAAATGAGAGGTCAGTGTCAGAAACTGGTAGTGGTGCAACGGATCATCATTGATCCGTGATCCGTTCGGATCGATGTCATCAGTTCAGGACACACGCGGATTGATTCCAGGGGGGAACAAAAACAGTTGTGCTCCGTCCGCATACAGCTTGCAGCCAGTGGAGAAAGTAGGAGGAGAGCAGACATGGCGAGCGTAGGAAAGGAGGAGCTTGAACGCCCCGCGACACTTAAATCCCCTGTATGGGAGCATTTTGGCTTCCCTGTCAACTATGATGACGAAGGAAAGAGGTCAGTGGACAAAACTGCTACTGTGTGTAGGCATTGTGGCACAAGAAAGCCATATGACAGTGGAAACACATCGAGCATGTTCACTCATTTGAAGCGACATCACCCGGGTGTTTGACTGGTCGAAAACGAAAGCTGGCCAACAACCGCTCATCACCTCAGCATTTAAGCATCCTCTCCCTGCGCAATCCGACCGGGCTAAAGCTATCACAAACGCTATCGGCGTGTTTATAGCTACAGACATGAGGCCATATTCAGTTGTGCAAAACGAGGGCTTTAAAAACATGCAGAAAGTGCTTGAGCCGCGTTACGACATCCCATCGCACACACACTTCAGTGAGAAGGTAGTGCCAGATCTCTACGAGCGGGAGAAGAAAAAAGTTGTGGATGAACTATCCCGAGCGTCGGCTGTTGCGCTCACAACAGACGGGTGGACGTCCAGGGGAACGGAGAGCTACGTGACGATAACGGCTCACTTCATCACTGAAGGCTGGGAGATGAGAAGTCTAGTGCTGCAGACACGCCCCCTCTACGAGAGTCACACAGGCACTCATCTTGTTCAGGTACTGACACAAGCAGTTGAAGAATGGAAGTTAAGGAGGCCCAGTACTAATATTCCAGTAACAACTGATAATGCAAAAAATCAGATAAATGCAGTGAATATGGCAGGACTGGGCCCACAGATAGGGATCTTCAGTACCATCAGAGAGAGTGTTCTCAACAGCAGGGGACATAGTGACAGCTAAGAGGTCCACACTCTCTCCCGACAATGTTGACATCCTGTCAACACCAGGAAAGCAGCTGGACCAGACGGGACTAGTGGGCGTGTCCTCAAAACCTGCGCTGATCAGCTGGCTCCTCTGTTCACAGTGATATTCAACCTCTCACTCAGACAGTGTGTGATCCCAACCTGCTTCAAGAAGTCCACAATAGTCCCTGTCCCAAAGAAACCACACCCCAGCAGCTCCAATGACTTCAGGCCCATAGCCCTCACATCTGTGCTGATGAAATGTTTGGAGAGACTCATCAAGACATTCATCACCTCCACACTGTCCACCACCCTGGATCCACTACAGTTTTCATACCGGCCGGACAGATCCACAGATGACGCCATAAACCTCCTCCTCTACAAGACCCTCTCCCACGTGGACACTGGTAAGAGAAACTATGTGAGAGTGCTGTTTGTTGACTTCAGCTCAGCATTCAATACCATAGTTCCCTCCAGACTGGCTGCTAAGCTGCATGGCCTGGGCCTGGACTCCTCGTTGCAGGTTAAAGGCCAAGAAGATCCTGAAACAGTCCAGTCACCCCGGACACTCTCTCTTCTCTCTACTGCCATCAGGCCGAGTTTCTGATGCCTGAGGACAAAGACTGAGAGGCTGAAGAAGAGTTTCTATCCACACGCCATCCGCCTGCTCAACTCTGAGCCTTAACTGGACTCAATATCACTGCACTTTATTCATGGAGCTGATAAACACTGTAAATTGATGGACATATACAACTACACCCCCTTTTACACCCAGTTTACAAGCCTCCAGTCACTAGGTGGCAGCAGAGCTCAAACTGATCAACAGCTGTGTTGCCAGATCTCACGAGACAAATAATCAGGTTATCAACTAATTTCTGCTCAGAATTATATTTCTTATACTCAAATGCAACCTATAATAACTGTATTATGAGATATATAAAAAACCTCAAGTCTCCATTAATGTGAGTCTTTTACAGTATTAAATGAACCATGTTGCATAAATCATTATCTCTTATCTGTATCATAGTGTTCATCATCTCATCATATCGTGTTTCAACCATCTCAAAAAATGAACTTAACACAGTGTTTACATTAGTAAATATATCATAAACCTTAGCGGACAATTTACACTCATCAACCTTGAACATGGCGTCTAAAAAAATGGCGCAGTGCAAATTACGGTCGTCATGTGAACAATTACATTTACAACTCAACTCAGCATATTACCCATTGAAACATGTTTGCAACATTTATTTTTAACAACGTTCAATATTAACATCCACAATGACTGAAAATGTGCTTATCGACTAGCATATTAGCACATAGCATACAACCAGACAACTCACCGGAGTCCTCAGTAAAGAAAACAATCACAGCAATTTCTCCGGTCGCAGTCGTCCTGGAACTCTCATAAACACTCAAAAAACAACTTGCAACTCGTGTCCATGAAAATAAAACAATATTCCTCCCATAAACGTTCATAGTCTCGCTCCTAAAACATCGCTGTGGCATCGGTGTCGGGCTTGACTAGCATCTAGCTCCCAGCATGCAAAGCGCACCTTCACTGAATTTCCCGTATCGACTATACATGAAGCACCACCTTGTGGCTACTCAAAGCAACTACAGTCTCGACACAGCTCTCTTAAGGAACTCACACTTAATGAAATTAGTGGCTCCAGCCAACAATAAAATACATGCAATAAACCCAACTGTAATTTTCAAGGGGTTACATCTGCTTGACAACTTATTATGGATCTGGGAACAAGCCCAAATAAGCAACTACACTTTAGAAACGAGCCCCAAAAAAACGTGACCCGTGACGACCAATATTTGTAAGAGACTTTACAGGAAAACAAGCCCAAAGTCACTTATAATAAGCTGACTTGGCAACGCTGTCAACAGGCTGCCTGTTCAACCCAGTAGAAGAAGAAGACAGGAACACAGGTGTAGAGCTGATGGAGGGTATCA
>SRSE01001336.1:0-104860 GCA_005024645.1 Planiliza haematocheilus | reverse complement strand
TCCAAAAGCGCATTGGTGAGGTCACACACTGATGTTGGTCGAGAAGGCCTGGCTCTCAGTCTCCGCTCTAATTCATCCCAAAGGTGTTCTATCGGTTCAGGTCAGGACTCTGTGCAGGCCAGTCAAGTTCATCCACACCAGACTCTGTCATCCACGTCTTTATGGACCTTGCTTTGTGCACTGGTGCACAGTCATGTTGGAAGAGGAAGGGGCCCGCTCCAAACTGTTCCCACAAGGTTGGGAGCATGGAATTGTCCAAAATGTTTTGGTATCCTGAAGCATTCAATGTTCCTTTCACTGGAACTAAGGGGCCAAGCCCAGCTCCTGAAAAACAACCCCATACCATAATTCCTCCTCCACCAAATTTCACAGTTGGCACAATGCAATCTGAAATGTACCGTTCTCCTGGCAACCTCCAAACCCAGACTCGTCCATCAGATTGCCAGATGGAAAAGCGTGATTCATCACTCCAGAGAACGCGTCTCCACTGCTCTAGAGGCCAGTGGCGGCGTGCTTTACCTCATTGCATCCGACGCCTTGCATTGCACTTGGTGATGTGTGGCTTGGCTGCAGCTGCTCAGCCATGGAAACCCATTCCATGAAGCTCTCTGCGTACTGTACTTGGGCTAATCTGAAGGTCACATGAAGTTTGTAGCTCTGTAGCAATTGACTGTGCAGAAAGTCGGCGACCTCTTTGCACTATGCGCTTCAGCATCCGCTGACCCCTCTCCGTCACTTTACGTGGCCTACCACTTCGTGGCTGAGTTGCTGTTGTTCCCAAACGCTTCCATTTTGTTATAATAGAGCTGACAGTTGACTGTGGAATATTTAGGAGCGAGGAAATTTCACGACTGGATTTGTTGCACAAGTGGCATCCTATGACAGTTCCACGCTGGAATTCACTGAGCTCCTGAGAGCGGCCCATTCTTTCACAAATGTCTTGTTTCACAGTCTGCATGCCTGAGTGCTTGAATTTATACACCTGGGGCCAGGCCAAGTGATTAGAACACCTGATTCTGATCATTTGAATGGGTGAGCGAATACTTTTGGTAATATAGTGTATATCTGATATATCTACGCTACTTCATATCCCAGGTCTATAGGCGGCGCTGTTTCAGTTTCAGAAATTCACCAAAAACGGAGAGGAAGAGGTGGCGCATGCACATGAAGCTTGAGCGCTGTTTACAAATCGGCTTTAGAAGAAACCAAACTCAAGGAAAAATTAGATTTTGCCCTAGTAACCATAACAGGCTCAATATCTTCTCCAGCAGTAACACAAGCATGTAGTCCACCATTGTTGTTGATGTTGTTATGAGACGTTTGGCGAGATATAAGAGGTGGAAGGCTGCTCGAGGGGTGTGGCCATGGTGGCAATGGTGGCGATGACATCATCGTTTCCAAAATCTCTGGTTTCCCCTGTCCAGACGGATCCACAAGAAGTGCGTTTTCGAATTTATCCACCCTGGGAGCCGGTTTCAAAAAAGTGCATTTCAGAGCTATGCGTTTACGGGATTCGTCTGGAAGATAGGCCAAAACGATTAAAAACATCAACAAAAATGTGTTTTCGTGTGGGACAGGGCCTAAATCTACATTTCAATAGGTTTGATCAAGCACCCACTCCTCCTCCTCATGCAGCTGCTCCCTCACTTGCTGACACCTGGCTTATGCACTAGCTCCCATTGCATGGGCGATTACTCGGCCGTGCTTCAGAGTAGAAAATGCTTGGAAGTTTGTATGAGACACGGGAAGTGTGGCTTTCTTTTCCTGAAAACGGCATTTGGATACCTGTTAGAGTTTCTGTAAACACATTTATCGTGTATCTGCTTGCAAGAATCACACGCTATGTGCTGACTATTGTTGAACTGTGAAGGGTCAGTTAGAACCTGAGATGACTTGTTTTTTGTTTGCTGAGTTGATTTGTGCCAGGAGGGACAGCACTGAAGACGTTCCAGCTGTGGGAGTATGGCTGAACCAATTCCTTCCCGTCTTTGAGGAGTTCCCGTTTCGACCTTGAGCACTGCCTGTGTTATATGTAACTAACGAAAATAGAGAGTTGTCTTCCCTTTGTAGACTAACTGCAGCATCATCGACACAGTCAAACTTTCTACTTTATCTTTTATAGCTACTCTTTTTGCTCTTATTTTTATTCTGCCTTTTCTCTAAGCTGTTGTAAACTGTAATTTCAATATTGTGGGACTAATAACGTTTTTTTTGTTATTCTTATATATCATACATCGATATTCAGCCTAAATATATCAGGATATGACTTTTGGTCCATGTCACCCAGCCCTAATATCAGATCTACAACAGTAACAGACAGTGAACTCACCCCAGAGTCTCCAGTCTACAGTCTGGACTCTCCAGAAAACCACACAGCTGCTTCACTCCTGAATCCTTCAGGTTGTTGTTACTCAGGTACAGATGTTTCAGATGGGAGGGGTTGGACTTCAGAGCTGAGACCAGAGAATCACAGCTGATCTCTGACAAACTGCAGCTCCACAATCTGAATAAAGAATAAAAGATGAAATGATTGATGATCAATCAGATGTGTTGAGGTTTTAAATGTGTCCTCATCAATGTGTTTGTTGACCAGGAATGAAGCTCAACATTATACAGTTATTTAAATGAGTTGTATTTGTCTTCATTTTGAGGAACAATAAAGTTTTACATCAAATACATTAAATTCACTTGGTGATTAAATTTCTGTTAGATCGTTGACTGGTCATTCATTTCTAAATGGATCTGAATCTGCTACCTGTTTACCTCAGATTGTGTTTACTTAAGCTCAATTAAATGCACTTTCATAACTGCATTCAGGTTCAAACTAATTCAGGAGTTTCCTAATCTAGTTAGGTGCTCATATATAGGCTACCTGGGCTGGGTAGGTGTATATGAGTACCAAACAAATGAAACTCCTGAATTTTGATCATATGTTCTAACTGATCAAAAAATAATTGATGAATAAAACGCTATGTGGCATATTGCTGACTGTCTGTCCTGGTATTGTTATCCTGCAGAGTTCATTTGGTTGGATGACTGACGTTATTCATTGTCAGGACTTCTCTGTGCATTTAAAGGAGGCTGTGTGTCTGTGTCGCTGAGTTGCAGCATGTGAGAGGCTCTGCAAACGGCTTTTAATGTTTGGTAACGCATGAGTACTCTGACGCGTTACTTTTATTCACGTAACAGATTACTTTTATTGATGGTAACGTAGTAACCTAACTAATTACTTTTCACAGTGACTCTACCTGACACTGTCACCCAGCCCTAATATCAGATCTACAACAGTAACAGACAGTGAACTCACCCCAGTTCCTCCAGTCTACAGTCTGGACTCTCCAGAAAACCACACAGCTGCTTCACTCCTGAATCCTTCAGGTTGTTGTCTCTCAGGTTCAGATGTTTCAGATGGGAGGGGTTGGACTTCAGAGCTGGTCCCAGAGAATCACAGCTGATCTCTGACAAACTGCATTCCCACAATCTGAATAAAGAATAAAAGATGAAATGATTGATGATCAATCAGATGTGTTGAGGTTTTAAATGTGTCCTCATCAATGTGTGTGTTGACCAGGAATGAAGCTCTATCTGGTATATGGATATAGTTCAAATTAGCGCTGTGATCCTTGCTCCATCAAGCTGCTGACCCGGAGCTCTCTGCACTGCTCCCCCCGTCCCTCCTCCTTGTCTTGGTCTCGGTTAGGTGGTCTTGACTACAAGTCTACCACAGGCTCCAGGGTGAAACTAATGATGATTTCATATTGCAAGCCATTATTCAGTCAGCTGCCTTCAAGGCTGACAAAAATATCTTTCAGAACCTCAACTCCATCTCCCCTTCAGCCCTTTCTGCCTCTTTTCAGTAAAATATCTGCTCCCCCCTCCGTTAACTGACAATCCCTCTGACGTCACCAAATTCTACAACCAAACACTCTCCTCCTGTCTCAACCAGCTAGCCCCCATCAAACTAGAACTGTCTCCTTCACCCACTCTGCCCCCTGGTACACTCCTGAACTACACAAAATGAAATCACAAAAACGACCAGCTTGAAAGACTTCACAAGAAACCGGTTTAACTGTCCATCTACAAGCCTATACAGATTACCTTCAGCAGTACAAGGATGCTCTCAGTACTGCCCCGCTCCACCTACTACTCTCACCTCATTCACTCTGGCTCCACCAACCCCAAGGCTCTGTTTTCTACAGTAAATAAACTCCTCAAGCCCAGCGACAATACCTCCAACTCATTCACCTCTGACAAATGCAACTCCTTTCTCTCATTCTTCCAAACACAAATCCACACCATTTACAACAACTTGTCCTCCTCTCCTGCCCCCACGGCCTGCACTCCCACTCCCTCACCTGCTCCTCCCCTCCTCACCTCTCAGCCTCTGTCTCAGTTCTCCCCTGTGTCACCAGGGGACCTGCCCAGAATCATGATAGGCATGAAAACCTCTACATGTGTCCTGGATCCCATCCCATCTCACCTCATTAAGGACTCTTTACCAGCCATCTCCACCACTCATCACAGAAATCATCAGCTCCTCCTTCAGGTCTGGCTCAGTCCCCCCTTCACTCAAACTGGCTGCTATCACCCCCATCCTCAAAAACCTGGACTCAACTCTGACATCTTGTTGAACTTCCGGCCCATCTCCAATCTCCCCTTTCTGTCCAAAATACTGGAGCGTATTGTCGCCACACAACTCAAAGCCCACCTCTGCTCAAATGACCTGTTTGAACCGTTTCAATCCGGTTTCCGTTCCCAACACAGCACAGAAACAGCCCTCCTGAAAGTCACCAATGACATCCTCCTCTCTGCAGACTTCATCACTTCCACAATTGACTCCTGCAGCAGCATCCTCTACGGCACACCATCCAAAACTTTAAATAAGCTTCAGTACATCCAAGATTCTGCTGCACGTCTGCTCACCCTCACCTGCTCCCGTGATCACATCACTCCTGTCCTCCAGAAACTCCACTGGCTCCCAGTTCCACAGCGTATTCACTTCAAAGCCCTCCATAACCAGGCCAAAAAATAAAGGAACCACCTAATGTCACTTTTAATGATGATTGATGAGGGGTGGGGTGAGGAAAGGGTCAGGGGCGGGGGAAGGAGGGGGGGGGGGGGATGATGTAATGATGACATGGCGAGAAACAGAGGCACACGCGCAGGCGCAGACGGGGACCCCACGCGCAGGCGCAGACGGGAGGCCCCCCGCCCCCCACACACACACACGCACACACCCACACGCACCCACACACACACACACACACGCACCCACACACACACACACACACACACACCCACACGCACACACACACACACATCCCACACACGCACACACACACACCTCCATACATGTCCGGACATGTCTAAGGCATACAGAACATAGAATGTTTCTGAGCATGCGCGGACATATTTCTGTGCGGTCACGTGAATCCGTCCGATCCCTCCCATGTGTCTGAGCGCGGTAAAAGCTAGCGTGAGCTGAAGAGAGTTTCATTCGATGAGGTTGTTTCTTGGCTTTAAACAATAAAAAATGAGCAAGAGAGCGTATACTTCCGCCATCATCAGCGAGACGCCTGTGAGCGTCATTCAAGAAGCGTCACTCTGGAAGGCGCCGAAGAAAACTGATGGTGTTTAAGTGCAGATTTCAGCAGCCTCCGACGGAACCGCTCATGGAAGAGTGGGTTTTGGAGAGGGGTGAGAAATGGGGGTATTCTTTCAACTACCACACCGGAGAACTGTGCATGTATCACCTCTATCCGGGACAAACCTTTGGCCCTGACACCCCAAAAACCGTCATCACTTCAAATGACTGGGGAGTTTTGAGCGGCTTGCTGTCCAGATGCATGAGAGGCGAAACCATTCCTTCGTTTGTCCTGCTAAATGAAGAGGGAGAGGCTCATTTGACCGAGGAGGAAGCGGTCAAGCTCCATGAAGGTGAAGAAATCAGAAAAGTGATTAGGCTAATATGGGAGACCAAATCCGACACCTCCAGCAAGTGGTTTTACCGAGTAAGTTTTGAGATGCATGGAAAGAAAACCCCGGCCGGTCACCTGGTGGTGGAGCGCTTCAACTCTGAAAACGGAGTATTTTTCAGGACCTTGCGCGTGTCGGTGTCAGAGTGGCTGAAGATGATGGACGAATCATCCGAACGCATAACCGCTCTATTTCACGACTGTCGCTGCTGGAAAGACGTCACGATGATTAGAAAAAACCTCTCTCATCTGTTTTAGATTTTTTTTTGAAAAGGGCGGGTAAACAAGGCCACTCCCATCTCCCTGCCCACTTCCTTACCCGCAGCATAAATTGCTCGCCCCTAACCTGAAGAAGACCACAAGAAGACCACAACCTCGACTCGAAGCATCATGTCTCTCGCCTTTGATTCACCTTGGACTCCGCCTTCATCTCCTCCATTATCTCCTATTATAGAGGAGGAGGAGAACCAAGCGTCCACATCGCCTCTATCTCCTGCAGCGGCCGTACACGAGGAGAGCTTTGCGGCCTGCCACTCCCAACCCTCGGATGCTGACCTGCCGGACGGCTTGCTGTCTAACGCTTTCCAAAAAAACGTTAAAGCCGCCATCGTCCATCTGCTGAATATCGCTCTGCACGAGGTTCGGCGTGAGATCTGCTTCGGCTGCCAGGTTGATCATCCCAGCCAGACGAACCATGAATGTTTGTACGAGCCCTCGCCCTTCTTCTACACGACTAACTTTACTCGGCTGATGAAGAAGCTCTGGACGCCGCGCTCTATACCGGCTCTTCAGGACCTGCTAACCGCACTTTGTATCCCCGCCGATGAATCCAGAGTTCAAGGCGCCGCCGAAGCCATACTACACGAGCTGAAATCCTCCGACAACATCTTTGAGACAATCAGTGAACTCTACGATACGTTGATTGGAGAGGACGTGGTGAAAATAGCCCTACTGCGTAGGGTCTCCAGTACCTGGAGGGGAACTCCGGGGAAAGGAGAGTAGCCTTTGAGAGAGAAATTTGTTCTTAATATTTGAAAACAAGTAAAAAATCCAAAAAAAAAAAGAAAGTTCAAGTAACCGCTGCTATAGCTCTTATTTTGACGCATTTATCGTTGTACAATTTTGTACGTGCATTTATCTTTAGAATACTTTGTGATATTTTGTTTGTGCATTTATCTTTAGAATACTTTTTGTTTGTGCATTTATCTTTAGAATACGTTGTAATTTTCTGTATGTGCATTTATCTATCTTTGTATCATGGGTAATTGTTTCAGAGCACTGTTTAGGGCTGTGAAGGTGAGATATGTCATATGGGAACTATCGGCTGTTCTACACCAGACCATCGCCAACAAAGTGAAAGATGTTAAAAAATGTAACATCAACGGTAACGCTAGACCTTCCGACGTGACCAAATTAGAAACGCTGCTGGATTTAATAAGAGCTAAGGCTAGAGAAGCTATATGGGAAGTGATGGTGCAAAAAACTCTAACGTTAATATGTGAAAGCTCTGTGACTGAAACATTTAGCAGCGTGATCGGATATATTACCAAGGGTTCAACCGAACTTGATGTGTTTCACTTGTTAACGCTTTACACTATGATCGTAGATGCCTTGTCCTGCTACGTTCAAGACCATCAATGTGATGATATCTTTTATGTGCTGCAAAACTTGCACTGTATTATACTGCGCAAATTTGCAGCTCCGGTTTTAATCAGAGTCTGGGAGATCTTGAAATATAAAGCCCCTTAAGTCATGCTTTGTGTTGTTCTGTTGTGAATAATAAACTATAAAGGTAAAAACAGTAAAGAGGTCTCCGTCATTCTTTAACGTTTGAGGGTGAAAGATGGAGAAAAGGGGAGACCGCCTGATGAAAAAGCTCTATTATACGCCTTCACATCCGGGTAGTTTTGGAGGAGTACAACGTCTTCAGAGGGCCGTACAGGATGAAAGCGGGGTTAAAGTAAAAATTGATCGAGTCAAAGAATTTTTATCGAAGCAGGATGCTTATACTCTACATAAACCCGCCAGGATACATTTTCCTAGAAACAGAGTATTTGTACCACGGCCCCTGAATCAATTTCAAGCGGATTTATGCGATATGCAAGCTTTATCAGAGTACAACGATGGGTATAATTATTTATTAACGGTCATCGATATTTTTTCAAAGAAGGCGTATGCTAGAGCGCTGAAGACCAAAAAGGGAACTGAAGTGACCCAGGCCTTTGCCTCGGTGTTACGGGAGAGTAAAGTGCCTGAGAAAGTACAGACGGATGCGGGTAAAGAATTCTTTAACAAGACTTTTAAAGCTCTGATGAAGAAGCACGGTATTATCCACTTTGCCACGGCCAGCGAACTCAAAGCCTGCGTCGTTGAAAGGTTCAACCGTACGCTAAAGACTAGAATGTGGAGGTACTTTACGGCCAGAAACACGCGTCGATACGTAGACGTTTTGCAGGAGCTGCTTAAAAGTTATAACGAGAGCTATCACAGCAGTATAAAAATGAAACCGAACGACGTCACGAGCGAAAACACCCCCGTCGTATTTCAAAACTTGTACGGCACATTTCCTTTTCGTCGAAGGTGTTTGAAGTTGAATTTAAAAGAGGGAGACGTGGTGAGGATTTCCAAACTCAGGGGGTGTTTGACAAAAAGTATGAGCAGAGTTACACAGATGAGCTGTTTACCGTATCGGAATGCATCCCGCGAATTCCACCGGTGTACAAAGTAAAAGATTACGACGGTGAGCTTATCGACGGAACATTTTACGAGACCGAACTTCAAAAAGTGACCGTGAGTGAGAATAAGCCGTATCAGGTGGAGGAGGTTCTGGACGAACGTTTTAGTCGAGGTAAAAAATACGTCTTGGTGCGCTGGAAAAACTGGCCTGAAAAATTTAATAGCTGAGTAGCCGCCAGTCAGCTCATCGATGTATAAAGACGACGAGCGTCTCAGTTTTCATATCACAAAGAGTCATGGAAGCGAGAACAGAAGAGGGCTTTTACGTGACTTTACCTTCTAACGCCAGTCTCAGTCTCATCGCCAGCTACCGAGTGGATTTGGCGCAGCATCTCCACTTGGAGGGTCCTTGGCAAGTGGCGCTGACGGAGATTTCCTACCCACACACGTGGTATAATGTCCCCGAGGACCAGTCTGTATTTCACTGGATCGACACGTGGCAGCGTGGCGCCCTGGAGTTGAATGCGTCTGTGGAGCATTTTACTGAAAAAGATTTTACCCTTCATACCAGGCAATTTGAAAGCGGATATTACGGCGACAAAGAAAGTGTCGTGAAACAGATAAACGCGTGTATGAGGAACATGCAGAACGACATCACTCTACAATATAATAAATGTAGACATAGGTTTCAGTGGTTAGGCAGCGGTCGCTATCGATTACGTTTTTTCCCACCGATGGCCTACATGTTGGGATTAAAACCCGGCGAGTGGTTTACGAGCGGCCCTACTAGAAAAGTCTCCTCACCTCGCCGATATAAAAGCAGGTTTTTATCATATGTTCTGTTATAGCGATGTGGTGCAGCATCAAGTGGTGGGCGACGCTTACGCTCCTCTCTTACGAACGATTCCGATCGAGGGGAAATTTGGAGACGTGGTGACACAGTCCTTCAGCCCCGCCTACTACGTACCGGTAGCGAAGAGACACATTGAAAACATCAGCGTCGAACTCAAGAACGATCAGAACCAGCCGATAAATTTCAAGTTCGGCAAAGTGATTGTGACTTTACATTTCAAACCGATTAAAACACAGTCCTGAAAATGCTGGTGACGGAAGCTCATCCCGACCTTTATCGATTCGTAAGTTATTACGACGAACAAGTGGGGAGTGGGCTGCCTGGGTTCCATGGGGCCCCCGTGATGTACGGCAAGGGGCTGGGATCCATATTTTCAAAACTATTCAGGTTTGTGACTCCCTTGGTCAAAAAAGGTTTTAGCATCGCCAAGCCTCATCTTAAAAACGCCGCCAAAAACATCGCGTCGGACGTGGTCACCAGAGTCGTGAGAGGTTCGGAGGGGCAGAATCAAGAAGGATCAGGAATTATGCTTCTCGCTCGACGAGCCGGAAAGAGACCTCCCGGACGTCGCGTAGCAGCTCATAAAAAGCGCGAGCCACCCGCTCGTACTACATCAGTGCGGAGACGGAGGGCTAACGGAAGGAAGTCCGAAGACATATTCTCCTGAAGATCATGGCTCTTTTACATCACAAATCGCCGGAATGCAGCATGACGGAGCTGGACTTATTTGCGGCTCCGGCCACGCAGCTGTCTATCGAGCAGAGCCAGTATACAGAGATTTCCCCTCTATCGGCTCTCACCGACGCCGGCCCTATTGAGTTTTTCATCCCCGGTGATGGAGAGAAATACCTGGATCTCACCAACACTCTGCTTCTCCTGCGTCTACAAATTATTAACGAAGACGGGACAAATTTAGCGCAAGATGCTCGCGTGGGCGTGATCAACTATCCCCTCAATACCATTTTCTCTCAGGTCGATGTGACCCTGGGAGATAGATTAATCTCCCAATCCAGCGCCACACACCCCTACAGAGCTATGCTTGAAACTCTGCTCAACTTTTCAGACGATTCGCTGAAAAGTCAGTTCAGCGCCGGGCTGTTTTACAAAGACAATAGGTCCCAATAGGGGCCTGGTTAAAAGAGCCCAGTTTAGCGCCGCCTCGAGTGAGTTTCAAGTGTTGGGACCCCTGCACGCGGATATCTTCTTCAGCGAGAAACTTCTTTTGAACAGCGTCGACTTGCGCATTAAACTGACCCGAGCGAGCGACGCTTTCTGTCTGATGAGTCAGCCCAACGCCGACTTCCGTCTAAAAATACTGGGAGCTTCTCTGTTTGTGAAAAAAGTAACCGTTTCCCCCGCAGTACGTTTAGGTCATTCAGCGGCTCTGATGAAAGGCAACGCCCTCTACCCCTTGTCGAGAATCAATGTGAAAACCTGCTCTGTTCCTCAAAACTCCAGACTATGCAATCAGGAGAACCTGTTTCTGGGCGTCATGCCTAAATACGTTGTTTTAGGCATGGTGAACCACAACGCCTTCACCGGAAGAAAAGATCTCTCGCCTTTCAACTTTACCCACAATGACGTGGAGTACCTGGCTCTGTGTCATAACGGCCGGCAGATCCCATCCAAAGCTTTCCAGCCCCAATTTAATAACGGGGTTTCCGTGAGAGAATTTTATAATCTGTTCACCGCCACCGGGAGACATCTGAAGGATTTACCTCTGTCTATCGACCGCGAAGATTTTGAAAGAGGTTATACTCTATTCGTCTTCAACCTGAGCGCCGACGAGGACGTCGGGGCTCTCTCGCCCGTATCCAGCGGTAGTTTGAGGCTGGAGATGAGATTCCGAGTTCCCTTACCTCACACCCTCACCCTCATCGTCTACGCTTGTTACGATTCCATTCTGGAAATCAATTCAAAACGACAAGTGCTGGTGGATTATTACTGAAACGATGAATTCTACCGAGCTGGAAACATTCTTGAGCGGTTTACTGGGCGGTGTATTTCGCGGTGTCTGGGCTTCGGACGAATTACCTTCCCTTCAGCCCTCGCTACCCGTCTACTATATCGTCAACACCCACCCTCGTCATCTGCCAGGAGAGCACTGGCTGGCCCTCACTCTGGAAAAAGATGGAAAGGCTACATTCTTTGACTCTTTTGGTTTCAGCCCAAATTTTGAATATTATCCAAAGAGCATCATGCATTTCCTGGAACGTCAACGCGGAATAAAAAAGATCTTATACCACAATCGTCAGCTCCAGCATGAATTATCGGACGTCTGCGGTCAACACTGCGCGTATTACTTGTGTCAGAGAGGAAGCGGCCTGTCTTACGCCAGCGTGCTATCTCACTACACCGACGATGTCATCAGAAACGATGCCATGGTATCTGAATTTGTTAAAAAATCTCAAAAATGTCTGGCGGTCCCATCCCGGGGAAATTGTAACCAGTTAGCCTGTTCTCTACAAATATTTAAAGACTGCTACCGCTTGTGATATTAGAATGAAAAAGTCTACGACGTTGTATCGGTTCAATAAAGCTTTATTAAACACAAATGACTTTCTTGTCGTACAATTTATTTATTATTTTAAATGACGATATCAAGGAGTTCAGCAGCAGCAGCAGCAGCAGCAGCAGCAGCAGCAGCATCCGTCTGCAGAGGGCCAAAGTGTTTGAGTCTTCTAAACTGTTCACGGGCTCGCGGGTTAGTCACAGAGGTCTCAGGAATGTTAAGCTCTGACAGAGTCGTGAGAAATTCTGTCCATCCTTCGGGAGGTTGTTCATTCACTTTTTTATAGGTGATGGTCAGATGTTTGACCAGATCGAGCATATGAGATCCTCCCACAGTTTTTCCTCTGTAGATAAATTCACCTTTCGGAGTCCAGCCGCTGTCGCTCTTGGATAGTTTTTTCATCACATACTCTGCATTTTTTCGACTGCGAATTGGCAGACTCTTTAAAACATCTTCCTCCTCCTCCCCCCTCCCTCCTTGCAGCTCCACATTCTCCCCCTGATGCAGCCCCTCTGGGGGCAGACTCAGATTTATAGGTTGAACTTCTTTCTCCCCTTGTCTGGCGAGGTTGAGATAGCGTTGGAGCAGAGCGTTGTACTTTTTAATTTTTTCATAAGGATTCAATCCTTTATCCTCTAATATCTCTCTCATCTTTTCATCCAAATCTTGCTGGGCCGTTTGTCTGATGGTGCTGCCTGTAGCCGCTGTCGGCTGACTCAGTCGGTTTAACTGATGCGGCGACACCAGAAACATTTTCTGCGCCGTCTTCAGGGCCATGGGGCGTAAGCCTATTGTCCTCTGGCAAAACCTCCTATCAATTGTCCTATAATAGGAATGGCCGCTCCTAGCAGAGGTAAAAGGAAGCCTCCAGTTTGTTGTAACACCCTGCGTTTGCGCTTCACGCAGGTTTTCTTATCGGCGATGATTCTGATATATTTCTTATGTCTTTTTAACTTCTGATATTGCCGCGGAGAGAGAGGTATATTTCCCTTCAAAAGATTCAGCGCAATCTCACACAACGACTGGAGAAGATCAGGGGAGCAGCTTCTTAAAATATCCCTCCGCTTCTTTGGCGCGGCCTTAGACAGAGCTTTAAGTAAAGGGCCATTTCTTTTCAGACGAGCGTTTGTCATGGTTCTTTCTGCAAGTACACGATAGGCCACTCGTGGGGCAGTAACCCCGCTCTCAGTCTGAACCGGTCTGGGCACCGGTGAGTTAAATCCAGTAATAAATAGGAGTGAGGCTGGCTAGTGGCATCCTCTAAACTTTCTAAAAAGTATTTTTTTCTAGAGGGAAACATCTGCTGTGCTAATATATTCATCTGCAGTTTATCTCGGGGGTTTTTGAACAGCACTAAATAATTTGTGTTGAGACCGATGGTCCGGCTGAATTTACCTTGATGAAAAATATTCTGAGTGAGCATAACGACGCTCATATTTCGATGATGTCGGTACTGGGTAAAAATTCTCACCACCTCCGGATGATCAGAAGCTTGAAAGATGACGTCGTCTAAAATAACCAAATGTGTTTGATCGGCTGGAAAAAGAGTCTCATCTTCAAAAGAATCGGGTAATCCCTTGACAAATTTAATCTTTTTATTTTTCTTCTGCAGTTCCATATACAAAGGTTGAAAAGAAGTATAAATCCACACAATATTCTCGGGTACATCATTCATCGCATGTTCACAGTTTTCCAAAACATTTTTTACAAAAACAGTTTTTCCACACCCGCTAGGTCCCACCACCAGACATGAAAAAGGCAACTGCAATCTGGGATCAAACTCAACCTCCTCTCCCGGGGGTTTTGACATTTTTATTTTCAATAACCAAAGGGTTCGGTTCGCCCGTCAGCCAAAAGGCGTCTTTTGTCGTACACCACCCTAAACTTCTTTTGGAATGAGGAATTTTTCAGACGGAAGCCCTTTTTATCTCTCACAATGTTCTGCTGCGGCACCGTGATGACGGCTCCGTGGTCAGGATTTTGAATGTAACCCTCTACCAAATGTTTAATGCTGTCAAAATTGATTTCTTTACAGCTTTCTCGAGTCAGCGTGATTCCCTTAACACGTAAGGAGACTTTACCCCCTCTGGTCTGATAGGCGTAACTTTTAGGCCCCGTCGCTCCAAACTCTTGGATGCTATCCCCACCCAGCTGGGTCAGCTGTCCCAGGTAGTTACCCGTCGAAAGCGGGGTCTCTCCCTCTCTGACGATGTAGATTAAACTGTCCGTGTCGTAGTACAGAATCCTCTCAGGATCATGCACCTTCTCCATAAAACTGTACAGAGTCAAACGAGCATAGGCGGTGGTAAATGCAGCGACAAAAATGTTGTTGCTTCTCCCGGCCGGGAGAATGTAACGCTCACCGTACCGCCACTGCACCATCACCACCTCGTCGTTCAGAAAGGTGAAATGTTTAACGACGCGCTGCTCTGAAAACAGAAACTTGAAAAACTCTTCAGGTTTTCTGACGAGGCTGGTCTGAGCCAGCTCGGTTCTCTGGGCAAACTTTCCCCAAAAGCTGTTGAGACATAATTTAGCAATCTGTCTTTTGGCGGGGTTAGGATGAATTTTAGCCGGATCTAGCCGGATACCCTGGTTAGCCTCGTAGTCTCTGACGTACCTGTCCCTGCTAGTCTCATCCGATGCTTCAGAGGGGTAGCCTGAAGCCTCCTGTTTCCCTTTCAAAAATGTGTTGATGTAACCCCTAAAGATAGAGTCACTCTTTTTGTCAAAATGCCAGACTTCAGTTATTTCAGCGACGCGATAACCAGCGTCTAGGGCTTTGGTGAATTCGGGGGTCGGCCAGGTGCCTGATAAAGCTCTCTCTTTCTCGCTGTGCATGCACGAACCGGTTTGAGTATTTATTTCAGCGCAGACGCGGCAGAGAGTAAACACTAGTTTACCTCGCTCGGTCTTGTATGGCAGAATCGGCAGAAATAACCCTCGAGGAGGATGCACGACGGCTTTGATCAGACCAAAGTACATACGCGGATCTTTAAAATCCCGGCGGATAATTTCAGGGTGACCGAGGGGGTACTCAAAGTACGCGTTGACATAGGGGTACAAGGAGGTGACGTCCACATAACGAACCTGCTCGGTATCGCTCGCCGTGTACCTCAGACGGATGGGACAAGTTCGACCTCCAAACAGCGCATCGCGAGGGTTTAAAGGCTGCGGAGCTCGACGATGACTCAGGAACTGTTTCACTCGATCGTCAGACTTTGTCATGCGGGTCCAGTCATGCTCCCATATGAACTGTACCAAGACCTTTAGCTTAGACCGCAGGTTTAACAGCTTTTCCTGCCAGGCCCAGTGGAGCTGCTCAAAGGGAATATTCATCAGGGGGTTAACTTCGTGGGGAGAGAAACATTTGGGACAGCCGTGAAAGAAACACCCGAGAAACTCCCACACTTTTTTCACACCATCAATTTCTGCGTACCCGTCTACAACATATTTCCCCACCCTCTTCTCACCTCCGTTGAGAGCGTGTCGAATAACAACGTTTTCGCTGTGTGAAATCCACTCTAACCACAGAATCCCCGCATTCGAGTAGTTTTTGAATTGACGGTTGTAGTTATCGGTGGGTGGAAGGGCCAGAGTGTGGGGAGGAAGAAAGTTTGTTTTAAACTCTTTCATGCAGGCGGAGGCGATCGTGATGCAGGTGAAAGGGTCGACGCGTGTCTCTTTGATGAATTCCTCGCGAAACTTTAGACAAGACGCGGCTAGAATCTCAGTGTCTTTGTCGCAATAAAGCACGGCCTCTTTTTTGAAATCAAATGTACAACCATCCTTGGTGGCGTACCAGGCTGTGAATTTCTGCATCGTCTTCGCCGACATTCTGTCTACGCCGTAAGCGTCCGGGGGTGGGTAAGGGCCTACATAATCTAAGTGAGTCTTTGAACTGAAAAGGTGCGGAAAGAAACCTTTGCTTAATTCGTCCTCGTCCGGACCGATCTCAGCATCCAGACCCATGGCTGCGGGCATGTCTGCTAAGCGCATGGTTAAGAATGAGAGGGAGTCGATGTATGTCTGATGGAATGCCTCATCCACCATCTGCAACACCTTACTGCCTTGCATAATTATGCGGGGTGCCATACCTTGGGAAATTAAATAGTTGAGAAGAAGGTAGCTGTCAAAACCCTTTGCGTTGTGAGCGATGAAGATGTAACCTTTGTACTCTTGTTTTCTGAAACGCTTAAAGAAGCTTCCTGCGCATGTTAAGCCCCAGGAACCCCATTTCTCACCCAGCAGCGTCTGTGTACTGATGTAAAAGGGTTTGTGTTCGCCCGACGCGTCTACGAATGTTTCAAAGTCATAAAACACTACCTGTTGTGAATGGTCAGTCTCAACTTTCAAAGGTGTCATGTAACACAGATGGTCTTCGCCCGGTTCCTTTACGGAGCACATGGGGCATGTTTTAGCTCTACATTTGTGCTGAGTGGTGCCGCTGATTGCGTTGTAATACACTGCTTTGCAGGCGTTACACTTTTTAATCGTCTGACAATTGCTGGCGGCTTTACCCGTCTTAGGGCGATGGTAAGGCTCTTTATGTTTTACATAACAGGCGTCGGATCGGCACGTCATATTACAGTCAGAACATTTGATGCATTTTACTTTGTTTTTTGTACAGTCTGATGTAAAGCATATGGAACAGCGACCCGAGCAGCGGTGGTTCCATAACTTAGCATAACCCGTGTGACAATAATTGCAAACGTGACGCGTACCCAGAAATGTTTTTAGGTTAGTAATACCGTAGTAGTGGTTCTGGTGGAGGAAAAGATAGAGGGCTTTAGGATGCATTCCTTCACACGTTTGAAACTTAGAGAGGGCTCGCTCACCTTCCGCTCTGAAAAAGACGACGATTTTACAATCTAAAGCCTGCTCAAATTTAATAACGTCGTTAAACGTCACAGGAGTGTCGTATGATAACCCCGCCTGATTCTGTAAGACTCTAGCTCGCACGGTGGCCTCGGCTGTGGTTAAGTCCCGATTTAACAGGAGCGCGAGGTTGATGGCGAAGCATAATTGATCGGTAGGGTTAACGACTATATGCAAGCACCGGGCTTTTTTCCTGCAGAGTTCATCGTTGAGAACGGTATGCATCTTTCTTTTACCACTCCCTCGAGGACTACGTACCACCTGCATGACTAATTCCAACGTCTCATCCGTCATAAGGGACATGTTTGATTGTACTAATCTGTCAAGAAGATTTTGAAACTCATTTAGATCTACATCGCCGTCGTGAGCGGCGATGACAGAGACGTTGTTTAGAAGTCTTTCTCCCCTTAATTCTAACTGCAGCACATCCCCCTGTCTGGCATATGATAGAGCTCTATCTACCGAATCTTGGACAGAACCCATCACGTTACAGTAAAACTCTGCATAATCAGGCACGGGACCGGGAGAAGGAAAATTTAGAAATTGACGTATTTCAACGTTGTTAAATTTGTCTCTGGAAATCACCCTAGGGGGTTCAGGATTTTGTCCCGCACCCCTCTGAGCGGCAGGTGTTGCAGGTAGGCGGCTAGTAGAAGGTCCGGGTAACGGCTCTGGACGATCGGCACGTGCTTCGGAGGGAGGAGGTACATGCTCGTGGGACGGTCGACTGTTTGTAGACGGCCCGGGTGACGGCTCATCGGATGGACAATCGGCACACGCTTCGGAGGGAGGAGGTACATGCTCGTGGAACGGATGATTAGTAGGAGGTTCTCTTAAAATCTCTAGAGCTCTGTTCACATTATCAAGACGCTGTAAATTGGAAGGTTCAAGGCGAGCAAGAGCCTCGTTTAAATTCTCTAAATGTTGTAAATCGTTTAACTGAGGTAATGGCTGTAAAAGAGGCTGATCAAACTGATGTGGAGGGAGTTCTCTCAAGGCTTCAATTTCTGCATGAAATAACTGAAGAACTGACTGCGAAACCGAATTGTCCCCTTGGTTATTGACATTCATCGTTAAAACATACAATTCTACCCGAGAGTTGCAGAGATCAGATTCCAAGCCGAAGACAGTATGTTCCAGAATTCTCTGAGGACCCTTCTCCTTGCTCGGCGTTGAAGTCCTCTCCTTCTCGTCCTTCGTGTGTGCGTGTGTGGGTGGGTGTGTGGGGGTGTGTGTGGGGGCGTGGGGCCTCCCGCCTGCGCCTGCGTGTGTGTGTGTCTGGCAGCTACCTTCAGCAGTCTGAGGCACTGACCAGCCTATGGTCTGAGCAGGAAATGCTACAAACAGAGAAATAAAGTGATTAGAAGTAAAGCAGCTATTTCTACCTATTTCTAAAGTAGGATAAGATAGTTTAACTAACCATTCTGCACCGATATGGAGGGTGTAGCGAGTATTACATCAGGGGTGTCTTGCAATAAATAAAAAGAAATTTGTCACGCAACCGTTTTTTTTTAAATAAATAAAAATAAATATGTATATATAGACGAATCAAATGACTGTCTTACTTAAGAGGCTCTGGCTGTCATCGACATCACCAAAAAAGAGATCTCTTTTTCCTGTGTCTGGAAGGCAGGGCCTGATGTTAACTCTTTACCGTATCAAAAAAAATGTGTATTTAATTATCTAAGTTTTAAAAGGGCTACGTACAAGATTCCATTATCGTTGCTTTCAAAAAATATTTCTCAGTGTCTGAAAAAACAGATTTGGGGAGCTATGTTAGCTCTAATAAACAGAATGAACCGATAATAATAACTCGAAAGATGCGACTTACCCTTGATGCGTTTCTTTGGAGGTTTTCAAATAGATGATACACCGCAAGATTCTTGTCGGCCTGTGGTTCTTGGGAGGTTTTCAAATAGACGGTAGCTTCACACCGCAGCAAAATGAAACGCAGGCCCGACGCTCAGTGGTCGTAGTGAATGTATTTGATTTGTGACGGGAGTGTCATCCGTAACGAGGGGAATGTTTACCAAGCGGTATGTACTTCTACATGAGACCCACAGGGTTGTAGCGAGCGAGGATTTTGACTAGGGAGTAGACGCTTCTAAATATGACCTTTGACCCACGGGTTTTTTGTTTTAACTAGAACAGCATGTGTTTTCTTCCACAGTGACGCTTCTTGAAGAAGGAAGAAGGAGACTCACAGGCGCCTCGCATACGCTCTCTTGCTCATTTTTTATTGTTTAAATCTGACCGAAGCCAAGAAACAACCTCATCGAATGAAACTCTCTTCAGCTCACGCTAGCTTTTTACCGCGCTCAGACACATGGGAGGGATCGGACGGATTCACGTGACCGCACAGAAATATGTCCGCGCATGCTCAGAAACATTCTATGTTCTGTATGCCTTAGACATGTCCGGACATGTATGGAGGTGTGTGTGTGTGTGTCCTTCCCCCGCCCCTGACCCTTTCCTCACCCCACCCCTCATCAATCATCATTAAAAGTGACATTAGGTGGTTCCTTTATTTTTTCAGGCCCCTTCGTTCATTAAAAACGTGTTTTTAATGTTATATTTCACATTGTTTTGTTCTTTTTATGTAAAGTGTCTTTGAGTACCTTGAAAAGCGCTTTTAAATAAAATGTATTATTATTATTGTTATTAATGGGTCTGGGTGTTTCCACTGGTCACGTGGGACCGTGAGCAGAGCATGGCTCTCATTGGCCAGCCCTCAACGTGTGTTCCTTCCTACACTGTCATTGGTTAAACCTACTTAAGCCCACGAAAAGAACCGGTTTGAGCTGGAGAGGAGCAGGAGCTGAGAGATGAGAAGAGGAATGGAGGAAAATAAAAAAGAGGTATGTTCCCAGTTCAATATTATTTATTATTTATTTTCCTGTAGATTCTGGATACCTAAAGAAAATAAACTGAAACGGCATCATTTCCAAATCTGCGGTGCAGGTCTTCTGTAATAATTTGATCAGTTTAATGTGTCAGAAATGTTAGTACCGTTGCTAATCCTCATCATCCAATATCCCAGTGTGTTACAAAATGAAACTAGAAAATTCCTGCAGAAATTTGCCAATGATGCTGCTGCCAACAGTGACCGCACCGCAGTGAAGTTAGTTTAGAGTTGGATATTCCACAGACATTGGGTAAATCTCTTTGTCGCTGTGGGTACGGTGCGACTCCGAGCAAGCCACTCCAACATTTCAACTCACCCCAGTTCCTCCAGTCTACAGTCTGGACTCTCAAGAAAACCACACAGCTGCTTCACTCCTGAATCCTTCAGGTTGTTGTCACTCAGGTTCAGATGTTTCAGATGGGAGGGGTTGGACTTCAGAGCTGAGACCAGAGAATCACAGCTGATCTCTGACAAACTGCAGCTCCACAATCTGAATAAAGAATAAAAGATGAAATGATTGATGATCAATCAGATATGTTGAGGTTTTAAATGTGTCCTCATCAATGTGTGTGTTGACCAGGAATGAATATGGAGTGAAATTAGTCTCAAAATGGTCACAAATGCATGTTCCATGATCCACATGTGAAACATGTCATTCACAAATGCATACCTAGCTATCTGAATGTGTGTGATTGTTTTGCAAATTCACAAATCAGATGGTTCAACTTCACAAAGCTCATTCTTTTCGTTTTCTAAAGACTTCCTGGCTTACGAGTGTCTAAGCCTACGCATACGGATCAGCAGATACGGACAGATCAGGTATATAATGTAACGACTATCAATGCTAACGCTAATTATGTTATGTCACAGTTAATGTAGAGCTACTATGTAGGTCTGTAAGAACATGTTAAGTACATCCCTTTGTCTAGGGTTTTGGCTCTGACCAAACTTTCTCTTCCGTTGTGTCCATTTTTGTTCTTCAGAGTAAAATAAATAAAAATAGTATCAGCAAAATATTTACAGAATTAATATATGAACAAATGTACAAACACTAGAGATGGAAGAATATATATTATATACATAGGAATGATAATAAGGTGATTATACAATATATATGGTTCTTTGGAACAAAAGGATTCATATTGATTCATCAGTTGTTGTTACATTTACCCATGAATGGAATCAGCAGCATTAGATACCGCCATCTATCCAAAACATTATCACAGAGTTTATAACAAAGTATTAGTTTGCATTATTTACATTTATATTTGATTTATAAACTCACTTCAGACCAACTAGTCAGGGGTCCTGGTACTGTCTGTGGTTACACACTAACCGCTTTTAGCCTGTACCAAAGACTTATTGGACCAAAGATGTTTAAATGTTTAAAATAATTTGAAATTAAAAAGTAAATCAATCTGAATAAAGAACAAAAGATGAAATGATTGATGATCAATCAGATGTGTTGAGGTCTGAAATGTGTCCTGATCAATGAGCTGTTCTCTAAAATGACCAGAGTGACTTTGTCCTTGTGTTATTGTGGATCTTCATCATGTCAGCCTTCTACAGACATCATCCAAACATCAGCACAACATTCAGACAACTATTCATGTCAACACAGATCAATAAGATGCTGCTGACCTCATTACAGGATCAATATCTCCTCCTCACACATGTTGGACTACAAACTGTTGATTAGTTCTTTGATTCCAGGACCTTCTTCTTCCTGGATTTGGTGTCTCAGGAGGTTTGTGTCATTCAAATGTTAAAGGACAAGTTGACATGTTCAAGTGTGTCTTCCAACAAGTCACATGTCATGTCAACTATTTTCTATGTCACTTTTATAACGTATGTAACTCTAACAATATAGGTTACTTTAATAAATGACCACAGCTCTACTTTAAATGCAATAATCCTCCTCCTCAGGTATTTATTTACTAAATGAAATAAAATGTAAAGGTTTTGATTGTCCAGTAAAAATAAAATGAGAGGTCAGTGTCAGAAACTGGTAGTGGTGCAACGGATCATCATTGATCCGTGATCCGTTCAGATCGACGTCATCGGTTCGGGACACACGTCATCCGCGGATTGATTTCAGGGGGGAACAAAAACAGTTGTGCTCCGTCCGCATACAGCTTGCGGCCAGTGGAGAAAGTAGGAGGAGAGCAGACATGGCGAGCGTAGGAAAGGAGGAGCTTGAACGCCCCGCGACACTTAAATCCCCTGTATGGGAGCATTTTGGCTTCCCTGTCAACTATGATGACGAAGGAAAGAGGTCAGTGGACAAAACTGCTACTGTGTGTAGGCATTGTGGCACAAGAAAGCCATATGACAGTGGAAACACATCGAGCATGTTCACTCATTTGAAGCGACATCACCCGGGTGTTTCACTGGTCGAAAACGAAAGCTGGCCAACAACCGCTCATCACCTCAGCATTTAAGCATCCTCTCCCTGCGCAATCCGACCGGGCTAAAGCTATCACAAACGCTATCGGCGTGTTTATAGCTACAGACGTGAGGCCATATTCAGTTGTGCAAAACGAGGGCTTTAAAAACATGCAGAAAGTGCTTGAGCCGCGTTACGACATCCCATCGCACACACACTTCAGTGAGAAGGTAGTGCCAGATCTCTACGAGCGGGAGAAGAAAAGAGTTGTGGATGAACTATCCCGAGCGTCGGCTGTTGCGCTCACAACAGACGGGTGGACGTCCAGGGGAACGGAGAGCTACGTGACGATAACGGCTCACTTCATCACTGAAGGCTGGGAGATGAGAAGTCTAGTGCTGCAGACACGCCCCCTCTACGAGAGTCACACAGGCACTCATCTTGTTCAGGTACTGACACAAGCAGTTGAAGAATGGAAGTTAAGGAGGCCCAGTACTAATATTCCAGTAACAACTGATAATGCAAAAAATCAGATAAATGCAGTGAATATGGCAGGACTGGGCCCACAGATAGGGATCTTCAGTACCATCAGAGAGAGTGTTCTCAACAGCAGGGGACATAGTGACAGCTAAGAGGTCCACACTCTCTCCCGACAATGTTGACATCCTGTTAACACCAAGAAAGCAGCTGGACCAGACGGGACTAGTGGGCGTGTCCTCAAAACCTGCGCTGATCAGCTGGCTCCTCTGTTCACAGTGATATTCAACCTCTCACTCAGACAGTGTGTGATCCCAACCTGCTTCAAGAAGTCCACAATAGTCCCTGTCCCAAAGAAACCACACCCCAGCAGCTCCAATGACTTCAGGCCCATAGCCCTCACATCTGTGCTGATGAAATGTTTGGAGAGACTCATCAAGACATTCATCACCTCCACACTGTCCACCACCCTGGATCCACTACAGTTTGCATACCGGCCGGACAGATCCACAGATGACGCCATAAACCTCCTCCTCTACAAGACCCTCTCCCACGTGGACACTGGTAAGAGAAACTATGTGAGAGTGCTGTTTGTTGACTTCAGCTCAGCATTCAATACCATAGTTCCCTCCAGACTGGCTGCTAAGCTGCATGGCCTGGGCCTGGACTCCTCGTTGCAGGTTAAAGGCCAAGAAGATCCTGAAACAGTCCAGTCACCCCGGACACTCTCTCTTCTCTCTACTGCCATCAGGCCGGCGTTTCTGATGCCTGAGGACAAAGACTGAGAGGCTGAAGAAGAGTTTCTATCCACACGCCATCCGCCTGCTCAACTCTGAGCCTTAACTGGACTCAATATCACTGCACTTTATTCATGGAGCTGATAAACACTGTAAATTGATGGACATATACAACTACACCCCCTTGTACACCCAGTTTACAAGCCTCCAGTCACTAGGTGGCAGCAGAGCTCAAACTGATCAACAGCTGTGTTGCCAGATCTCACGAGACAAATAATCAGGTCATCAACTAATTTCTGCTCAGAATTATATTTCTTATACTCAAATGCAACCTATAATAACTGTATTATGAGATATATAAAAAACCTCAAGTCTCCATTAATGTGAGTCTTTTACAGTATTAAATGAACCATGTTGCATAAATCATTATCTCTTATCTGTATCATAGTGTTCATCATCTCATCATATCGTGTTTCAACCATCTCAAAAAATGAACTTAACACAGTGTTTACATTAGTAAATATATCATAAACCTTAGCGGACAATTTACACTCATCAACCTTGAACATGGCGTCTAAAAAAATGGCGCAGTGCAAATTACGGTCGTCATGTGAACAATTACATTTACAACTCAACTCAGCATATTACCCATTGAAACATGTTTGCAACATTTATTTTTAACAACGTTCAATATTAACATCCACAATGACTGAAAATGTGCTTATCGACTAGCATATTAGCACATAGCATACAACCAGACAACTCACCGGAGTCCTCAGTAAAGAAAACAATCACAGCAATTTCTCCGGTCGCAGTCGTCCTGGAACTCTCATAAACACTCAAAAAACAACTTGCAACTCGTGTCCATGAAAATAAAACAATATTCCTCCCATAAACGTTCATAGTCTCGCTCCTAAAACATCGCTGTGGCATCGGTGTCGGGCTTGACTAGCATCTAGCTCCCAGCATGCAAAGCGCACCTTCACTGAATTTCCCGTATCGACTATACATGAAGCACCACCTTGTGGCTACTCAAAGCAACTACAGTCTCGACACAGCTCTCTTAAGGAACTCACACTTAATGAAATTAGTGGCTCCAGCCAACAATAAAATACATGCAATAAACCCAACTGTAATTTTCAAGGGGTTACATCTGCTTGACAACTTATTATGGATCTGGGAACAAGCCCAAATAAGCAACTACACTTTAGAAACCAGCCCCAAGAAAACGTGACCCGTGACGACCAATATTTGTAAGAGACTTTACAGGAAAACAAGCCCAAAGTCACTTATAATAAGCTGACTGGGCAACGCTGTCAACAGGCTGCCTGTTCAACCCAGTAGAAGAAGAAGACAGGAACACAGGTGTAGAGCTGATGGAGGGTATCAGAGGGTATTTATCTTTACAACTGTGTTCATGTGCATAGATCACCTTTTTACTAAATATGAAGCCACTGGTCTAATTCTAGGCTCAGTTTGTCAGTCCCCTGTCAATTTCCATGGATTGATAACAGGCACCTTCAGCATCAGCATCAGGTCAACAGGTATCACCAACAGGCGCTCATTTTATGAGCACATCATTGACTTTCCTTCTCTAGTCCCATGCTCTAGTCATGTCCCATCATGTCACGTCTTTTACGTCTTGTCATCCGTGGAGGTTAAAAAAGGAACCAGCCTGTTTTTGCAATGTAAGGAGTAGAAAGTACACATATTTGTGTACAAATGTAGTAAAAGTAAAAAGTCGTCAGAAAAAGAAAAACTCAAGTAAAGTACAGATACCTGAAAAATCTACTTAAGTACAGTAACAAAGTATTTGTACTTGGTTACTTCCCACCTCTGGTGATCACGTTATCACTTCCTGTTCAACCACAGGAACAAGCTGTTCCAGCTGATGAATGAATGAATGAACACTTCTACTTTACCAGTTATGGGCTCATTGTATTGATGGAGACACAACAGCAAATAAAAAGGCACTCTCTCCAGAGGGGCAGCTCAGCTACTAAGGGCAAACGGGCTGTTTCCAGAGCAACAATAGCCCGTACCTGTGCACGTCTGATGACTGAGGAGATACCTGCTGATGTTCAGGAACATGATGCTCCTTCATTTAAACTCTTTGAGCTCCTTTTCTATCTGACAGTCCTGACAAGAGAACTCATCTAAACTGGATCTCCATTCTTCAGAAGCCTGAGAAGAAAATAAATGAAAACTCACATCAGAGTCTCCAGTTTACAGTTTGGACTCTCCAGTCCAGCAGACAGATGCTTCACTCCTGAATCCTGCAGGTTGTTTCCATACAGGTCCAGATGTTTCAGATGGGAGGGGTTGGACTTCAGAGCTGAGGCCACGACTTCACAGTGACTCTCTGAGAGTCCACAGTTATAAAGTCTGTCATGAGACAAATAAATAAAATCTGTTATAATGGAAGAAGACATTTTATGAACATGATGGGTTTGATGAGTGGACAGTTGGACACATCCTGTTGGACATGTTGTCTCCACATCAGTGGTTCAGCTCATCTTCTCTGACTGTGTTTGACAGGAAACAATCATTCTCATCATCTCTCTCAGACCTTTGTTTAGTTGAATGTGCAGATGAACAGAATAAAACAGAAACCTGTCCTGCTGAACTTAAAACTGTAGAAATGAATAGAAAACAATAGAAAGCAGAACATTCCTCTTGTAATAGAGCAATAAGAAAAGTGCAAACAGAAAGTGTGAGGAAAAGTTGTTGCTTTGTTGTCTTCTGGTATCTTCTTCTCAAGCAACAGTACCTCGACCAATGAGATGAGAGGGATTCCTGCTGTCAGCTCATTGGTCACAGAGCAGGAGACGGCCTGGGAATAAGTTTACCGTAAATGTTCATATAAAGCGTCCTGTTATTCATTCATTCCATTGACATTTTACACTATTTTGGATTCTCTCTGTAATACGGGACAAAGTGCGTCCTGTTTCAGCTCAATACGGGACGATTCTGTGTTTCAAGGGACGGTTGGCAACCCTAATCTGATCCCATCATGAGGACATCTGGATGAGACAAACATCTGGACTGTCTTCACTGTTTAATGGACTCTGGATCTTTTGACTGAGTTCAGCTCAGTGAACAGTTCCAGTTGGAAAGATGATCTCTGCTGTGGACCTGCTGCCGTCAGCTTCAGTCCACAAGTGGAACATTTAGTCTTTAGTCCAACACAAATGAAAGCCATCACTTGACAACCTCAGACCTGGACATCATTCAGTATGAACATGGTGAAATATTTCCATGTGGAGGACACAGGACTGGCTCAGCTTTAGTTGTTCAGCACAAACACAATGAACAAACAATCAGGTTGAATTCTTTTCACCATCAAGTCATCACAAAGATGTTCTCAGGGTTTTATCTGTCAAACTAAACTCTGACCTTTGTGTGTTTCACATCTCTTTAACAAGTCAGACTTCTACCGTTCTGCTCTTATATATTCAGACCTCTGAGCATTTCCTGCTTCAACTCTTCTCTACAGCAACAAGACAGGAAACAAATAGAAAGAAAGACGTAAAAACAAGACCATGTGACTGGACTTCTCTCCTTCAAATGAAACGTTGAACTCAGTCAATAAAATGTTCCATTGATGGGTCAGTCTCTGTGTGGGATGATCAGTAGTTTACGGTGGCTCATGTTGATCTTAACAAGCTTTAGATAGATGTTGATGTGGAGCCACTTCACTGACTTCAGGATTATTCTGTACTCTAGAAACAGCCTTCAATATCCTCTCATCATTGTAACGTGAGGCCTCAGAGGCTGCTTCAGCTAAACTAACTTACTGATGGAGAGAATAATAAGACAGAGAAATAGAAAGAAAAGAGTCAATAACTAGAAGAACAGCTTTAAACAGCTGGAGAACATCTGGGACTAAATACAACTGACTGTGATGTTTGCAGTCAACAAGTGGAACACTGTTTGAAGAAGAATGAGAACGTCTGAAGAACTAAACTACTAATCTCCACTGATTGATTCTGTTAATGATCACATCAGGACTCACTCAGCCTTTCTGCAGTTCCTCACAGCTGGGATCAGTCTCCATCGTCCCTCCTTTGATGTGTTGTACTTCTTCAGGTCCAACTCCTCCAGAACCTCCTCTGACATCTGCAGCATGTAGGCCAGAGCTGAGCAGTGGATCTCAGAGAGTCTCTTCCCTGATCTGTTCTCTGACTTCAGGAACTCTTGGATCTCCTGATGAACTGAGAGGTCGTTCATCTCCATCAGACAGTGGAAGATGTTGATGCTTCTGTCAGGAGAGATTTTATTAGTGTTCATCTCCTTCAGGTTGTTGATGGTTCTCTGGATGATTTCTGGACTGTTCTCTGTCTGACCCAGCAGACCCCCTAAGAGTCTCTGGTTGGACTCCAGAGAGAGGCCATGAAGGAAGCGAACTAACAGGTCCAGGTGACCATTTTTACTCTCCAGGGATTTAATCATGACTCTGTTCAGAAATTCATCCAGAGGTGAGTTATTGTAGTTTCCTCCCAGGAAGTCCTCCAGCACCTCTGTCTTCCTGTTGGTGTAACAGTGGATCATGTAGACTGCAGCCAGAAACTCCTGAACACTCAGATGGACGAAGCAGAACACCTTGTCCTGGTACAGTCCTCTCTCCTCTTTAAAGATCTGTGTCAACACTCCTGAGTACACTGAGGCTGCTCTGATATGGATGCCACACTCTGTCAGGTCTGATTCATAGAAGATCAGGTTTCCTTTCAGCAGCTGATCAAAAGCCAGTTTTCCCAGAGACTCAATCATCGTCCTGGTCTCTGGACTCCAGTGCGGATCTGTCTCAGCTCCTCCATCATACTTGACCTTCTTCACTTTGGTCTGAACCACCAGGAAGTGGATGTACATCTCAGTCAGGGTCTTGGGCAGCTCTCCTCCCTCTCTGGTTTCCAACACATCCTCCAGAACTGTAGCAGTGATCCAGCAGAAGACTGGGATGTGACACATGATGTGGAGGCTTCGTGATGTCTTGATGTGGGAGATGATCCTGCTGGCCTGCTCCTCATCTCTGAATCTCTTCCTGAAGTACTCCTCCTTCTGGGGGTCAGTGAACCCTCTGACCTCTGTCACCATGTCAACACACTCAGGAGGGATCTGATTGGCTGCTGCAGGTCGTGTGGTTATCCAGAGGCGAGCAGAGGGAAGCAGTTTCCCCCTGATGAGGTTTGTCAGCAGCACATCCACTGAGGTGGACTCTGTAACATCAGTCAGGATCTCAGTCTTGTGGAAGTCCAGAGGAAGTCGACACTCATCCAGACCATCAAAGATGAACACAACCTGGAACTCTTCAAAGCTGCAGATTCCTGCTTCTTTGGTTTCAGGAAAGAAGTGATGAACAAGTTCCACCAAGCTGAACTTTCTCTCTTTCATCACATTCAGCTCTCTGAAAGTCAGTGGAAATATGAAGAGGATGTCCTGGTTGGCTTTGTCTTCAGCCCAGTCCAGAGTGAACTTCTGTGTTAAGACTGTTTTCCCAATGCCAGCCACTCCCTTTGTCATCACTCTTCTGATTGGTCCATGTCTTCCAGGTGAGGCTTTAAAGAGGTCTTCTTGTCTGATGCTTGTTTCTGGTCTGTGTGCTTTCCTGGATGCTGTTTCAATCTGTCTGACCTCATGTTCATCATTGACCTCTGCAGTCCCTCCCTCTGTGATGTAGAGCTCTGTGTAGATCTCATTCAGAAGGCTTGAGTTTCCTGCTTTAGCAATCCCCTCAAACACACACTGGAACTTCTCCTTCAGAGCACATTTAACTTTACATCCACAAACTGCAGCTTCATGTCCTGAATGAAGAAACAAGAAATAAGATGAATGAATAAACTCTCCAGTAAATATTCCAACATGTCATTGCTCTAAAGAATGAGTGTGTGAATATATCTTGGTTCATCTCTGGAGACATTAGTAAATGTCCCATTTCTCCAGCAGCTTCAATGTTTAGAGAAATCCTCTTACTGCTCTGCAGACAGTCAGCCAGCTCCTCCTGCTTCATTCTCCTCAGGAAGTTCATTGTGATCTTCACAAATAAATCTCTGCTGCTCCTCCTCTGCTCTTCATCCTCACCCTCCAACACCTCCTCATCCTCCCTCTGACTCTCTGAGCATTCTGGGTAATCTGGACTCAGAACCTTCTGGATCTTCTTCAGCTGGTTCTTCACAAAAGTCATGATGTTGTCCTCCAGCAGCTGGAACAGAATACCATATGAATGACACAAGCAGAATGAAATCATGGAGACAAACATCAGATCCATGTTGGACACACTGACAATCCACTGGTCTACAAAGTGCAGCATGGAAACAAAGATTGGTTTTTACCATCTGAAGAATATAGCCAGAGTCCGCCCATTTCTCTCTCAGGCCAGCACGGAGGTACTAATGCATGCTTTTATCTCCTGTCGTTTAGATTATTGTAACGCCCTTCTCTCTGGTCTTCCCCAAAAAAGTATCGCTAATCTTCAATTACTTCAGAATTCAGCCGCACGAGTGCTGACGAGGACCAGAGGGCGGGAGCACATTACACCGGTTTTAAAATCGCTGCATTGGCTTCCCGTGCGCTTCAGGATTGATTTTAAGGTTCTTTTACTTGTTTTTAAGTGTCTTAACAGTCTTGGGCCTTCTTATTTATCTGACTTGCTTTTACCATATCAACCCTCGCGGACCCTGAGGTCTTCTGGCACTGGCCTTTTAATCATACCTAAAGTGAAATCAAAAACACACGGGGAGGCGGCTTTTAGTTATTATGGTCCCCGATTGTGGAACAGCCTGCCGGAGAACCTCAGGGCTGCAGAGACTGTTGATGTTTTTAAAAAGAGGCTCAAGACCCACCTTTTTAATCAAGCTTTTAATTGATTGTCTTAAGTATCTTTTAGTTTTAGTCTCTCAGTTTTTAGCAATTTTTAGTTTTTAGTAGTCTTTATCAGATTTTTATCACTTCCTTTTCTATTTAACAAAAGCATTTTATCTATATTGGTTATTTTTGTTTTTAACAGTTTTTAGCAATTTCTAGTTTTTAGTAGTTTTTAACAGAGTTTTTATCATTTTCTTTTCTTTTTATGGAAAGCATTTTATCTGTACTGGTTATTTTTACCATATTTTATAGTTTTAGTCCTCGATTTTTAACTCCAGTGTTTCCTCATGGGGGCCGACCACACTGGGAGTTGCGGCTGGTAAACCGATGGGGGTGCTGTCGTGTGGGCGGCTCTGGTCCTGGTGGCTGGAGGGCTCTGCACCTTGGTTTGGGGCCTCCTGTCTGCCTGGGTCGGGGCTGTCTCTATGGCAGCGCTCCCTGCCCTCTCGGTGTGGTCGTCCCCCAAAGGTGGCTGTCTCCTTGCTCCAGGTCTCGGTGCCCGACCATGTCTCTTGTGGGTGTGAATGACGTGTGTGTGTGTGACATGTCTGGGTGGTGTGTGTGTGTGGTGTGTGTGCGTTTGGGGGGGGGGGGGGGGGGGGGGGGGGGGGGGGTTAATGTGGGTATCTCTTGTCTCGGTGTTTTTATAGGGGTGGGAGGGTTGGATTTTTATTGTTCTGTTTTTACTGTTTTTAGCCTCTGTGAGGCACTTTGCGTTGCTTTTAAAAGGCAGGAAAAGTGCCATATAAATAAAGTTTGATTTGATTTGATTTGATTAGATGATGGAAAGTAGTTGTTGTACATGTACAGACCAGAAAGATGGAGTCCAGCTGTGTCTGATGCTGCTGGGCAGACTGACCACTGAGAACCTCTGAGCTCTGCTGGTGGACTCTGTGGACCAATCATCAACAATTAGCTCTCATCATGTCTGTCCACACAGAGACAAAGACAATGTAAATGTCCCTGGAGTGATATGTGGATGTGAAGAGTGAATCAGATGAGTCTCTGTAGTGGTAAAGGTTTACTAGTCCTGCTGATCCCACTGACCATCAACAGCTCAGTCTGCAGCTGTTTCATAAAGCTTTGCCTCCCTGATCAATCAGCTGGAGAAGGAACCCAGAGCCAGAGACTGAAGACTGTAAAACATCCACCAGTCCACAGTGAGTGACTGACAGGCCATTATCAGCCACACAGAAAACAAAGCAGACAGAAACATTAAGAAACCTCAGACTCTCTGACTGATCATGTTAGAGATGATAATCCTAGCGAGGCACATGTTCTTCACCTCAGAGCCATCAGCTGTTTCTTTGTCTCCTCAAACATATTTCACTATTTGAACTTTGGACACTTACAAACAAAGTGTCTACACAAAATAGTCTGGATGTCCTTCCCCCCAACTCATCCTGAGTTTATCTTTTCTACGACTCAAACAAGGTCTTCAGGTCAGGACTCAGCTGTCCACCTACACCTGAAGGACAAGGGACAACAATGTCCACATGTTCTGAACATCTGAGGAGTCTCTGGACATTAATGGATCATCAGAGAACCACCAGGTTCATCAGAACAGGTTCCTCCAGGTCCAGGTCCAGGTCCAGGTCCAGGTAAGTATCAGGTCATTAACAGACTCTAGTCATGTGACCTTCAGGTGATAAAAACCTAAACTCCCCACCAGTCATTTAGAGCTGAACACTTGGAGGAAACGTCTTCTAGTCCAGACGTCTTTGTCTCAGTTTAGTTTCTGGACATAACAATGTTGACTCTTCCAGGAATAAACCAAAGGTCACGAGTGTCCATGAAGACTAGAACGTAGATGAACCAGGAGTTTTTCTTCTCCTGCTCCACTTCCTCTGCAGCGTTACAGCTGATGACTTTCATCTGAGTCTCTACCATGAAGAAGACCTGCAGGCCGAGGCCTCAGACGTGGAGCTGCTGACTCTCTTCCTCAATGTTTCATACTAATGTGCAGACTGTGTCTATATGAACTCTGCTTAGCTTAGCATTAGTTTAGCTCCTCCTCTCCTCAGACACATCTCATCTTCTCTCTCTCTGGTCCACAGTGAAGACTTGTCTCCATGGAAACAGACTGAACAGCTGATTAAAGACTGAAGACACTACTCTGCTTCAAAGATCAGTCTCTTATCTGTCTCCTCCTCTAAGGCCTGACACTTACTGTGTCGGCCATTTTAGAAGATCTTTGGAAAAGAAGCAAGAATTCAGCAAGTTCCTCAAACCATGTGACTTGTAGAAAGTTAGTGATTGTTCTACTGTAGATCTATATGTTGTCTATCTTCTTCTTCCAGTGTGTCTGTGTTGTTTTAGATCAACATCTGTTTATCTTCTGAGGAAACATCTACAACATCTAAGCAGCAGAGATGAAACAGACATGAGCAAGTCAACGTTTATTTATCCTCAGCTCCTCAAGTCAGACAGATTTACTGACACTTTACCTCTCTGGACCAGAACCACGTTCTCCTTTAAAACCAATGAGCCTTCCCATGGACCAGTCGCTCTTCAAGGACACACAGTTGGTTCCAGATCCTGATCCAGGTCCAGGTCCAGAGTCTTGTCTCTGCTGCTGGATCCTGAAACTAAACCACCACAGATAAATGTGCATGTTGGATAAAAACTGATGAGAATAAATTCAAAGCAGAGACGTCAGAAGTAAAAGGATGAAACAAACGTGTTGTATAAACTCAGTGACGCAAGAGTGATGAAGCAGCTTTAACCCAAAGAGGAAGAGAGATGAAAGACCACCAGAAGAGACTCTCAGGGGGTGTCAGCAATGGCAATACCTCCTTAAGAAACTCAGAAACATTCTACAGACTTTTTATTCTAGTTTCATTGAGAGCATGGTCACTTTCTCCATAACCTGCTGGTTCCACTCCATCAGCCTCCAGAACAGAAAGCGACTGCAGAGCACTGTCTGGGTTTGCTCTAAGATCATTGGCCTGTCTGTCAGAACTCTATCACACATACACCACCAACAGACACTCATCTTAGCAGGAAACATAAAGAGCCCTCACACGTCCTCCACTCAGCATTTCCAAGTGTGATGTCTTGTTTATTTATCATGTTTTAAACATCATGTCCAACAGATTTCTTTTCATAAAGGCAAGTTAGGCTCATGTTTATAACGTGGATTACAAAGGGCTGTTGATCATTCAGCACTAAAACTACTCACAATGAGAAAGAAATGAAACAGTTACTTGTTATTGTAGTTACGTTACTGTCATGAACCTCCTCAGATAAATTCTTCAGTGTTTGCTTTCAGTGACTCTGGAGTAGGACCAAGGAAAGTTAATGAGGTACTTCTATATATCTGATACTACAGGTCAGGAACATTGTTCCTGTTTCAATGCTAGAAGAAAGCACACCTGGGACATGATAAGGGTCTGTGATATCTAATGTGTGGAGTTTATCTTGTACTGCTCAGTTTCTATCTGTTTAAAGTGCTCAGTAAACTCTGACGGCCTGAAATCAGCTCTGGCTCCATTCATTTTAACTCAGAGTTTTCCTGCCAATATGGAGGTGTCAACAAAAAAACATCACGTGACGCCTGGAGCTCTGTTGAAGAAGATCCACAAAGTTTGTTTCCATATGCTAATTTAGCACGGCTAAACGCAGCTACCACGCAGGTTATATGAGATATGGATTGTCTTATACTGAGGACAAAGGAGGACAAAGACCTCAGTGTGTCTAGTGCAGCGAGGTGTTGGCACCTGAAAGCAGGAAGCCTCAAAACTGAAGCAGCATTTGGAAACAAAACACCAAAGATGAACCTGTTGAGTACTTCAGAAGACGACTACTGTTACTGAAATGTTCTGATTGTCATGTCAGCCTTATGATTAATACTTGAAGAAGTGACTGAATAGTTTTAATAGGACATGGTTAGATATTCAATCAGTGGGTACTCAGCTAAAAAAGACTGAAGTTACTGAAGTGAAGAGTTTTGGTTTGAATGAAAATGCTGCTAATTGAGTGTAAAAGGGAATAGTTCCCTCTCTGGTCATTGTGGTTCATCATTACATTTGTTTGATTGTGTTTTCATCCTGTCATATTCTATTCTACTATCTCAGGTTCAAACTACACAATCTTTTCATTCAGTACATTTGAGAAGTTGAACATTGTCTTTGATTTGGGTCACAGCTTGTCATTAAGGGCTGATGGTGGGTCCTGAAGCCAGACCAGTTGAGAACCACTGATTTAATGCATAGTTATCTGGAGATCATTTCTATTGTTCTAGTTTGTGTTTCTTCTTCCTTCAAAGTGTCTCGTTCTTCCACGTCATGCTGCTCACTTCTGTCTTAAATTGTCCCCCGAGGACAAATAAAGTTTTCTGAATCTGAATCTGAATGAATGAAAGTAGAACCATCAGCTCCTCAAGTCAGACAGATTTACTGACACTTTACCTCTCTGGACCAGAACTAAGTCCTCCTTTAAAATCGTAAGGAAAGTCCTTGGACATGTCGCTCTTCAAGGACACACAGCTGGGTTCATGGTGATCAGACTCTGGTCTCTGACGGGTCCTGATAGAAAAACATCACTGATTAAATTAGATCAATTATTCAGGAAAATTCTCTTTGATTAAAATAATTTAATTTGGATGAAATATTAACAACTTACCTTGGACTCTGTTTAAAATCAGTAAGAATTTCCTTTAACGGGTCGCTTTTCAAGGACACAGAGCTGGCTCCAAGTCCAGGTCCAGGTCCAGGTCCCTCCAGTCTGTCCTCTCTCTGGTCCATGCTGCTGAAACACTAATCATTCATGTTGTAAACAGATCAGCTGATCCTCCACTGATTGGCTCTTATTCATCAGCTGCTGTACTTCTACTATCCGTCCACTAGATGGAGCCATGGAGGACACACATGATGCGTTCACTGACACTGAGACTTTCAACAAACTCAGGTCCATCATGATCAACGTATATATTTCATACTATCTTCCAGTTCATAGACTTTCTATATTTTATACAGACATTAAATATCTTGTATATATTTTTAGACACATTCTTCATATACTAGTAAACCTTCTGTTCATTTATTCCTTTTCTATTCTGTCTTGTAACATGTTGTGGTGTCTTGTCAGCAGATATGTAGCACAGTGGGACCAGGAGAAACACAATCTCACACTAATATGTTTTCATTCATATACTGAGGAGGTGACAAGAAACACCACTTGAGTCTTTAATAGATTTACCTTCTAGATAGAAAACTCTAGATATCAGACATAGATTTACATATGAACACAACATATCTCATGTCCATTCCATGTTTTAAACTCTTCTATATTCTAGATAGAAATGTGTCTATCATGTAGAAAGCGTCTCTATGTTGAACTGGAGTAAAAGTACTTAGTTACTTTCAGCGCTTCCCGTTAGAAAAGCAGATCAAACTTCTAGAGACAGATTTCAAATCAAAGACTGTGTCATGGATGGAAATAATCAAAGAAGTTGAAATCATATTTAGGAAGCAGGTCTGGCGCTGATCACGCAGAGACTAGAAATGGCGGATCAGTTTCATACTAGTCCTCCTCCAGACTCTGGACTTTCAGCTCTGACTCAGATTAACGTGAATTTATGGAGCTGCAGATTTCTGCTGCTTCTGTTGGAGCTGAGCTGCTGACATCTGATGTTAACCAAGAAAACATTCAAAACTGCTTCATTACCTTCAGACGGAGTTTGACACGGAGAGAAAAATATCTGCGACAGGATCCTGGAGCAAGAGAAACTAAACTGAAACCAGGAAACAGAATGAAGGAGGAGTCAACACAAATGTTTCCTGTTTCCTCTTTCGTGTGTGTGTTTATGCGTCTTATTATTTTCAGGATAACCCTGGATGGTGAAGAACTTGCCAAAGCTGCTTTTCAAGTCATTACTGCCCCAAAAGACGGATTTGAACCTGGGACCCGTTCCCAGAGTTAAAGACTTGAAGGAAACGTCTTCTAATCCACATTAGGGGTTGGACTTTATTGCTGTACCATGACTCTTTAAGCATCATGTGGACTAGTCACTGATCACGTGACAATAAAAACACGGACGCCTCCTCGACTCCCATACTACCGTGACATTTCAGTCCTGAAATACAACCAAAGTACTACTGCAGCAAAGACATGCTAAGGCTAACGCTAGCAGAGGAACGGTCCAAATCCTCTGGACAGCAGTCAGTTAACAACTTGACCAAACGTCCTGTGGTCACAGAGAGAAGGAGGCTGCACATCAAGTATTTGATAAAGTTATTAGAGCTTTAGCTGCTACACTATCCCATCTAACAAATGCTACTGATGGTGCTGAGGTGCTGCGTGTTTTTATACAGGCTATACATATCTGTAGAGCACAGTGTTGATAAGCTCATGTGTTTATATTCAGTTCTGAATCTTTTATCTCAGGATATTAGTCCATCAGTTCATCAACTTCTTTCTGATCTGGGTCGATTTTCTCCTGATTTTACAATTAAAACATTTAGACACAGAAATTAGTTAAATTCTCTGCTTGATCAGCATCAAACCAGGATAATGTTTTGATTATTCTTAATAAAATACATGAATAGAAACATTGATGATTAGAAAAGACTTGAATTAATCCCTAAAAGCTTCTGAGTTGCTGCTAAAATGATGAATTCTAGTTCCAGTTAATGAGCAGCTTGTTTAGACGCTGACGTCCACACAGCAGGGGGCGCTGCAGATAGAGGTTTAGACTTTCTTTGGCTCTGAAGCATCATCCTGGCTCAGCACTTACCTGTACCCTTTTTAGATTTGGAACCAAAACCAACCATGACGTTTGACCTTTACCAGCTTTGTCCAATAAAAACGGAGTAAAATCACAAAATAGAAACTGAATTTAACAGGAATGAAAATGGTTGATAAAGATAAAGCTTCTTAAAGAAAGTGGAAACTAAAACGCTGAGGGCGCTGAAGGAAGAGTTCAAACAACATTTCTCTAGTGAGTGTGATAAAAAAGTGTTTGTAAGGATGTAAACATGATCAGCTTTAGTGGTTTTAAGATCATGTTGATCTAGAAAGAGACGTGTAGATTTGAAGAGCTTGTTTCTATGAAGGTTCTATGAATAACAGCGAGCCCCCCGCATTAAACCTGCCTCCAAAGAAGACTCAAGAATCATGAATCTAGACGTCTGTTTAACCGGTTCAGTTGAGTCCTACCACATTTGATTGATATATGCCTGCTAAACTAGCCACTCACTCGGTCGGCATAGAAACGAAACTTGACCGGCACAGGCATCCACGAGCAGCGAATCTATGCTCAACCGAGAGCAGGAATAAGTTTCGTTTCTCTGCTGAGTGAGTGGGCTCCACATACATTTGAGCCATAAGAATATGAAATATTCTTTTGTAGTAGTGACCCTGTCCTCATTCATGTTTTTTCATTCACAGCCTAATTTCGAGCTTTATGTTTTAGGCTTATGTAAAATACTTGATATGATTTCCAGTGGCCACATTCACATGATCTCAATGAACTGATAAGTGGCAATAACAGGTAACTGTAATAATCCGTTCTTAGGTGTTTACTGTGTTTTATTACGTCTCGAGTTAATGTACTGGAAACACTTTCTTTGGGAGTCGGGACATTTTGGGTTTAGTGACTCAAATGAGTTGCAGAAGGCGGCTCATATCAGTGAATGACTCAGAATGATCCCAATCCCAATAAAGATCAGGGTTTTACGCTACTATTCATAACTGACTGTCTCCTTCATGCTACGGTATAACACGAGTTATTGTGCAATCATTTTAATGCAGGCATCAGATTTTGAGCTATTCAAGTATCTGATGAAGTAGTTCTTATTACAAATTGCACTTTCCAATCACCAGGTGTTACAGTCATGGATTAACTTTTCTGTTGTTAATTTTCTATTGTGTTTTTCACTTCACTCTCGACTGGAACATATTCTGGGACGCATGCCTCTGGACCTGGACCTGGACCTGGACCTGGACCTGGACTTCTGCTGTTGAATTTGAAGCTGAGAACACACAGTTAAAATGTGTCTACTGTTGCTGCATACAAGTTGAAATGCTCTCTATTTGTAGGGTATGGATATTCCTGACACTGAGAGGGAAAATAGCGGACTTCCTTGTGATGACCACTTCAGCGTTGTTGTTCCACACACAGCATGCTCACTGACCGATGGACAAATGACAGCTTTACGAGCTGCAGTTCAGCCAAGATGTGATGGTTCTGAACCTGGTCCCTGCGTGGTTCTGTGTTCACGTTTTGAGTTTTGTTCATGTTTCTTGTCCCTGTTTCCTGTTTTACGTTGTTGAGTTTTTGGTTTCCTGTTTGACTCCGTGTTTCTGTGTTGATTAGATCACTGGTTTCACCTTGTCTTGTCTCTTGATTTGCCTCACCTGTGTCTCGTTACCCCTCTTCCTTGTGTGTGCATATATAGCCCTGGCTTCCCCTTTGTTCCTGTCGTGTCATTACCAATGGTCTGTTACCCAGAGTCTCTTGTGGTTTAGTCTGGCACCTGGTGCCAATTTCCTTAATCATCTGACAACCCCTATTTAACTGGTAACCCAACTTCACAAGATGGCCAGATGGCCAGATGGTGTTCTAGTCACTGAAACCCTCCAGCAGCAGGTTGTCCAGATGAATCGCAAAGGGACGACCATGTCAGCATTAGATTCTCCTCGTGAATTTTAGGAGAAATAGGTGAAAAACATTTCAGTCAAAATCAAAACTAAAATGTGTCTGAGATGAGAATCTCAAATTTGTCTCCGGAGCTATAGAAGAGCAATCTTAGAGCAGTAAAAAATTTCCTCTGGGTTGTTCCGGGCCATGACGCGCGACTTTTATCCACGTTCTCATCAGTGATTCTGTGACCGATTGCAAAGTCTATTTAAGTGTGCCGTGAACACACTCATCCCCACTATCATCATCTGGTTTAACATAGCTGCGCCTTTTCATCCTGGCTCCGCAAACGTGCAACCAATTAAGCCAGGATGCAGCGAGCAGACTAGGTCAAACTACGCTTGATCAATTATCCTGGATTTCTTTATCCTAGTTTTGTGCAATACCCCCCCTGGTCTGGTCTCTCCAGGTCCAGCACGCTACTGTGTTAAAAGGAGAGAGTGATTAGTGGAACAGGATGCAGGTGTGCCAATCACTCTCACCTGGTGCTGCTCTCACTCTCCCTCTCCACACCAATGAACCTAATGAGCATGTCTTTGGATGGTGGGAGTGATACTGAAACAGTGAAACATGACGCCATACTAGTCTCTAAATGTTGGATCTGAGCAGATTTGTTGGCAGTGGGTGTTTCAGTGATACAAGGAAGATTATTATTAACACTGGCCATGAGCTGTTGTCAAATAAAAACTAACCAGACATAACATAACAACAACACACACCTTCTGACAATGTTGTGGCAGACGCATTGTCAAGAGCACCTCATCATTAATCCTTCCAGTGTTTGATTTAGTTGCTGATACATGGTCATTTCCTCATGTCCTTGTTTTTTTTCCTTTCATCTCTTAAAGTGCTTCCTTGGTACCAGGTTGCTGAGAGGAAGGTTGTGATGAGTGCTAGAGGCTTATACATGCTTACACACACAGAAGAGGATAGATGATAGATAAATTAATCCCGGGGGAGATTCAAAGCATCCAGTAGCAGTAACATTCATTAAAGTACAGACGGCTCTGTCCTTTCCTGTGGAGTGTGTTCATACATGTAGTCCAGTCCAGCCTGTCGTCCCGCTGCAGCCCCAGATATCTGTAGGTCCTGACCACCTCCACATCGACCCCGTTGATGGACACAGGTTGGAGATGTGATTTCTTCCTTCTGAAGTCCACCACCATCTCCTTGGTCTTGAAGGTGTTCAGCTGCAGATGGTTGGACCTGCACCACCCCATGAAGTCCTCGACCAGGCTCCTGTACTCCTCCTCCCGTCCATCCTTGATACAGCCGACTATCACTGTGTCATCTGAGTATTTCTGCATGTGGCAGAGCTCCGAGTTGTACTGGAAGTCAGATGTGTACAAGGTGAATAGGACAGGAGAGAGCACGGTCCCCTGTGGTGCTCCGGTGCTGCTGACCACAGTGTCTGACGTGCCGTCCTTCAGTCTGACGTACTGTGGTCTCTCTGTGAGGTAGTCTGTAATCCATCTCACCAGGTGTGAGTCCACCCTCATCTCTGTCAGCTTGTCTCTCAGCAGGAGGGGCTGGATGGTGTTGAAGGCGCTGGAAAAAGCGTTCAGAGCTTAGGTGTTTGGTGGAGATATTGGAATTTAGCCAGTATGTAGGTTACTTTCTGAAGATATTTATTTCCATTTCTTATGAAATAGCAACAGCCTGCAGTACACCCACCTTCTTCTACTTCAGGACGAGCTGGATATGCCACCTCCCGGTATTGTAGTTTGCATTGTAGTGCTAAGTTTTATCTAGTATGCATGCTTGGAAACTTACTTACAACCCACCCCCACCTCACAGGGTTTGTCAACATATTGAGCCCAGTGGAGCCAGAACTCCTTCGTTATGCCAACCACTTCATATGTGACAAGGATGAGCAGTTGCTGGTCTCCAGTGAAGAGTTCTGGTGTTTGTGTGGGAACATTCTGGAAGAGTTCACGTTTCCACGTACAGTCAATGGCTGTCTGGCTGCCTGCATGAAATGAGTTGATGATGATGTGGATGAATAGAAACGGGGCTCAAACACCCTCAACATCTGCAGAGGCAAACAAATTATACGAAATGATGTTGAGGGAAAGAGAGTGAAAAATGGAGGAAGTGGGGGCTGAGGGTAGGAGTGGGAATGGAGAATCTTATCAACCATGGTCAAAGGGCCTTTCAGAATACATAATAGAAATAGATAACACAGTTATGGTGCTATGGTCACCTTAGTAGTATGAGCTATATTTTAGGCCCCAGCTTAAAGTTGTTTTTTTTCTGAACAGAGATGACATTTTCTAAAACAGTCTACTTTGAAATCATTAACATTCTTTAATAAAGTACATCCTGTTAAAACAAACAGACATTACTGCTACATTACTGACCACATAATGGATAAAGCATTCGTATAGAAACATACTTACAACTCTTTCAATTATTTAAAACAAGGCACAGAGTGGAAAAACTATTTTTGTTTAAAGTTAATTAATATGGAAATGAAAGGTTTTGACAACTTGTGTTCATTCAATAACTTGTTCAACATTTTTATGATAAACAATTCTACATTGTACACAACACATTCACTGTTATAATTAGGGATGTCCGATATTATCGGAGGGCCGATATTATCGGCCGATATTGAGTTGAAAATGTAATATCGGAAAATATCGGTATCGGGTTTTCATGACCGATATTTGTTCTGTAGGCATCAGCATTTCCGAGTGTGCATGAACGCAGCATGGGACGTTAACAGGCGCGTGCTCGCCAGGGTATGAGACGTCCGTGGTTTGGAGGTATTTAAGTGTCACCTACTAACTATTCGGATTTGTAATGACTGCAAAGCAAAGGTGGTTATGAGAGGAGGAAACAAAGCGTCTTCCTTAAATACAGTGATCCTCACAATTTTTTTTCACAAGAGCCACATTGGCAGTGTAAAATCAAATTGGCGAGCCACTTTTACGACAACATACAAATTGGACATCCCACAAAAAATAACACGGCCAATACATTTTCATTTAAGACCAGATTTACTTTAATGAGCTCATTTCTGTCTCATTTTTTTTTTTTTTTTTTTTTTTTTTATTAAAACCGGTCCATTTTGGGTTTTACGGAGTTTACGTCGGCTGCCTGCAAACGTGCGTTGCAGTCAAGTTTTGTAAACAATGCCACATGGCCACCTTCATTCTCGCTTTCCGTGATTCAGCTGCGTGAAATGTATTACAATTTGGCGGTAAATAATCGAATGCAATTAAAGGCAAGTGGCAGTGTGATACTGTAAGCTACCATGCGAGCCACCAATTATAGCTTGACGAGCCGCATGTGGCTCGCGAGCTGCGCAATGAGCAGAGATGGACAGAGTACTGGATCCCAGTACTTGAGTAAGAGTACAAATACTCTTGGTCAAAATTTACTCCGCTACAAGTAAGAGTAGCCCAGTCAATACATTACTTGAGTAAGAGTAAGAAAGTACTTGCTTTTAAATGTACTTAAGTATTCAAGAGTAAATGCTTTTAAATGTACTTAGAGTAAAAGTAAGAGTAAGAGTAAATTCCTATTTTCCTATTTCTTTTAATCTTTGACGAGAATGGACCTGACTGAATTAGTCATTTTACAATTTTATATACTACCTTGTATCTCTTGTTTCAGAGAAAACTCTTTGAAACACCTGCACTGATGTGCTTGCCTGTAGAACCATTCTGTTATACTGTACCAAGCCTTCCCCAAAATCTATAAAAATGGAAAGAAAATGAATGGAATCATCAAAGACGACAATGATGTCAGTTTCAATAATATTTGTTTGAATTGTTGCATTCCCAAAACAATAATTCAATTTTAATACATACCCCCATTGATTCCAGATAATTCTACCATTACCACATTTCTGCCTAAAAGTGTTGTGGTGGTGTTCATCCTTTTAGTTGACCTTACTGTACTGTCATGAAACTGTACCTTTCCTATGCTGACTTTTAATAAAAATATCAGTCAATCAATCAATTAACTAAGGACCCGTGTCAGTGTCTTAACAGGGCAAGGGGGTCGAGAGGGTAACTTTGGTGAGTGGCTAACATTTCAATCATATAACGTTATGGGCATTGGCGTCGCCACCATTATAAGAGGGTGGGTCCAGACCCACTCACTTTTCGGGTCCAATAATATTGGCGGCATGGGGGGCGGCATTGCGGCCGCGAAGCAGAAAAAAATCAGCGCTCGCTGACATGTCTTTTTCACTCCGACAAAGTCGAACATAGCTTTAAGATAAGGCCATGGGTTTTCTTCCTCCGCCTCATAAAACTCCGGCTCATCATGTTCAGACTTGGATTCATCGGAGATTTCTTCGGCAGTCTCCATTGCCACCGCGGTCTTGTTTTGAGCTGCTTGGGTAGGGGATGACGTATTTCCGCTTTGACGTAAATCCCAGTTAAGAAGGTGTACTGTGATAGGTTTCCTTCTTTGACCGACACTGCGTGTGGCCAATCGCATTTTAGGGGAAAAAAAACAACAACAAAAAAACAGGCAAACCTAAAAGTAACGAGTATTCATGAGCCTTCTCAGAAATTAACTCGAGTAAAAGTAAAAATCTTTGCCTTGGAAATGTATTCGAGTAAGAGTAATAAGTATCAAAGAATTCTAGTATTTGAGTAAAGTACAAATCCTCAGAATCTGTACTTAAGTACAGTACTTAAGTAAATTTACTCCGTTACTGTCCACTCCTGAGTACAGAATTGCACAGATTATTTTGTTTCTAGAAACAAATACAGGACAATACAATACAAATGCATAGTACAAGACATATACATAATTATATGTCTTGTACTATGCATTTGTAGTGGAGCTGTCCCCAAATTAATTTCTTGTTGAAAGCAACGTTAAATGCTAATGTTCTGGCAGAAGTATCCTTGATTTTATTAAGTTTCACATCTTCCTGGTCTATATTTAGTTGACTGTGGTATGTGCTCTCACTTAGACACACTTTGGGATGGAAGAGACGTGGTTGTTTGAAATGTAATCGCCTTAGTCTGTGGCACAAGCTCAATGTGAGGTATAATTATTGTCTAAATCTTTGTCTTCAATTAGCAACATTGTTGTGGTGGTGTTACAACATGGACACAACACAGGGCACAGAGGTGAGGTGACGTTATGGAGCTTTATTGCAGGCTACCAGAGAATGGGGGTGAAATGGAGAGGAGGCGATAGCTGACAGAGGCTGAGGACTTAGTCCAGCTGGTTGGAGGGGTGCAGGGACAGCAGGCAGGTTAGAAAGAAGGCAGGCAGGTATGTCATGATCCCAGGACACAAATATAAAACACAGAAACAACAGATTATCAAAAATAACTCCAACTTTAGTGGCCTACGCGCCTTAACAGTATCTGAGACAATGATTTGGTGATGAGGGAAGGTCAAGCAGGGGTAGACAGGCTGGAGAAGGCGATGAGCTGATGGGACAGATGTGTGCAGGGTGAGCTGGGATCCAGGAGAGTGGGAGAGGGAGCACCACAACACCACCATGCCCACAGAACAAACAGAGACACAGGAAGGAGGACAGGAGTTACATGGACGGGGAAACACTGGCCATGACCATGCTTTATGCTGTCTGACAAAACATTTCACTTTTTTTCATTTAATGTGGTTATTTCAAGACAGAAACACCTCATTAGAACAATGGGATAAATGCAAGCATGTTAGTAATTAATAGTTACAGGCTTGTTGCCTTATAACAAACAAAGCTATTCAGATTATTATTATTATTTTAAGCTGTTTTGAGTTGTTCTCACTTGCAGGATGTTTAAAATTCACTCAGTATACTTCATTGAACTTATAAAAGCCTATACTGTAAAGTTATTTAGAAATGATACAATAATATCATATAATACAATGAATATCATATATTTGTTTACAGCACTGTAGGCTACATATAATTGTCCTTGTTTTTTGTTTATGTCTTTATACTACATGGGCCAACAGGGTCTTTCTGTGTGGAGTTTGCATGTTCTCCCTGTGTCTGTGTGGGTTCTCTCCGAGTACTCCAGCTTCCTCCCGCCATCCAAAGACATGCTCATTAGGTTAGTTGGTGATTCTAAATTGGCTGTAGGTGTGTGCGTGAATGGTTGTCTGTCTCTCTGTGTTGGCCCTGCGATGGACTGGCGACCTGTCCAGGGTGTACCCCTGGAAGGCTACTCTGAAATCAATTTTTTTTAGTCTTATACACAATTATAATCTGTTAGCTAGACAAAAGATGTACAGTAACCATTGTCAACTTGGCTAAAACTGAGAGGTGAACATGAGGGATATTTCAGTGGTCCTCTGCTATAGTGACAAAACATCTAAGCATTTTGACTTGAATTGCTTACACAATGACAAAGGGAAAATGCATTTTGGGGGCTATTTGATGGCATTTACTGGCCCAAAATAATTTTGGCCCACTGGGAAAATGACCAGTACGTCAGATTACCAGTCCAGCCCTGGGTGGCAACCCTAGTCACACTACAAATCTCAAACAGTGACGTCTGTCTCTGGCTTAGTCTTATTTCTGCTTTCAGCGTCTTCCAAAAACAACACCACTGTGAATGTGCGTTTGTTTTCCCAGTTGGTCACTTTCTTTTGTATTCCTTCCACTAAATGACCAGTTTTTTCCTGTGTAGTATGATCCACTTCTGAAACGAGACTTGTTGCTAGGAGACTCACGGCTCCTGTTTCAACTTATCGATCTATTGTAAGGACCCTACCTGCTGTAGTTTCGTAAATAATTTTTTTCATTATTTTGCACAAATTAGTCAAATCAGAAGTCACTTGTATTCTTGAGTAATTGAATAACCAGGAGCTGTTTACTTTTACTTGAGTAGGTTTTTTTTAAAAAAATTAAGTCATTTTTAAGTGCTGTTCTAGTAACTAGTCTTTGTTGTTACTGAACCACAAAGTGAACACACAGTCTACTATTTGAATATTTGCTAATCAAAATAAGTGAATCCACAAAAAACAATATGTAAAAACACACCTTATGCATGGTCAACATTTACTTACACATATGACAATTATCGTCCCTGTCATACTGCCGGACCTCCTTCTCCTGGAGGGACACCAGGACCCCTTTCCGGTGTCCACTTATGGTAAACATGTAGCCCGCCAGCAGACCCACACATTCCCTGTAGTACATGTCACTTGAGGGGTCTTTCTTTAACATTTCTGGAAGACAAATTATGTGTTTTATGGAATTTTGAAAAACCTTGTAATTATGACTTATAATCTTTAAGTTACTTACTGAGAGCCTTGGGGATTTCCCCAGCTGCATATTCCTTAAAGGAGCGGAGCTGGTCCACCATCAGAAGCTTTTCTGTAATTACAAAGAGCCATACATTAATGGACAAGTTAAACAAGAAAGGTAAAAATAATGAAGATGTAGAAAAATGTACTTACTGCTCTTTTCAGAGTGCACCTCTTGACGGTGGGTCACTATCTCCCTGGACACGCTCCCAGCTCCCTTTTAATGGTCCTCTCCAAAGAGAGGAATTGGGCATGGGTGAGCTGCACTTGTGGGAACTTCTCCTCCCGGAGGAAGGCCACAAACCCGCGTCATGCACATAATGTTTTATGGTGGTGACCACCTTGTCCCTCCGGAGCTCCTGTACCCATCTGAAACAAAAAGTGTTATCAATGTAACACTGAGACAGTTACCAAACCATAACACCAAATCTCAAGAAAACCTTACGATATCACCCTCTCCATCTCCTTTACAAATATCAGGCTGCGTGGGGGTGGGCCTTCTGCCCCCCACATGTGCTCCAAAAAGTGCCTTGCGTGGGCCATCGTCTGGGTCACATTGGAGGCACCCTTCTTGCCAGGGTTGGAGCCCAACAGCATCACCCTATATTTTTTCAAAAGATCCTCTAAAAACAATAAAAAAACAGGTAATTGTTTGGACAAGGCACCACACAGTATTTACAAAACGTGACAATTTGATGACCAACCAATACCTGTGTTGATGTTTTTGTCCTTTTTCTTTTTCTTCAGTTTGTCTTCTCTCTGGCTTTTCAGTAGTGCCACCTCTTTTTGCAGCTCAGCCACCGCTGCTTTGAGGTCCTCCACCTCTTTCTTCATATGTTTTTCTTTGGAAATGACCTTTAGTTTGGCTAATATTGCCTTCTTCCTGGCCGCTTTCATGCAGTCTTTTTTCCCCTCATCCTGTTAACACAGAACTTACAATTTTTGCCATTTTTAAGTGTGCAAGTACATAGCCATAAATAATTAAATAAAACATACCGTTAGTTTGTGCACCGTTGCCAGATGTCTGTCCAGCCGGGTAAACATCTTTTCGCCACATTGTGGCTCAGGGCATGGAAGGGGACCGGAATATCTAAACATAATGTCAGAAAATTGCATGATTACCACAGTACAGTTACCACGAACCTCTAGTTTCTTTGGAAATCATCTACTTACCGTCCGGATTGCAAAGAAATAATCAGCCTCCTATGCACCGTGTCATGGAGGACATGTTGATCCCGGAGGTGCAGAGACAGGTTCTGATAATTTATCCGGCATATGGGACATCGCCTCATCTTGAAGTGTGGTTGTCTAAAAGAAGCAAAGAAAAAATGTGGTGAATTTATTACAAATAAGGCTAAGAAAAACTTGACTTTACTGAGTAGAAAATGTCAGCCGATGTCAGGTGAACTCCAGAAGCCCAGCCACCTCAATATAAGCTGGGTTAAAATCTCCAAGCAGTGCAGTTCCCCATGCCCAGCCCAAGTGTTGTTTTCTGGGACTTGCTGGAGGCTCCTCTGAGGTATTGGTTCCAGATCCAAATTCCATGAATACAAGTTCTGAAGCCGACATTGGGAACAGATAGAGCCAGAGGGAGGGTGGTGAATGTGGAGGTACTTACCTGACAGACAGTGATCCGGTACTGGGTAAAGGGTCAAGGATAGACAGTATGAATGTGGAGCAATTCACCCCAGGCTTCTACACTCTGAAATAAGTCCATAGAAGCATCACCCAGCTTCCACACTTGTATTAATACATTTTTGACCAAGACCTCCATCCAGTCTACTGCGAGGTGTCCATGCCCAGACACAGCGTTGTCCTCTGGGGCATGGTGAACGATTCTGCGCACAATTTTGGTCAGGATCCAAATTCCATGAATACAAGTTCTGAAGCCGACATTAGGAACAGACAGAACCAGAGGGAGGGTGGTGAATGTGGAGGTACTTACCTGACAGAGAGTGCTCCAGTCCTGGGTAAATGGCCAGGTATAACGGGGGTGAATGTGGTGCTAATTTTCCCAGACTTCTACACTGCCACATGAGTCCATGCTCACATCACTCAGCTTTTACAATTATTTTTGGCCAAGACCTCCTACCAGTCCAGTGCAATGTAACCGTGCCCAGCCCAAGTGCTGTCTTCTGGAACTTGCTGGAGGCTTCTCAGAGGGATTTAGGTCCAGAACCAGAGTCCATAAATACAAGTTTTGAAGCCGGATTACAGGGAGAGAACCAGAGGGAGGGTGGTGATTGTGCAGCTGCTGATCGCACAGAGAGTGCTCCAATTCCTGGGTGAAATAAAGAGGGTGTCCGTGAAACTACTTGACTATGGCACCACCTGGTGGCTGTTCGAGGGAACTTCACCCACTCTGAGAATCTAATCTCCTACATTGGGACTCATAATACAAGTCAATGGGAAAAGTCCGCAATTTAAATATTGCGATGGCCTGCAATTTGTCGCAATTTGCAAATGAATGGAAAGAATAGGAAATTCAAAATTTAAAGCCGGATTCGGAACTCCTGGTTGCGACTTTATGGCCGCCAGTATCTAATCATGTGGAGACATTTAGATGCAGCGTAATATCTGTCATTGCCTCAGTACATGATTATTTTGTTGTACAACATGAACAACTACACTTCGAAAGTTCAACGTTGGATGTTTAGTGATTAAATTTGCCTGGACCACGGCAGTGTATTATGTGTCCCCCTAGTTACTGCTTCTGTCATATTGTGTACTGTGAGGGATGGGCAGTATTCTGTCCTACATGTTAAGGCTGGGCTGTGGTTGTGTATTATGTTCCCTTAGTTACTGCTACTGTCATAGTGTGTATTGTGGGGGAGGGTCAGTATTGTGCAGGTTAATGACAAAATCACGACTGCGAGGCAACTCTGTGTTTGTAATGGTCAGTCTGTACGCTGAGATGATTTGTAACTCTGGAGGAAAGTCTTAAATATGTCAGTGTGCGATTGTGTCGTGATTGCACAACATGAACAACTACGCTTTGAATGTTCGACATTGGATGTTTAGTATTTAAACTTTGTCTATTTTTGTCCCCAGAACCGTCCACAGGAGACAGATCTGACCCATCTCCCTCTCCTACCAGCAGCATTCATGAAGTAAGTAACTTTTCTATTTCCACAACTTACAGAAATATTTTTGTTAATGTTTGTCTATCAGACAAAAGATGGTGTTCTTTGAATTTCATGTGTCTTCACCATGACCACGTTTTTTTTTTTTTTTTTCTCATCAGATGTGTAAACATGACTTGGTCTCGTCAGTAGTACCAAGCTTTGAAAAATGTGTCAGGTGTAGTGGACCGTTGGCTGCTCTTAAGTGGACTGGTGTAAGATGTAAACGTGAGTAGTTTTGTTAAATCTGAATAATAATTCATTAAGTGTTTCAAATTGACTCTCCTTTTTAAAATGTTTAGTTAACTAATTTCCACTACTTCAGTTCTTACACAGACATAAAGTACTCGGGTAAAGGAATAATATGTAGGACTGACCAAAACTGGCCCTGCAGTGCTGTTGAAATGTGAATATTTATGCTGTACTATTGTAAGATCAGTATTTCAAATGAACATGATCCATTAATCTCTGCTGTCATGTCAGGGTGACTTTATGATAACTTTCCATAGATTACTTATATATTGATCCTTTTAAAATGGTGACTGCATATGCATCATTTTTAATTAAATAACTAACATGGAGTCATTGTGTGAAACAGAAGTGCCGTTTTTTACAACCTGGATATTATTTCTGACATAACATACAGTCGTTTACTCATATATATGGCTCTCGATTGGATCTAAATATCGTCCGATGGACTCCGAATGACACTGAAGTAATATGGGTGAGTAAATGACCGTATTTTATGCCAGAAATAAGGCCCAGGTTGTAAAAACAAACAAACAAAAAAAACAGCACTTCTCCTTTAATGAATACATAATGCAGTTTTTCCACATCAAATGCATGAAGCTTTTGAAAGCAGGTAATGTTTTTATTAATTTAAAATGATGTACATGCATCATCTTTTTCCTCTGTCTAGTTTGTTCTTTCTTCTGGCACAAAAGTTGCTATATGAAAAGTCAGAAGATGGGCCTGGAACCCCCACTAAGTAAGTGTATTTGTATAATTATTCTTAAATGTATACGTGAAAAGCACAATTTAGTAATTCCTTTTTTTTTCTTTTTTCTTTTATCAGCTTTCTGAAGAAACAAGTTCAAGTGAAGAGGTGTCGTCAGAGGATGAATATGTACCTGATTCTCACAGCGATTCAGACAATTCATGGAAAAGCACAGCAGGGCCTTCAAACTGAATGCGTGTTAAACAACTCTCAGAAGTGCAGAATACAGAAGTGTCCTGCAGTGAATCTGCAATCCGCACAAAAATGTGTGAAAAGACTTGTAGGGAAGGCAAACAAGTATCAGGTGTTCAGGTCAAAGTTAGCAGTGCTGGCAACGCGAAGACACATCTGTTAAGGAACCTGAGGAAGATCAGTGCATACAGTCTTCATCCTCTGCACTAAGAAGAAAAACTTTTTGCTACATTTGTGGAAAACCACAGTCAAAATTTACACGTCACTTGAAAACCCATGAGAAGACAAGTTTGGAGGTTGCACAACTTTTAGCACTCCCACGTGACTCCAGTGAACGCAAAAAAAAATGCTGAACAAGTTACGGAATAAAGGGAACTATGAACACAATACTGAGGTTATCACAAGTGGGACTGGATTACTAAAGCTTAGATGCCAACCCAAGAATGTTTATAATTCAAAAGATTATGTGCACGGCATGTATTGCCAGGCTCTGTATCTTCGCAGGGATCTGTGGCGACATGTTCAAAAATGTCTTTCGAAGCCAGTGCAGAGCCAGGAAGAACTAGAGTTTTGTCTTTGGCCAAAATGTCGGCGTCAACATTGTGTCAACAGATATCCAATGGTGTTTGGAAGCTTTTAAAGCAAAGATTCTGCAATATATATCCTTGAAGATGCTGTAAAACCTGCAAATTTCCATGTGGTTATCAAAGCTGTCAAGAAGGTGTCTGGGTTTGATGAAGGAAAGAACAGCTACCAAACTCCAAGCCTTGCACTCAAACTTGGTCACTCATTGCAAAAGATTTGCGACATCATACACTGCAGGGCTCTGGTAGCAGAAGACAATCAACTGATACAGTCAACACAGACATTCGAGACATTGTGTACCAAAAAGTGGTCTGAACTTGTCTCACACACAGCTTTGACAACCTTGACTGAGGGACACTTCAACAAGTCATCTACTCTGCCTTTCACAGAGGAGGTGCAGCACCTTCACCGACATCTCGAAAAAACTGCAGATGTAGCATCTGAAAAGTTAGGAAATATGCCATCACCTCAAGTCTATGGTGAACTTTGTAAAGCAACTCTTGCAAAAAATAATACTCTTCAACCGAAGACGTGGAGGAGAAGTTGCAAAAATGCGACTCAAAGGCTTCCTTGAAAGGGACACAAGTGCCTTGCATAAGGATGTTGCCAGCGGCCTTACAAAATTTGAACAAAAACTTTATAACCACTTCAGTCGCATGGAAATTAGGGGTAAAAGAGGGCGCAAAGTTGCTGTGCTGCTGACACCAGACATGGTTGATGCCTTAACACATCTAATAAGCAAAAGAACAGAGTGTGGAGTTCCAGAAGAGAATGAATTCTTGTTCGCAAGACCCCATTGTTTGTCTCCTTACAGAGGACAGGATTGTTTGAGGATTTATGCAAACGAGTGTGGCGCTCAGAACCCTGAACTTCTCAGGTCGACTCACTTACGCAAACATGTTGCAACTTTGTCGCAGATCCTGAACCTCAAAAATCACGAGTTGGACCAAGTTGCCGACTTCTTGGGGCATGATATTCGTGTCCACAGAGAATATTACAGGCTTCCAGAGGCTACAACCCAGCTGGCCAAAATATCAAAACTACTGCTTGCCATGGAGAAAGGGTCCCTGACAAATCTTCAAGGCAAATCACTTTGACATTGAAGGTATTGCTATTAAAAGTTGTTTTATTTTGTAGATTGCTACCAAAGTTTGGTTTACAGTAGTTGCTATTGACATTAGACATTAGACATTAGAAATTATATCTCCACACAGCCTGCCTGCCATTTGTCCCTCACACAAAAAAACTGATCTATCCCTCCAACTTCGACAAGCTAATCTTCATTGAACTTCGTGTATCGGATTATTCATAATGTGTTATGGTTGTAACTCAATTAATGTTTGTTTAACTCCTCTGATGTTTTTTGTTTTCTTTATTTTTTGTCAGATGACATAAATCTGAGTTATTCTGGGCAGAGTGAAGACAGTGAGACCCAATGGGGCGACTGTGGCTCAGTAGGTAGAGCGGGTTGTCCACGAACCAGAGGGTTAGCGGTTCGATCCCTGGAATGTGCCACATGTCGAAGTGTCCTTGAGCAAGACACTTAACCCAGTGCGTGGGAGTGTGTGTGAATGGGTAGATGTGTCTGACTGTAAAAGCGCTTTGAGTACCAATAGGTAGAAAAGCGCTATATAAAAGCAAGGCCATTTACCAAATACAGTCACAGACAAAAGTTGGTAAGTGTGCCCAGAAATATTTTTGTTTATGAACCTGCATATGCCTGCACTTTATTGAGTCATACTCCATATTCTACAGGGTTGAAAAGAGCCAGCCAAGATGAGCGGGAATGTCCAGGAACCCCAGATGGTAAGAGCATCAGCATCCTCATTGATGGTCGATTCAATACATGTAGGCAAGGCTGTGCTGTTAGCTATTTTAATACTATGCATGACCATTTATCTCCACTATTCTCTAGGGACGAAGAGAGTCAGGCAGCCTGTCGAGGAACCTCCAGGCACCTCATACGGTATGACCACACTTAAGTCTGCCAGCTTTCTCGCTGATATTTGATTCATCACATAGCCAAGGCAGTGCTGCTAGCTATTTTAATAGTAGCCAGGCAGGGTTTGTTAGATGGATACAGAAGTACAGGAGTCATCATTGGACAGGCCATAGGAGTTACAGCAGCTCTTGTCTGTCTGTCTTCATTTCCAGTACAGTGAGTTGAGTCATTAGACATTTTGTCATAGCAGGAAGAGTCGAGTTTAAATGATTTGGATGGATGCATTCCTTTTGCAAGTTCAAGAGTTCTGCTATTATACATGCTAACATACTGGTTTGGCTTACTGGGACATAACCCTTGCGCACACTTAAATCCACCAGCATCCTTGTTGATGTTTGATTCATTTCATGCAGGCTAAGCAATGTTCAAGTTCAAGTTCAAAGTGGGCTTTATTGGCATGAAAGTTTCTTAACAAAACAATATTGCCAAAGCAAATCGAAATACAAAGCAAATCAAAATACAATACAATGAATTAAATATATACATTCTGAACATTCTATTAATTATATACAGTGTGTGTGTGTGTGGTGGTGGTGGTGGTGGTGGTGGTGGTGGTGGTGGTGGTGGTGGTGGTGGTGGTGGGGGGGGGGGGGGGGGGGGGGGGGGGGCTTGATCACTCACTGTCCCTCAGGGCGTGGCATGTTAACACATACTGGGCAGCAAGGTGTGCCCACTCTCCTTCTCCGAGGAGTATTTTTAGTTTGGATAGGTCGTCCAGCTCTTTGAAACCTGGAACCAAAGAGCTGAACTTGTTCCAATAAATTTCTCTTGTGTCATTTAATTTTGTACATTGTAGGAGAAAGTGCATCTCCGTCTCAACCTCACCTGTCGAACAGTGACCACATGTTCTGTTTTCTTTTGGTTGCCATGATTTTTTGTGTCTTCCTGTTTGGATTGCCAATTTGTGGTCACTGAGCCTGTACTTGGTTAGGATCTGTCTCTGCTTTCTATCTCTGACAGTAGAGAGATATTCTGCTAATTCATAATCTCTTTGAAGGGCAAGATAACATTCCAATCTACTTTGGCTTTTAGTTGTTTCTTCCCAATGGTCCAGATAGCTTTCTTTATATTGTGCTATAATTTGCTTTACCCTGATTTCTGTTTGTAGAGCAGTGTTGTTATGAGGCTGGTCAGAGTTTGTCTGAGAGGGGGCAGTTAGCCTCAGTACCAACTGACATAGGGGACTCTTTTCTGGGCTCAGCTCTTGGGTTTGGAGGGCTTTGGAGTGGAGGGTGTCTCTGGGACTGGATTTCAGGTGGTTAAAAAAGTTGAGCGTTCTCTTCTGAACGTTGGTTATCGGTGGGTATCTGCCTAATTCTGCTCTACATGCATTTGTTGGTGTGTTTCTGTGTACGTGTAAAATGTATCTGCAGAATTCTGCATGTAGTGATTCTGTTGGATGTTTGTCCCAACGGGTAAAGCTCTGATGACTGAGTGGACCCCATACTTCACTACCGTACAGCGCAATGGGCTGGATGACACTATCAAATATTTTCAGCCAAATTTTTATTGGAATATGGAAATGATAAAATTTTCTCTTAATTGCGTAAAGAGCTCTTCGAGCTTTTTCTTTTAGTGCATTCACTGCCATGTTGAAACTCCCTGATGCTGTTATGGTTATACCAAGGTAGGTATAACTCATGCTGTGTTCAATGACATGATTATTGATGGTAAACTGGTGTTTGTTCTCATGACACCTGGGGCGTTTTTGAAAAATCATGACATTGGTTTTCTTCATGTTTACTGCCAGGGCCCAGTTCTGACAGTACTTTTCTACTACGTCCAGCTGTAGCTGTAGTCCCTGTTCAGTAGGAGACAGTAGAACAAGGTCATCAGCATAGAACAGAGACTTCACCTCTCTATCCAGGAGGGAGAGGCCCGGAGCAGCACATTTATCCAACTCAACAGCCAGTTCATTTATATACACATTAAATAAAGTTGGACTTAGATTGCAACCCTGCCGAACACCTCTTCTCTGGGGGAAGAAATCAGTTAATTTATCTCCAATTTTAACAGCACACATGTTTTCCGAATACATTGATTTAACCAGATCATACATTTTGCCACCTATGCCACATTTTAAAAGTCTGTAATAGAGCCCTTCATGCCAAATAGAGTCGAAAGCTTTCTTGAAATCGATAAAGCAGGCGAATATTTTTCCATTCTTAGTTTGTTGTACATGTTTGTTGATTAAAGTATGGAGGGTATATATATGATCGGTGGTGCGGTGTTTTGGGAGGAAGCCAATCTGACTTTTACTTAAGATTGACTGTTCCTCAAGGAAACCTAGTATTCTTGTATTAAGAATACTACAGAATAGTTTACCCAGACAGCTGCTGACACAGATGCCACGGTAGTTATTAGGCTCTGATTTGTCCCCACTCTTGTGAATGGGGGAAATGAGCCCTTTGCACCAGATGTTGGGAAAACAACCTGCCTGTAGTATGAGGTTGAACAAGTGTAACACTGCACCCTGCATTTCTGGGCTGCTGCTTTTGAGCATTTCATTTTTAATGTTGTCTGGGCCACAGGCTTTCCTTGGCTTCAGACATTTTATCCGTGTGGTTATGTCTTCCCAACTAATTTCGAAATCAAGGGGGTTTTGATTGTCTTTAATTGTTTCTTCTAATTTTTGGAGTTTTTCTTTCATAATACACTGATCTGAGGTGATTTGATTGATTGGTATGTCTTTGTATAGATTTTCAAAATGTGATCTCCAGATGTCACCGTTCTGGATGGGTAATGTCTGCTGTTGCTTTGTGTGGAACTTGTTCCACATATCCCAGAATTGATTTTGGTTAATGGCATTCTCAATATCTTCAAGTTTCAATTGGGTATAATTTTGTTTTTTGATCCTAATTGTGTGTTTATATGTGTTTAAAATTTCATTGTATCGGATGCGCAGGGCTGGGTTGTTCGGTTGGCGATGTTTCTCATTGGCTGTTTTTCTCAGCTCTTTTCTGATTTCTTTGCATTCTTGATCAAACCATTTGTCACTATTTTGCCTTTTAACAGGTCTCCGTCTTTGCTTTATGAGGTCAGCCCTAATAGCTGCCTTATGAAATATCATATTGATATCATCAGTGGCCTTGTTTACTCCATCTCTGGTAGGGGCATACTGATGCTGAGTATATATTGATATGTAGTTCATCAGATCAGGGGAGTTTAAAGCCTTGGTGAATTTGTCTCCACTGTCTGGGGCCCATCTGTAAGAAGGATTTAATTTGTACAGCTTACTGGGCTTCCTTTTTGTGTCACTAATTTGGCCTGATAATTTAAAGAACACATTGATTTGGTTGTGGTCTGAGAGGGGGGATTGCTGTCTGACAGTGAATGCACTGATAGTTGAGGGGTCCATGTCAGTGATTGCATAGTCTACGACACTAGAACCAAGAGCTGAGGAGAAAGTGAACCTCCCTAAAGAGTCCCCTCTGAACCTACCATTAACTATGTACAGGCCTAAGGCCCGACAGAGATGCACTATCTCCCTGCCACTTTGATTTAATATTGAGTCCAGGTTGTTCCGACGGGTGATGTTTGGTGTGGTAAACAGGGGGGCCTGACCAAATACATGGTTGTTGCCCTGTGTGTCAATGATGTCAGGTTCAGTTCCTGTACGTCCATTCAGATCTCCAGTAAGAAGAATGTTTCCCTGGGCCTGGAAATAGGCGATTTCTGAGTTTAGGGTGTCAAAAATGTCCTCTTCAAAATAGGGAGAATCCATTGGGGGTATGTAAATTGCACAGAGGTATAGATCCCTATCGGTTATGCCTAGGCTTTGATCTAACCTCAACCAAATGTGCGATTTACCCTGTTTTACTGGTGAGATCTGATTGCAAAGATCTCCTTTATACCACACCAAAATCCCCCCCGATGTTCTGCCCTTGCGTATGTTTTTTAGTTTTATGGAGGGAACCATGACTTCATTATATCCTGGGGGACAGTGAGTGAGTAAATCATCTTGGCACCATGTTTCCGTCAATATGATGATATCGACATCTTTGATAGATTTCATGAACTCAGGGTCTCCACTCTTTAGCTCAAAGGTCGAGGAGTGGAGACCCTGAATATTCCAACAACTTATATGAAATGAACGCATCAAAAAGAAAACAATCAAAATGAACCTGCATAGTGAGACAAAAAAAAAAACTATCTATATATTAATAATAATAATTTGATATTAATTCTATTTAGATGTACTATTTTCAATATTATTATCATTGTTCTGACTACTACTATTGCTATTACCATTACTAACTAACAAATATATGTCCATGTTGTTTTGTGATTCATATGGGAATATATCTTAGCTGGACAAAAGCCGGCTGCATAGGGTGTGCAGCATCTCCCTGATGTCTCTCAGCTCACAGGTAGCAGGGGGAGGGACTGTGACAGCAGGCCGGGCTACAGCTGCAGCATAGCTCTGCTGCTGTGGGTGGGGAGGGAGACGTGCTGCTCCATGGCTCTGCTGCTGTGGGTGGGGAGGGAGACGTGCTGCTCCATGACTCTGCTGCCTATGCTGTGGTCTCAGCTGGTTCTGTTTCCCAGTGGTGAGGTGGTAAGCACGTGGGTAGTGTGGGGTCCGGGCAGAACTGGTGTGTCTCCTTTCAGCAGAGGGCGTGATCCGGGGCTGGAGATAGGGGGGAGGAGGTCTGTGATGGCTTCTGAAGCTTCTGGTAGAAGAGAGGGTGGAAGGGCTGCGTCCTAGAGCTGCGTCTTTGAGGGTCTTTGCAAAGATATTCACCCTCTCTCTGTGTAGATGGAGTCCATCGTAGAGGTCCCAGGTGCCAATGGTTGGATGGAGGGCCAGGTGGACGTTGGGTAAGGTGGCACAACCTCTTCTGATCTCCATATTGATGTCATGGATGACGTGAGGAGGAGTGTCTGTCCTAGGCAGCAGGGTGGAGATCACGATGCGGGTGTCAGGGAATTCCGTGGTGGCCTGTTCCGCCATCTTCCTTACTGCCTCAGCAGTGTTCCTTCGGAGGTTGTGCAGGTCGTTTGTTCCTGTGTGGATCACCAGGCATTGAGGGTTCCCGAGGGTCTCCTTTCTCAACAGCTTCATTGCTTGGCCTGTGGTGCTACAACGTTTAGACAGCACTTTCTTAGAAGGAAAAAGCTTGTTAGTGTCCAGGAATTTCCCGTTTGAGTCAGCCAGCAGGACCACTTGTGGGGCTTGTTCTTCAGGCTGAGTGGAGGGCAACTGGGATGGACAGGGTTGGCTGCTGGGAGCTGGCTGTGTGGGTGTTGGTAGGGTGCAGGGCAGAGATGGTGGGACAGAGACAAGGGAGGGGTTTGGAGGACTAGCAGGGAGAGTCTGTGTCTCTGTCTCTGTAGTTGTCTTTCTGGGAACTGATGAGAGTTGGTCTGTCAGGTGTCGGACTTGTCTGATGAAGTTCCTTTCTCTGTTCTCAGCATCCTCTTTCACTTTGGCAAACTGAGCCCGGAGTACACTGTTCTCATGTTTTAGTGCCTCTACACTTCCTCTTAGCTCAGATGTCAAGGCCTGGTTTTCATTCTTCAGCTGCTGGAGCTCCTCTTGAAGCTGTTGCACAATGTTGTCTAGGGGGGCAGACAGCCTGGCCTGGGTCAGCTCTTTGAATTCAGCAAAGTCCAGCTCCAGCAGGGCCATACTCTGCTTCAGCTGGTTGGTGGAGCTGGCAGGTGTGGGAGGGGCACAGATGGACAATGTGGTGGGGTTCTCTGTTGGGCTCTCCTCATCTTCACTGTCACAGAGAACATTGCACCTCTTGGTCTCCACCTCAGCCTTGATCAAGGAGAATACTTCTTCAAAGGATTTCAAGTTTGCTTCGTCCCCCTGGACCATCACCTTTCCCTTTGTGTAGTAGGTGATGGTGAGCAGGGGGTCATCCTTGTTCATGTGTTTGTCCTTACAAATCCTCAGTCGGCCTCCTGAGCCGATGCCCTCACTGCAGATGTAAGGATATTTCTTGCATAGACTTTCCTTCCAGGTGTATATGGAGTCTGTGAAGAATATGAGGTTGTTCTTCTTCCTCCCTTCTTTGTGTAGAGCATAGTCAGTGAACAAGACTTCTTTGTTCTCCTGAAGTGTCTTCTCCTTAAACTTCTCCCTGGCTGCTGCACTCTTACAGAGAGCAGGATATATAACCTCCCTGCTCTCTGTTCTCTGCTTGGCTGTTTCCATAGCAACCACTTTGTTTGTTTATTAGTGGGCTAACTCTTTACTGTTGCTAGCTTTTTTACCCTTTAAATAAACAGTTATTAATGTTATGATTTTTGGTTTGTTCTCCTCTTCTCCTCCTTATCTTCATAGAAGACCTCTTCTGTTATCTTATTTAGTTCGGTTCCTCCTTAAAAATGTTCTCCACTGTGGTAGGTGGTAGCCCACAGCAGTTGATAAACAGTTGCCAGCTAGCTTTTGACAAGTCAGTTGGTTGTTTTCATTTAAAAAATATATCCAGAAATGGTATTTTCTTTCTTCTTCTTTGCTGATAAAGTGTTTACCTTTTCTTTAGAGTCCTTTTTGAAGAAAAAGATGGTCTTGTTTTGTAAAATGTCCCACTGCTCAGGTCCATACTTGAGATGAATTCAGGAGCACATTTTCATGCAGCCATTCATGCGGAATCATCCAGGTCATGGTAAAAAGTTTTCTCAAAAAAATAACTCTCCAAGTCCAGTTACCGTTTTTTGAACCTTTTTTTTTGGATAATGTTACTGTATGTTATGATGTCCATATTGTTGATGTTCCTAATTATCTTTTTTTCTTTTTTTTTTACATTCACAGATATTGAGTCTGCTACAGAAAGCACATCTTCAGGTATGACAATAACAGATGTTTTTTATCAAGCAAGCCACTTTAAATTGATTTTAATACTAGTCAGTGCCAATGACAAACTGATAAAATCAGTGCCGTTAGTCTTTGCACAACGTACGCGAGCCCTGATACCAAATCTGAGAGTCTAGCTTGCTGCTTGTCTCCAAAATAAACCTGTCAATTTGGCGCTCATTACTCTGCTGCTTTCTTCCATCTTTCTCAGCACTTTCTTTCTGATAGTTTATATATAATTTTATTTCATCCTTATGATCTCCCTTTCCATTTTATTCATGTGAATAACAGGTTGAAATATTAAAACAGTAAGATTTTTTTTCTCTTCTGCAGTGTTTAAGAAAAACACAGAAGAGAAGAACAAGCAATCTGACACAAAGAGGAAAAAGGATGAACAACGGACACAAACATATACACAAAAGGCTCTCATTACCAAGTCACTTTTTTGAGATTGGACGAATTGATGCTGATTGTTTGGATAATACAGCATATGTAAGCCCTGATACCAAATCAGTGAGGTTCAGCTTGCTGCTTGTTCCTAAAATAAACTAGGCATTTTGATTGTGTAAATTGGGGTCATCTCTCTTAACCTGACTTGACCAATGTCCTTCCTAAAACTAGATGGTCATATGGTTTATTTGTATGAACTTTATGCTCTGACCAGAGGTTGCGCTAGACTTTTTCGTTGTCGGTCATTTTGACTGACAAGGTCATAAAAATTCCGTCATAATTTATTTTTGCCCGTCACTTTATTTTTTTATTTTTTAAATGATCATAATAACTTTAGCGTTAACAGCTCTTGGACGGTACCGTAGGACTGAAGTGCTTCGGTGATATGAAAATTCCATTTTGGTAGCTGTTAGCTGACATACTATGGTCTATGGCAGCAGTTCCCAAACTTTTTGGATCAAAATTCATCTGACGATTTTCAAGTGCAGCGCAGCTGGCTCAGTTAGTTGCGCACATATGGTACGGTGCGTAGAAGAAGATAACTTCTTCTCCGCCATTGCGTTTTGCATCTCGCCCATAGCCTAGAGGCAGTTCACACCATGGTTCACACACCCCGAGGGATAGGTGCACCACACTTTGGGAATCCCTGTTCTATGGTTAGCAGTTAGCAGAGCTCTGACGTGTATCAGTGTAATCAGTGTACCAGGAAATCGTACACCAACCAAGAGCCAATTAATAAGGTCACTCGCCACCAAGTGGTCAGGGGTGTGAATTGCAATCTGTCAAAATGACGGACGGCCTTCAGATTTTTCCGTCATATTTAAAATAAAACGGTCAATGACGGAAAATATTCGGTTAACGCGACCCCTGGCTCTGACTGAGGGAAGGAGGTTGTTGCCCAAAATCTAACAATACATGACCCCATCCATCCTCTCCTCAATACGGTGCAGTCGTCCTGTCCCCTTTGCAGAAAAGTATCCCCAAAGCATTATGCTTCTACCCCCATGCTTCACAGTTGGGATGGTGTTCATGGGATTGTACTCATCCTTCTTCTTCCTCCAAGTGAGTGGAGTTTATACCAAAAAGTTCACTTTTGGTCTCATCTGATCACATGACCTTCTCCCATGTCTCCTCTGGATCACCAGATGGTTATTGACAAACTCCAGACGGGCCTGGACATGTGCTGGCTTGAGCAGGGGGACCTTGCTTGTGCTACCATGGTAACCATTGAGACTGTGGTCCCAGCTCTTGTACGGAGCCCCAGTCTGATGGAGACTGACAGTCATCTTGAGTCTCTTCCATTGTCTAATAATTGCTCCAACAGTTGTTGCCTTCTCACCAAGCTGCTTGCCTATTGTCCTGTAGTCCATCCCAGCCTTGTGCAGGTCTACAGTTTTGTCTCTGGTGTCCTTAGACAGCTCTTTGGTCTTGTCCATGGTGGAGAGGTTGGAGTCTGATTGATGGTGAGTGTGGACAGGTGTCTTTGATCCAGATAACGAGTTCAAACAGGTGCAATTAATCCAGGTAACGAGTGGAGGATAGGAGGGCTTCTTAGAGACAAACTAACAGGTCAAATGAATTATTTAGAAATCATAAAGTTTGTGTCACCATGGCAACATGTGTGTGAAGGCAAGTCAACTTCATGACGAGGTAAGATCTTCAATGAGATTGGTTTGCCTTTGATGTCATTCACCACTTTGAACATAGTAGTACAGTTTCACCATGGCGATATGGTGAAACTTGACTTGGTGAAGGTGTTGTAACAAAAGAATAAACAAATAGGATGCAAATGTGACCTTTTACTTGATATTGGATTATTTTTGGCGTCTTCTTTTTTTTGGATAAAATGGATATGTTGATTATCCCGGCTTAATTTAGCCTCAAGTCGGTTGCATGAAAGCAGCTCAAACTTAACCCGGCTAAGTTACTATGGTGATTTATTCTCTGCAGCTAGCCTGCTCCAGACCAGGCTAACAGCCAGGCTAAGATTAATCCTGGTGATCCACCTGTATTTCCACCGTCAATCCTGTGAGGATTTAATGTGTTTTACAGCATGACCATGGTCTTTCTAAGTATGTTGCATCATTTTAATAATCCTGTATTAAAATATTACATATTTATAGTGATTTATCATTTTATTTAAATCTGTTGGCTGTTTGTAATTTTATATTGATTTAAGTGGTAGTATTATTACTCAGGCCAAGTGTTATATTGCTGATGAAGCCTGCTAGTCAAATAGCCGTCAGAGATTTCATAAATATGTGTTTTATTGCAGTAATTGAGATTACAAAACAAAGCTGATGAAGTTGCAAAGGTGTTTTCAATGAAATCTGTGACGAGGGCAATATAGTATATATAGGTCCACCTCCCATTCACCTGTTCCCTCTTCATAATGGCTTGCCCCTTTTTTGGAGGATGTGCTGGATGAGGAAGCCCTAATCCTCAGCATATAGGGGGGGTTGAAGGGTTAAAATATTGAAAATAATCAAACTTTTGGTATTTATGATTAGGACTGAAGTAGATGACAAGATTTATGCAAAAAAAGCAGAAAAAACATATGCCATTTTTATGGCATTTTAAAAGTGGACACTTTTGTCCCTTAGTGGTAACAACGTCACTATTTTTGTAAATCTGACACTACAAAAAAACTAAAACTCCATCCAAATCAATCTTGCTACTGTTCATTGACATATCCAAGGCTCTAATAATCCCCCCAAGAAAACTCAACTTTGCATTTAGATTATTGAAAATATTTCATTTTTTGTGTTTTTTTATGATGAATTTTGGATGCCACCACAAACACTGGCATATAAAGGGTTAAAATATTGAAAATAATCAAACATTTGATATTTATGATTAGGACTGAAGTAGATGAAAATATTTATGTAAAAAAAAGCAGAAAAAATATTAACATATGCCATTTTTATGGCATTTTAAAAGTGGACACTTTTGTCCCTTAGTGGTAACAACGTAACTATTTTAAAATCAGGTATGAGGGTTAAGGACACCAGAGACCAGAGATGGAACCCCAAAGAAAAAGGAAGGTCTCCACCGTGTGGGACCATTTTGATCTTATATCGGCAAATAAGGGATTTGTTTTTATTTCATCCAGTTGCTCTTAGTTTCTACTTGATCTGTCAGAATTCAAATCGCACTATCTCACATAAATAAAAGCACCTCCTCAATGCTGAGACACTATAGAGCTAGGCACGAAAATGAAGAGGCCACTAATACACATGCAATAAACACAGGTAGGCCTGAACAGGCATAAACAGACATTTTACAACTTCCTCATGGTCACTTTTGTTATTAATGAATACATATGTTGTTTTTATTATTTCATTTTTGACCATCAAGCTTCCAGGGAGCATGTGGTGGACCAGGCCATAGTAAATGTCATCATCAAGGACTGCCAACCCTTCAGCACGGTTGAGAGTGAGGCCTTCAGGGAACTCCTTCAGGACCTTGAGCCGTCATGTTTTGCCAACCAGAAAGGTTTGTATAGAAAAGGTCTACAGAAGTAATTATATTTAACTAATGTGATATAGAATTTAAATATATTGACGTGCTTTTGGCTTAACTTGGTTTGCATTGCACACACTGTAAATTTAATTGTAAGAAAATCATGTGATCAGATCCCTACATTTACAGCCATCAGACACAAATCTAGGCAGATTGTAACATACTTCAGATCAAGCACCACAGCCAAAGAGAAGCTTGCTCAAGTGCAGCAACAGATGGGACGGCCAACACTGAAACTTCTCAATGAGGAACCAACACGTTGGATCAGCACATATCAGATGCTAGTGAGGCTACATGATGAGAAGGAACCAGTGTGGGGATCTCTGGCCTCACTAACAGACATAACTCCACTAACGCCTGATGAGTTTAACATCATAGGAGAAGCACTTCTTGTGCTTGCTCCTTTCCATCCAGCCACTGTGGAGTTGTCTGGGGAGCAGAGAGTTTCAGGTTCAAAGGTCATCCCTATGATGTAAATGCTATGTCATGCTCTTGAGCGTAATGCTTCAGCTTTGCACACACAGGCAGCCATACACCTACACCAACACCTTAGGAGACGAGTCACAGACACTGCTTCCACTCTGGAGTCATTGAGTGTGCTGACCCTACCCACACTTCTAGAGCCCAGATTTAAATCACTGGGTTTTCAGAGTTCCTCTAAATGCTGTGAAGCAGTGAACAGATTAAAGTCTGAATGTGCAGCTGTAATTGGGCGCGTAGCAACCGAGCCACAGCCTGGACCGTCTTCACAGCAGTTATCAGCACCCACTGCAGGCATGTTATGTTCAGTGTTATCAGTTTATTTGTGCATGTATGTGCTTACAAAACATGTGCAGGTTTGTAACTGATGACTAAAACTAAAATGCCAATTTGTTGTTTTTAAGATAACCTCTGGCAGCAGCTCCATGAGGACGTTGGCAGGCAGACCAGCAATGCCACAGCAGACTCAGTTATTGAGGTGCAGCGGTACCTTGCTGAGGGCAACCTCCCCAGAACCCAGGATCCTTTAAGATACTGGGCCAGAAGTATAACTATCCACACCTCTTCTGCCTAAACTCTTTTATTACCAGTAATTTCATTTGCTGCTATGCTTAGAATACTTCCCCCTTCACTTTGAGCCAGTACTTCTAATATATCTAAGTATATACTTTATGTACTTTTATACTTTAAACTGCTGATTGTGCTCACTCATGATTTATCTCATATAAAGACACACAAAACATCACTAACCTATGTACACATTTACTTTAACACTGTTAACACTGGTGTTTAAGCTACAGAAACTTCACAGAGCTTAAACACCTCTGCCATTGAATCTAGTTTGAACAAACATCTCCACAACAACAGGAAGGACTGTTGATGCTGGCAGGTTGACATGTGTCTGAATCATTCATGAGGGACTGGACTTGATTTGTTGGAGCTCTGTGAAGAGTTGAAGTGCAGCTCTGTTGATGGTCTTAAATGGAGACCATGTGGATGAAGCTCTCCTCTCCACCTCCCAGTAACATGGTCCAGTCAGAGTCTGCTTCAACCTCTGGATCATCAGGACACAGCTCATCCTCTCACAACACACACGATCCTGTTTACTGTTACCTCCACCTGTAGAGAGGAGGAGAAAGAAGAGAGGAGGTGAAGGAGTGTTTCCAGAGTCTCCCTTCATCATCACATCCAGTAGAAAGAGCAGCAGGGACTTCAGTCCTGTTCAGAGCAGCAGTGGAGCAGCTGTGGAGCTCAGCCAGCTTCCTTTCAGCTTCATGTTAACGTGTTGGAGTGAACACACACAGACCTGCAGAGACTTTTAGCATCAAGTCGGTTTCCTCTGCAGATTTGACTAATAAACTGCTGAGAGTCCTGAACGCTTCATTACTGCACCAACACTTTAGTGATGGATTTACTGCTGCTCCATTTAAACAAAGATCAGCTGACTAATAAACATGGAGGCTGTCATTGAAGAGATCTGATCAAACTAATGACACATGTGATGACTCTGCTCATTGTTACTAAATGTAATGCTGCTTCTGTGATGTGCAGGCTTCAGTCAGACTGATCTCAGAGCTGTGATCAGTTGTTCATCACATTTGATGAATGTCCACCACTGTCTCTATACATCTTGGAAGGCTGTCAGCTGGAATCCAGCTTTATTTCCTGGACACATCAACACAACAACAACAGTCGTCTTCACATCAACTCAAACACATGATCACAACAAGCTTCTGGCTCATCTGATTGGCTGACTGTTGTCTCTCTCTCTGTCTTTCTGTCCAATCCTGAAGCCTGTCTCCATTCTCCTCTCACAACTTCACTGAGAAGCTGCAGGTTTACAGGAAACACTGGATCTTTGATACTAACTGTGTTTAGGACAATATTGATGAAAGCAGCATGGACTGACTGGAACCCTCTACTCACCTCAGAGTCTCCAGTTTATAGTCTGGACTCTTCACAAGATCAAGAAGCTGCTTCACATCTGAAAGCTTCAGGTTGTTGATACTCAGGTCCAGATGTTTCAGATGGGAGGGGCTGGACTTCAGAGCTGAGACCAGAGAATCACAGCTGATCTCTGACAAACTGCAGCTCCACAATCTGAATTAAGAATAAAAGATGAAATGATTGATGATCAATCAGATGTGTTGAGGTTTTAAATGTGTCCTCATCAATGTGTGTGTTGACCAGGAATGAAGCTCAACATTATACAGTTATTTAAATGAGTTTGTATTTGTCTTCATTTTGAGGAACAATAAAGTTTTACATCAAATACATTAAATTCAGTTGGTGATTAAACATATCAGATAGGGCTGGGTGATATATCACATTAATAAATATATAAGATAAGATAAGATAAGATATATTTATTAATCCCACGTATGGGAAATTTCCTCGTCACAGTAGGGTGGAGTTTGGCAAAAAGTATATATACAGAAAAAAACAGTGACAACTTAGACAGGGAAATAGTTACCTAAAAAAACACAAATACAGAATTTTTTGAAAAATATATACCAAAAAAATATACAAGAAATACAATACTCTGAAAAGATATATAAGGAAGGCTCTAGAGATATAAAGACATTCTGTATATACAGCATGGTGGTAGAGTGATTTTACAAATAAATAGTTGCTTAAAAAAAAAAATAAAAAAAAAAAACTTTGAAGAAAAAAAGCATTCGAGGTAGCGTTTTGTTTAAAAAAATCAGTGCAAAAAGCAGATATATTTGTGCAAAGGTACAGTTATTATTGACTCAGGCTGGTGTTGTACAGCCTGATGGCAGCTGATATGGATCTATGTTTTAATGTGATACGGTATTTAAACTATATCTGGTATATGGATATAGTTCAAATTAGCGCTGTGATCCTTGCTCCATCAAGCTGCTGACCCGGAGCTCTCTGCACTGCTCCCCCCGTCCCTCCTCTTTCATGCACAGAGGAGGAGCAACAACGTCTGCAGAGTGTGTGGAGGAGAAACTAGTTAGTAAAAGAAAAAGCAGTGGCTCAGTAATTTGGAGATGGTTCAGATTCAAAGTATCAGATGAGCAACAAAATGACGTTATATGCAGAGGTTGAGCTAGACTTTTTAGTTGTCTCTCATTTTGACTGACAGGCTCATAAAAATCCCCTCATAATCTATTTTTACCGTCACTTTCATTTTTTAAAATGATAATAATGTAATTCAATAGCATTTCATTTTCATTCAAATGTCATTAACATAGGTGGTGGTGGTGCCTACATGATCAACATGCAATGCAGCCTTATTTTATTACTATATATTTTATTTTATTAAATGTTGGATGTGGTATGTATAATGGTTGAGACTTAAGTCCTCTTCTGTGTGGCCCTATGAGCCTATCATGCCAACAAAAACTAGGGGTTTTTTTTTGGTCTCGGCCTCGGTCTCAAACTGAACTAGTCTTGGTCTTGACTTGGTCTGTCTTGGTCTTGGTCTTACTCTGTGGTCTTGGTCTTACTCTGTGGTCTTGGTAGTGTCTTGGTCTCGGTTTAGGTGGTCTTGACTACAAGTCTACCACAGGCTCCAGGGTGAAACTAATGATGATTTCATACTGCAAGCCATTATTCAGTCAGCTGCCTTCAAGGCTGATTGTAGAAATGATCCTAATAATGACATGCAATATGAAATCATCATTAGCCTAATAACCAGCCTGCAAGGCACCACTCTCTGCAATCAGCCTTGAAGGCTGGAGCCTTTTGTATCAACAAACAAGCTAAGCTAACGTTAGCAGTGACTTGCTATTATACATTTCATATATAAACTAACCAGTTTATTTACAAAAATACTCTGTGTATAGACTTGGTTAGCTATAATTTGTCTTTTTTTTTAACAGTTTGCGTCTAATGTATGTATGTAACAGCTTCGTGTTCGAATCAGGTTCGAATGGATTCCGCAAGAGCTGATTGGTTGTGCTGTAGCTCGCGATCTGATTGGTTGTTGTTGTGGGTGGCGCTTGAGCAGCCTCCAAGGCTTCAGCTTCGTTCAGCTTGAGCGGCCGTTTCCCGCTGGGTCCTAGTGCTTGACGAGTCTCTGGTTAGTACCCACCAAACACCAGATGTCATTTAGACGTTGTTTTTTGGGCTAAATCTGGTCGGCCCGTCATAGCCTTAATTTAGCCCAACAATAGTTGTTAAAAATTGGGCTTTGTGTAGTCGTCCTTTTTTTTTGTCCAAATTTAGCCCCAAAAAAGTTCCAAAAAAGCTCCATTCCTGCTGCTCGCTCCTTTGAACACCTCACTTTCAAACTCTCTTGTCCCACTCCTCTGGTCACTGCCATCATCTACCACCCTCCCAAACCAAACCCCTCCTTCCTCTCTGACCTTTCTGACTTCCTCACCCAGTTATCTGCCATCTCACCTTCCTTTCTTCTTCTGGGGGACTTCAACATCCACATTGACACTGACTGCAAATCTGCCACTGAATTCCTGGAACTGCTACACTGCTTCAACTTCACTCAACACGTCAACTTTCCCACCCACAGCCTTGGTCACATCCTGGACCTGGTCTGCTCCACTGGTCTCACCCTACATCACCTCTCCAGCTTCAACCTCAACATCTCCGACCACCTGGCAGTCATCATGGACATGGACAGTGTTGGGAAAGTTCTTTTTCTACACAAACTAGTTCAGTTCATAGTTCACAATCTTTAAAATGAACTTGTTCGTTCATGATTTCAAATATGAACTAAATAGTTCATTTTTAGTTCTTTTTAAATTTTTTTACCTCCAATACATTGCTGCGACCTATTTGTCAAAATTACTGTCACTGCCCACTGTAGCACCACAGACAGCAATTCTACACCTTTTGAATGAGAATTTAAGTTAGCATCGAGCGGACAGCCCTCAGGATACTGGTATTTGTAGTCTACTGACAAAAGTCACGTTTCTACCGTCTGGGTCAGTACGGTCTTTGTTGTGATGACGTTTTGTTTGTGTGACAGAGCGACGAGCGGTGTCGAGGTGCAAATCTGTTGACACATCGGATGCGGTGTGTTTTATTTGGGGCGTTCACTGGAAATCTGGCATAGTTTTGAACGAAAATAGAACGTGTATGAACGCCGTTCACAGACGTCAGAATGAACGCGTTCACAATAAAGTTCCTCAATCGCAAATACGAACGGTTCAGTTCTTAGTTCACCAAAATATGAACGCGTTCATGAACTTTTGTTTATTGAACGTGTTCAGGCACAACACTGGACATGGACATCCCCATTCCCACCGCTAAGGATAAATGGATAATATCTTTCAGAAACCTCAAATCCATCTCCCCTTCAGCCCTTTCTGCCTCTCTTTCCAGTAAAATATCTGCTCCCCCTCCGTTAACTGACAATCATTTGGTCATTGGTTAAACCTACTTAAGCTCACGAAAAGAACCGGTTTGAGCTGGAGAGGAGCAGGAGCTGAGAGATGAGAAGAGGAATGGAGGGAAATAAAAAAGAGGTATGTTCCCAGTTTAATATTATTTATGATTTATTTTCCTGTAGATTTTGGATACCTAAAGAAAATAAACTGAAACGGCATCTTTTCCAAATCTGCGGTGCAGGTCTTCTGTAATAATTTGATCAGTTTAATGTGTCAGAAATGTTAGTACCGTTGCTAATCCTCATCATCCAATATCCCAGTGTGTTACAAAATGATGCTGCTGCCAACAGTGACCGCACCGCAGTGAAGTTAGTTTTGAGTTGGATATTCCACAGACATTCGGTAAATCTCTTTTTCGCTGTGGGTACGGTGCGACTCCGAGCAAGCCACTCCAACATTTCAAGTGTACTCTTACTGCAGACTACACAGTAAACACACAGAGATACTGTACCCTAGCAAAAGAGGTTTACCCAGAGCCAAGGTCTGTCGGATCTTCAAACTAACTTCACTGCAGTGGTTTCAGAGACGACATCGTCAAGGTCAGAAGACACCATCCGGGGAATGATGATAACAGGTAACTCTGGACTCAACGGGGAATAGCACTGGCCTATCATAACTAAGTATTGGTGAAATGAAGGAGTTTCACGGCAGATAATGTTATTTAGAGGCTGCGTCTGGGCGTCCGCTACACGCTGATCTAAAGATCTTCTGAACAAGTGCAAATGAAAGTGATATTGGTGCGTAAACGATGACATTTTATGCTGGAAATAAGGTCCAGGTTGTAAAAAAACAGTAGTTCCCCTTTAATGTAAATGTTCATTGTCTTATCAATTGTGTTGTTAAAAATGTTTTTCTGTGTCTTTGCAGCTGCAGTGAAAAAATGGAACAACAAGCAACAGAGCCATACTATCTGCAACGGGAGTTTCCACATGCTATTGTGATAGCAGTGTACGTCCCCCCATCTGCTAAGACAGACACAGCTTCTGATGCCCTGCTCTCAGTTACCAGCAAGCTGTAGACACAGCACCCACAGGCCCTCTTCCTCATCTCTGGAGACTTCAATCATGCTTCTCCCTCATCTGTTCTGCCTACATACACTCAGTATGTCACCTGCCCCACAAGAGACAAGAGGACACTGGACTGGTTTTATGTCAACACCAAGGAGGCATATTCTACATCCCCCCTCCCTCCCCTAGGAAGAGCTGACCATAACATTGTTCACCTGCAGCCTGTGTATCAGCTACTGTTCACCTGCAGCCTGTGTATCAGCTGCTGTTCACCTGAAGCCTGTGTATCAGCTACTGTTCACCTGCAGCCTGTGTATCAGCTGCTGTTCACCTGCAGCCTGTGTATCAGCTGCTGTTCACCTGAAGCCTGTGTATCAGCTACTGTTCACCTGAAGCCTGTGTATCAGCTACTGTTCACCTGCAGCCTGTGTATCAGCTACTGTTCACCTGAAGCCTGTGTATCAGCTACTGTTCACCTGCAGCCTGTGTATCAGCTACTGTTCACCTGAAGCCTGTGTATCAGCTACTGTTCACCTGCAGCCTGTGTATCAGCTACTGTTCACCTGAAGCCTGTGTATCAGCTATGGTTCACCTGCAGCCTGTGTATCAGCTACTGTTCACCTGAAGCCTGTGTATCAGCTACTGTTCACCTGCAGCCTGTGGTCCCATGCACGGTGAAGAGGTGGACTGCAGAGAGTGAGGCAGCTCTCAGGGACTGCTTCAACACCACTGTGTGGACAGAACTCTGTGATCCACATGGGGAGGACATCAATGCCATGACAGACTGCATTACAGACTACATTAACTTCTGCTTTGAGAACACTGTTCCCTCCAGGGTGCTACGGGGCGATTACTCAGCCGTGCTTCAGAGTAGAAAAATGCTTGGAAGTTTGTACGAGACACGGGAAGTGTGGCTTTCTTTTCCTGAAAACGGCGTTTGGATAACTTTTACGGTTTGGTCAGGGTCGCAGTTTACGTTTTGGTGAAATTCTGGGAAAATCTGAATAAATTGTGGTTTATAATGGGGCCCTATGGTACCCTCCAACATGCATGACATCAAACTCACACCCATCCAGTCACTTTGTTGCCGGGTTGAATAGTGTGATATAGAATGATGTTTTTCCTTAAAAAATGATTTACCACGCACACTTGAAACTGGACGGCAGCATCATCGGCACAGTCAAACTTTCTGCAGGAATTTTCTACTTTATCTTTTATAGCTACTATTTTTGCTCTTATTTTTTATTCTGCCTTTTCTGTAAGCTGTTGTAAACTGTAATTTCCCTGTTGTGGGACTAATAAAGGTTTTTGTTATTCTTATATATCGCACAGCGATTATCAGCCGAAATATATCAGGATATGACTTTTGGTCCATGTCACCCAGCCCTAATATCAGATCTACAACAGTAACAGACAGTGAACTCACTCCAGTTTCTCCAGTCTACAGTCTGGACTCTCCAGAAAACCACACAGCTGCTTCACTCCTGAATCCTTCAGGTTGTTTCCACCCAGGTCCAGATGTTTCAGATGGGAGGGGTTGGACTTCAGAGCTGAGACCAGAGAATCACAGCTGATCTCTGACAAACTGCAGCTCTCCAACCTGAATAAAGAATAAAAGATAAAAAGATTGATGATCAATCAGATGTGTTGAGGTTTTAAATGTGTCCTCATCAATGTGTGTGTTGACCAGGAATGAAGCTCAACATTATACAGTTATTTAAATGAGTTTGTATTTGTCTTCATTTTGAGGAACAATAAAGTTTTACATCAAATACATTAAATTCACTTGGTGATTAAAATTTCTGTTAGATCGTTGACTGGTCGTTCATTTCTAAATGGATCTGAATCTGCTACCTGTTTACCTCAGATTGTGTTTACTTAAGCTCAATTAAATGCACTTTCATAACTGCATTCAGGTTAAAACTAATTCAGGAGTTTCCTAATCTAGTTAGGTGCTCATATATAGGCTACCTGGGCTGGGTAGGTGTATATGAGTACCAAACAAAATGAAACTCCTGAATTTTGATCATATGTTCTAACTGATCAAAAAATAATTGATGAATAAAACGTTATGTGGCATATTGCTGACTGTCTGTCCTGGTATTGTTATCCTGCAGAATTAATTTGGTTGGATGACTGACGTTATTCATTGTCAGGACTTCTCTGTGCATTTAAAGGAGGCTGTGTGTCTGTGTCGCTGAGTTGCAGCATGTGAGAGGCTCTGCAAACGGCTTTTAATGTTTGGTAACGCATGAGTACTCTGACGCGTTACTTTTATTCATAGGTAACGCTGTAACGTAACAGATTACTTTTAATTGATGGTAACGTAGTAACCTAACTAATTACTTTTCACAGTAACTCTACCTGACACTGTCACCCAGCCCTAATATCAGATCTATAACAGTAACAGACAGTGAACTCACCCCAGTTTCTCCAATCTACAGTCTGGACTCTCTAGAAAACCACACAGCTGCTTCACTCTTGAATCCTTCAGGTTGTTGTTACTCAGGTTCAGATGTTTCAGATGGGAGGGGTTGGACTTCAGAGCTGGTCCCAGAGAATCACAGCTGCTCTCTGACAAACTGCAGCTCATCAATCTGAATAAAGAATAAAAGATGAAATGATTGATGATCAATCAGATGTGTTGAGGTTTTAAATGTGTCCTCATCAATGTGTGTGTTGACCAGGAATGAATATGGAGTGAAATTAGTCTCAAAATGGTCACAAATGCATGTTCCATGATCCACACGTGAAACATGACATTCACAAATGTGTACCTAGCTATCTGAACGTGTGTGATTGTTTTGCAAATTCACAAATCAGATGGTTCAACTTCACAAAGCTCATTTTTTTCGTTTTCTAAAGACTTCCTGGCTTACGAGTGTCTAAGCCTACGCATACGGATCAGCAGATATGGACAGATCAGGTATATAAATGTAACGACTATCAATGCTAACGCTAATTGTGTTATGTCACAGTTAATGTAGAGCTACTATGTAGGTCTGTAAGAACATGTTAAGTACATCCCTTTGTCTAGGGTTTTGGCTCTGACCAAACTTTCTCTTCCGTTGTGTCCATTTTTGTTCCTCTTCAGAGTAAAATAAATAAAAATAGTATCAGCAAAATATTTACAGAATTAATATATGAACAAATGTACAAAACTAGAGATGGAAGAATATATTATATACATAGGAATGATAATAAGGTGATTATACAATATATATGGTTCTTTGGAACAAAAGGATTCATATTGATATCAGTTGTTGTTACATTTACCCATGAATGGAATCAGCAGCATTAGATACCGCCATCTATCCAAAACATTATCACAGAGTTTAGAACAAAGTATTAGTTTGCATTATTTACATTTATATTTGATTTATAAACTCACTTCAGACCAACTAGTCAGTGGTCCTGGTACTGTCTGTGGTTACACACTAACCGCTTTTAGCCTGTACCAAAGACTTATTGGACCAAAGATGTTTAAATGTTTAAAATAATTTGAAATTAAAAAGTAAATCAATCTGAATAAAGAATAAAAGATGAAATGACTGATGATCAATCAGATGTGTTGAGGTCTGAAATGTGTCCTGATCAATGAGCTGTTCTCTAAAATGACTAGAGTGACTTTGTCCTTGTGTTATTGTGGATCTTCATCATGTCAACTTTCTACCAGTGACGTGCAGTCAGGTTAGGCAGGTTAGGCAGTGCTTACCCTGAGTAAATTTCATTAAAAAAAAACAACAACGCATATTTTAAAATTTATTCTTAAAGTTCACATTCAAGTTATAAACAAAGAGCTTAGAATGCAATTTCAATTGTAAAAAGTAAATTTATGTCTAATTATTAAAACCGATCAAAAACCATGTCAAAAACCCAGACGTGAAGGCTTACGCGAACAGCAATTCACAACGTTGAACTACGCAAAGCAAGCAGTCTGGTTGCCATGAGAACGCGCAAGCAAGCCTTCCCGACGTGGCTTGCATGCATTCTCAAGGCCAGGGTAGGCTGTGCCCGATTTGCCTGTCCTCAGCACTGATTTTTCAATGCAACAAATTTTGAGGGTTGCGCATGCGTATTATATAATTTACGCGAAAGTATATGGGCGAGCATAGGCACTGATTATTGCCAATGCCAAATATGGCAATGCCTTACCAAGACAGGCTCTGGCGGGAGTGCGAGCCAATCATAGCCGCCAAGATGGAAAATTGTTACAATGTCGGATATAGCGCCTTCCGTACCATTGTAATCACCACACACCAGAGTTGGAGCATTTTAGCAAAAGTCAGAGATTCGAAAGCGATAATGTCGACCATTGTGCGTCTGAAAGGTTTTAATAAGTTGGATTACCAGCAGAAGTTGCTTGTCATCAAGCAGGGCAGGCCAACACCACCTCTTCCTGACCTCCATCAGCGTAAGGGGCAGAAAATCGTCCGCTCATTCAAGCCTGATTGGTACACCAGAAGAGAGTGGCTTTGCGGGTGTGATGTTAGCAACAGTCTCTTCTGCTTCCCTTGTCTGCTGTTCTCCAAAGATCGGGTCAGCGTGTGGGTATGTGCCGGCTACACCGACTTGAACAACCTGCCTGGTGCTTTAGCCAAACACGATCAATCCAGTGCACACATCCAACATCAGATTGCACTGAAAACATTTGGAAAATGCACTCCGATCAACCTTGGACGAGGCTAGTCGGCTGCAAGTGTCTGTGCATAATGCGAAGGTTCGGGAAAACCGTGAGATCCTGAAGGACTTGATTCGTGCCACTTGTTACCTTGCTAGGCAAGAGCTAGCTTTCAGGGGGAACGATGAAACCACCGAGTCGTCAAACCGTGGGAACTATGTGGAGCTGCTGAATACCTTTGCGGAGAAGGATGAGCGCCTAGAGATGCATTTGAAAACCTCTTCAGTGTTCAGTGGCACATCCAGCCGGATTCAGAACGACCTCATCACGGCTGTAAGTGACATCGTCTGCCAAGACATTCGAGCTGAGGTAAACGCTGCCCCGTTTGTGTCTGTTGAAGTGGATGAGACGACTGATGTTACCAACAAAGCTCAGCTCTCAGTCATATTGCGGTACGTCTGCCAAAGTAAGGTAAAAGAGGCATTTTTGGGGTTCACTGATGTCAGCAATGACCTTAGAGCTGCTGCTGTAACTGGCCACGTTTTATCTGTGCTGGGTGCCTACAACTGCACTGAAAAGCTGGTTGCGCGAACATACGATGGGGCTGCGGTGATGGCATCTGATCTGAATGGTGTTCAGGCGAAGGTGAGAGAAAAAGTTCCTCAAGCCATTTTCATCCACTGTTATGCGCACAAATTAAACCTTGTGCTTTCACAGTCTGCCAAATCCATCAGAGAGAGCAGGGTGTTTTTTCAGACTGTCGAGGGACTGGCATCGTTTTTTAGCAAGTCTGTTAAACGTACCCGGTTCTTGGATGAAGTGGTGAAGCGCCGCTTGCCCAGGGCCGCGCCCACTAGATGGAGCTCTCACTCAAGACTTGTCCAAACCATCAGCCTCCACTATGGGGATCTCCTGAGGATGTTCCACCTTCTCTGTGAGAATGACGATGAGTGGGACAATGACTCTCGCATGATGGCTGCGGGTTACGAAAGCTGGCTCTCAAAGGCTTCCACCTGTTTCCTTTTGATGACCTATGGAGAAGTCTTCAACGCTACTGATGCACTTTTTTCCATTATTCAAAACAAGTCGCTAGACATTGCGTTCTGCTGCCAGCGCATCAGTGACACCATGGCCGTTGTGAGTCGCCTGAGAGAGGACTTCGACTCATTTCACAGCAGATTTGAAGAGAGATGCCAACAGCTGGGCCTTCGTGATGCAGCCACGCGGGGTGATCAACCAATCAGAGACTGGAGGAGGATTCTGTTTTACAGCATCTTGGACAACATCTGCTCTCAAATGAAAACAAGGTTTGACCATTACGGAAAGCTGGCATTCATCGGTTTGGTCGACACGCGCAAATTCGAGCACATGTCAAGATGTTTTGATGATGGATTACTGAAGAGCCTGTCCGAGGCATACTCCAGGTACTTTGATTTTGTCAGGTTGAAAGCCGATTTGACGGGACTGTACAACTCACAAGTGATTCGTCAGACGTGCGCATCACCTGCTCAGCTCCTTGATTTTCTGCACGCCAATGATTTGGTGGTGACTGTGCCAGAAGCATCCAAGCTCCTCTCTCTCGTTCTGACACTTCCTGCTACAACGGCCTCAGTGGAGCGATCCTTTTCAGCCCTGAAGAGAATCAAGACCTACAGCCGAAACCGGACTGGAGAAGAGCGCCTGTCATCCTTGGCCCTCTTTTCCATTGAGTCTGCGCATCTCATGAGGCTGCAGAAGGACCGAGAGACGTTCTACAATGACGTCATCGAGAAATTCGTGGAAAAAGACAGGCGCAACTTCATCTTTAAATGAAGGTAAGCAGCTGATTTTACAAATCTGTGTTCATTTCGGTGCTAAATTAATTGTGCCTTGTTTTTTATTCATCCACCTAATTCTGTAAATGTTTTACAGAATGCTGCTCTGCTAGAGTGACCATTAGGCTACTGTACCAGAGAAGGCCCCCTCCCTCACTGAGAAGACATCCCAAAGCCACACACACTGTTTTTTTTTACTCTAATTAGTTCAATATGCAATCAATTTCATTGTTAATTTGTTCAAACCTATACAGCCTGCATTCATAGGCAAGTGCTGTTCCTTAATGCACTTTTACAGTAGTGTTGCCTAACCTATGTAGGCCTATTTTGCAAGTTCACAATTGTTCATTTATTTATTGTTCATTTTTACAAATCTATACAGCCTGCATTCATTGGCAGGTGCTGTTCTTTAATGCACTTTTACAGTAGTGTTGCCAACAACTTATGTAGGCCTTGCAAGTTCTTAATGCTTTATACAGTATATTGTTCAGTTTTACATGTTTATGAGTAGTTGATTAATGGTGGTGTGTACATAAGTTAAAATGTCACAATAAATTTCATGTTTTTGAAGAAATATTCTTGTATTTTCTTCACATTCCCCTTTTTAAAGATGTACTGAAGCTGTAGTCATCAATTAGGCTTTCTCAGCTTCTGTAGGATGTGCATAGTGGCCTCATTGTGAAATGAGAACAGTTACACTGTAAAATTCTTAAGTGGTAGTATTACCATGAAAATATATTAATATTTGTAAGTGTACGGTCGGAATTTACATATGTGAGTGGCCACTGCCTACCCTGCCACAGACCTCACCGCACGTCACTGCCTTCTACAGACATCATCCAAATGTCAGCACAACATTCAGACAACTATTCATGTCAACACAGATCAATAAGATGCTGCTGACCTCATTACAGGATCAATATCTCCTCCTCACACATGTTGGACTACAAACTGTTGATTAGTTCTTTGATTCCAGGACCTTCTTCTTCCTGGATTTGTTGTCTCAGGAGGTTTGTGTCATTCAAATGTTAAAGGACGAAATGTCACTTTTATAACGTATGCAACTCTAACAATATAGGTTACTTTAATAAATGACCACAGCTCTACTTTAAATGCAATAATCCTCCTCCTCAGGTATTTATTTACTAAATGAAATAAAATGTAAAGGTTTTGATTGTCCAGTAAAAATAAAATGAGAGGTCAGTGTCAGAAACTGGGGCATCTAAGTCATCTCTGGCTGCAAAATAGAATCAGAGACTTCCCCATTATCATTGGTCTATGCGTGCAGTCATAACTTGGTGGAAGACTTATGGACATGAGAAGAAAAAGAAAACTCCTCCTCTGTAGGATGCTGCAGTCGCCATATATCAACCATATTCCTTGTTTTCATGAAATCATTCAGAATTCCTACTGAAGATATAGCAGGGGGTGGTTTTGTAGAAAGTCTATGTGGGACCGGGTCAAGATGACAATTAAAATCACCCCCATCAGGACTTTTCCCAACCAGAAGCCGTGGGTGGATGGATCTGTCTGCGACGCTCTGCGTTCCCGCACCGCTGCCTACAACTCCGGACTCGCCTCTGGGAACATGGAGGAATACAAGTCGGCCTCTTCCAGTGCTCACAGAGCGATGAAAGAGGCTAAACACCGCTACGGCCAAAGACTGGAGAAACTGATGGGACAGTATGATTCCAGGGGACTGTGGCAGGGACTACAAACAATCACGGACTACAAAGCAGCGTGCCGACGCCTCTCTGGCTGAACAACTCAACACCTTTTTTGCTTTGAGTCGGGAAAGTGGAGGACACACTTACTGTGACGGAGCGCGACGTGAGGAGGGTGTTTAAAAGTGTTAACACCAGGAAAGCAGCTGGACCAGACACTGTGCATTGTACTATGTATAAGTATCTATCTGTTAGCTATAAACTATCAAACGGTGTGTTCCCATAGCATTGCTAACGTTGTAAACTGGGGGGTCAGTATTAGTGTCTTTATTGACGTTTGAACGATACACAAGCCTCCAGTCACTAGGTGGCAGCAGAGCTCAAACTGATCAACAGCTGTGTTGCCAGATCTCGCGAGACAAATAATCAACCAGGCCTGTGATAACAAGCCCACGGTACACGGTTTCTTTATGTTTTCTCTCCCCTGAGATTTCTTCCCGTATTTCAATCACTTTGTCCCGGGCATTTGTTCCTCAAAAACTCTCCTAAAGCCTACCATCATCCACGCGGATTTTCAGTTAAACATCCTAACTAGAAACAAACAGATTGCCCTGCTCTGCCTCTGATTGGCTCGTACTCGTTACCATCTGGGTCAGAGCCAATTAGAAGCAGGATGGAGGTGGAGACAAGCAAGACCAACTCCTACGTTTAAATAACATAATGAAAATATCTGCTTGACAACTTATTATGGATCTGGGAACAAGCCCAAATAAGCAACTACACTTTAGAAACGAGCCCCAAGAAAACGTGACCCGTGACGACCAATATTTGTTAGAGACTTTACAGGAAAACAAACCCAAAGTCACTTATAATAAGCTGACTTGGCAACGCTGTCAACAGGCTGCCTGTTCAACCCAGTAGAAGAAGAAGACAGGAACACAGGTGTAAAGCTGATGGAGGGTATCAGAGGGTATTTATCTTTAGAGCTGTGATTCAACAGCAGAAAGATGGGTAAACAATCGCCGGCATCATGAACGTTAAATCTTCACAACACAAACACTCCATAGAGGGACAAGTAAGAACATTGTCACAGTGTTTAAGATTGTGTATCCTGAATATAAGTACATTTAATCGTGGTGTTTAAACTTGTACATCTCACATGAGTGTGAGCTGGGTGACATTTTCACTGGGTCGGAGCGATCAACCTATTGTTCAGCGCGAACGTTTTTTTTTCTCTTACCTCTTCTTCTTTTGTTGTTATTGTTGCTGTTTATCTACTTTTTCTGGTTCCTTTTAAAGGATTAGTGAACATAACCAAGTTGTTATACGTGGGGAGGGTTATCTGTGTTTATTAGATCACAGGGGGTAGGGTGGGATACGGGTTTAGTGTTGTTATGAGTGTTTTATTGCTTTCTTGGTTGTTTTCAGGTGCATGTGTAATGGTAAAAAAATGAATGATGAATATTCTGAAAACTTATGTTAAAATGCTGTATAACAGTAAGCAAAAGAATACTTTAGTTCATGAAAGTGCATGGTTAAAAATCACATCACAAGTAATGATAAAGGTATAAAGAAAAAGGTGAAATTCACTGTGATCTGCTGATCGAGTGTTATCTGCTACTCTGGTCTCCTAGCCAAACGAGTATAGAGTGAGCTATGTTAATATATTAATGGTTTGTTAATTTGTGATAATTTGTGTTTAAAACATAATTTATCTCGCATATTATTTTGGGGAAACTGATGAATGTTTCTTCTTTGTTGTGTATTGAAAGCTAAACTCTCAGTGTTCGGGGTTCGATTGCTTTTGCCTGAGCTAAAGTAGTAGAGGGGAAGATCGCGTTTTCGCTCATCCATTATAACACTGGACTTGAGTGAAACAACATCGTGTCTGTGTTTCATTTATTATTCCCCTTTACAGGTAAGAAAAGTAAACACTATCGGTTTCATGATGTGTTTTCTATGTTTTCTGTGTTCCAAGAGATGAGTCAGAAGTGAAATACTGGTGTTTGAAGTAACTTTGAGAGCTAATATGTTTTGTTTTCCTTGAGTGTTACACCTGTTGTAGCTTCTTTGCTAGTCCCCTCGTGTAGCGCGGGTGATGTTGCTTCAGAGGTGAAGTTGTTCTGGTTACGTGCAATGTTCTACATGTAATAAGGATACTTAATGATGAATGTGATACACTTTGTTTCTTATACACTTTTCATTATATTTGAACTGAAGCAGATTTAAAACATGATTTATTTGTATAACTTAGAAACCTTCAGACATAACAGTTGTTATGATAGTTGCTGATTTGATGGTAATGTAATGTTGATGAAATTGTGAATTTCTGAAAATATCCATTATAACACTGGACTTGAGTGAAACAACATCGTGTCTGTGTTTCATTTATTATTCCCCTTTTTTCCCACAGGAAAGGCACACGGTTTCAACAGGGCCATGCCATAATAAATAGATATTAATTTAGATCTTAAGATAATTTCTTGGAATGTTAGAGGCCTAAGGAAACTAGTAAAAGTAAAGCAAGTTATGAATAGGCTCAAACAATACCATCCAAAAATAGTTTTTTTTTACAAGAAACGCATTTGCTTTCTAGTGAAATAGGATGTTTAAAGAAAAGATGGCCAGGCCAAGTAATCTCATGTTCTTTTTCATCTCATGCCAGGGGAGTTGCAGTGCTTGTTCATAAGTCTGTTCCTCTCTGTATAAAAAAGAGCGTTTTGGATCCAGTCGGCAGATTCATTATTATACAAGCTTCGTTAAGAAACCAGGATTTGATCCTTGTGAATATATATGGCCCTAATAATGACGACCCCAATTTTTATAATAATGTTTTTAATAATTTCGTCTCTACAGGGTGCCATAATAATTGGGGGTGACTTTAACTGCACCCTTGACCCAAAACTTGACCGCTCCTCAGGCATAGATCTAACCCATGCAAGGGGTAGGAAAATAATTCATCAGTTTATGCATGAGCTAAATCTACTTGATATTTGGAGAGTACAAAATCCTACAAAGAAAGAGTACTCTTGCTATTCAGCTACATATAATACTTACAGCCGCATAGATTACTTTCTTATGTCCAGATTGCTTGCTCTTAATGTTAGTGGTTGGTTGCACATACAAGAGTATTCTTATTTCCAATCATGCTCTACTTCTGCTCAGCTACTCAGCTCCAACTGCTGTCAAAGGAAAAACCCTTTGGCGCCTGAAGCCACAGTGGCTACAAAATTCCAATTTCCTTGACTACGTTGGGCAAAATATTGATGACTATTTTCAACTTAATACAACAGAAACTTCTGCCTCAATAAGATGGGAGGCTTTCAAAGCTTTCATTAGGGGACAAATCATGGGATACACAAGAAACACATCAAATAAACAATATTTAGAGATACTGAAATTGGAAAGCGATATAAAGGAACTTGAATTGGGAATAATTAATGATAATAGTAGAGAAAAACAACGGAAATTAACAATTCTAAAAGCAAAGTATAACAATTTATCTATCAATAAAGCCATGGCAGGCTTAATTAGACTGAAACAGACCTACTATGATCAGGGAGAGAAGGCAGGGAAATTACTTGCATGGCGCTTAAAAACACAACAAAATGAAAGAAATGTCAAAGAGATTGTGACTGTTAATGGAGATAAATCATCGGACTCGCAAGTAATTAATACACTTTTTGAATCATATTACACTCAGTTATACTCATCGGAGTGCTCTGCTACCAATGAATCTTTCCAAGATTTTTTTGGTCAGCTAACACTCACCCCACATAGTGAAGAAGCTAAAGCTTACTTAGACTCCCCCATCACTTTAGCTGAAATCTCTGATGCAATTGATAAAATGAAAGGGGGAAAGGCCCCTGGCCCAGATGGGCTACCCATTGATATTTACAAAATCTATAAAAACAAACTTCTGTTACCGCTGTTAGATATGTTCGTAGACAGCTTTAAATCTGGCAAACTTCCACCTTCTCTCTGTAATGCGCTCATAATTTTGATATTGAAACCTGAAAAATCTCCAACGAATTCGAGTCCTATCTTCCAATTTCATTGATTAACGCTGACGCTAAAATAATGGCACGAAAGCTTGAAAGATACCTGCCATCTCTCTCTGACCCAGACCAAAATGGATTTGTTAAGGGACGACAAGCTTTCCACTGTGTCCGCAGGGTTCTCAATATTATCTATGCAAAGACAGAAAATCCAGATACAGCAGTGCTCTCGTTGGACGCAGAGAAAGCGTTTGATCGAGTTGAGCATCGATATCTCCACGAAGTACTTGCACGTTTCGGCTTTGGTAAATACTTTTCTAATTGGGTTCAAGTCTTATACAATAATTCGGTTGCGTCAGTATTAACCAACAACATCATATCTAAACCGTTCAAACTCTCAAGAGGCACACGCCAAGGATGTCCCCTTTCACCTCTTCTGTTCGTGATGGCAATTGAACCTTTGGCCATTGCCATTAGGAGTAATCAGAATATTGTTGGCATTAAAATAAATGAGATTGATAATAAAATAGGCTTATTTGTGGATGATATTGTGTTTTTTATATCTCAGTTAGAACAGTCACTACGCCACTTGTCTAATACCATTACTTCTTTTTATAAACTTTCCGGTTATAAAATCAATGAATCCAAATCTGCTATCCTTTTCCTTAAGCATTCTGAAAGATTAAATCCTCCAGTTCAAACACCATTCAAAATAGTAAGCGACAGCTTTACTTATCTTGGTATTAGAATCACCCCTAAAATTGAAGATTTAGTAGCGACAAATTATAATCCAGTAACTGACTCGGTTTCTGAATCTATTAATAGATGGTCCATGTTACCAATTTCCATGATAGGGCATATCAATATACTTACAATGAATGTTCTTCCGTGAATGAATGTTTCTTTACCTCTTCCATTCCATTCCTCTTGGCCCTCCTATTCACTTTTTCTCAAAGATGAGAAGCATGTTTTGTAACTTCATTTGGAACAACAGACGGGCTAGACTTCACCTATCTTTGCTATATCTCCCCTATGATAGAGGAGGCTTGAACTTCCCGAACCTCCAATGGTATTATTGGGCTGCCCAACTTACTACTGCCTCTTACTGGTTCTCACAAGAAACCCCACATTCCTGGATGAGTATGGAAAGGCATATGACATCCCCTCTGCCACTTAGTTCATACTTATATTCAGCTACATTAAAAGAACTAAAGATATCAACACATAATCCCTTTGTTAAAAACTCAATCATGGTATGGTATGAGGCTCATAAACATGCTGATGGGATACCCGCCCTATCTCAATTTACACCAATCTGGGGAAACAGCGCATTTACACCTGGCAAACAAGACCTGGGCTTCAAAATTTGGTCAAACAAAGGCTTAAGTAAAATTGCAGATTTATTCAATAGTAACACTCTTATGTTGTTTGAAGATTTGAGACAAAAGTATGACATCCAACCAAAACACTTTTTTAAATACCTGCAGATAAGAAGTTTCATAGTTAAGATACAGAAATCTCTATCCTTACCTATTCTTAGTTGTATAGAAAAAATAGCAACAAATCAACACCTTAAGAGGGGATTGACGGCAAGCTTCTATGCAGTAATCATGGGTAGATCAAAGGTTTCCTCAGAAAGTAAAAGGTGGCATGGTGTGAAGATTTAAACTCTGCAATCTCAACTGAGGACTGGCAGAAGATTTGTTTAAAATCTCAAACACAAACAATAAATACTCATTTTAAATTACTTCAGTATAAGTGGATAATGAGAACATATGTCACACCAATTCACCTAAATAAATTTAACCCCAACAATCCCGATACATGTTATAAATGTGGTAGGAAGGGCACATTATATCATTGTCTATGGGAATGCCCACAAATCCAGGCTTTCTGGAGAGAAGTGATGGATATGATTTTGCATGTTACAGGTATAAAACTATTACTAGATGCCAAACTATGCATCCTTGGTATCTTTCCTGTAAATCATAGTCTTACCAAGGCAAATAAATCTATGATCACTTTTTGTATCTTACAAGCTAAATATACCATAGCCAAATACTGGAAGTCCTTAATCAAACCAAGTGTCAGTGTCTGGCTTACAGGACTGTCAGACTCTCTTGCACTGGAAAAACTTACATTTACCCTAAAGGGTAAATATTTCATCTTTCAAAATATGTGGAGATCTTTTATGGTGTTCTTAGAGGGGAGGAAAGCATTGGGGGCATGCTTTCCGTGTATGGTAACCATGAACAAATGAGTATTGTTACAGTATATGTCTGTTAGTCCTTGCTCAGCCTTATTTGATCTGCTTTTTTCTCCAGGATAACTGTGGGATAAGTTAACTTCTGGACCTCCGGGGACTCTTAAAGTTGATTTAGGTTTTGAATTATGTTAAATGCTACATGCTACAGCCCTATCTAGTTTATGCTTATTCTATTGAGAAGACTATTGAAGACTAGCCCTACTGCGATCGTTTTGCTTTGCACCTGTATTATTTGTTGTAGGGTTTTTTTTTTGTTGGTTTTTTTGGGTTTTTTTTCCTGCTTTGTTATCCTTTTTTTTTCTTATAAAAAACTAATAAAAATAAAATAAAAAAAAGAACTGTGTTCATGTGCATAGATCACCTTTTTACTAAATATGAAGCCACTGGTCTAATTCTAGGCTCAGTTTGTCAGTCCCCTGTCAATTTCCATGGATTGATAACAGGCACCTTCAGCATCAGCATCAGGTCAACAGGTATCACCAACAGGCCGCTCATTTTATGAGCACATCATTGACTTTCCTTCTCTAGTCCCATGCTCTAGTCATGTCCCATCATGTCACGTCTTTTACGTCTTGTCATCCGTGGAGGTTAAAAAAGGAACCAGCCTGTTTTTACATTGTAAGGAGTAGAAAGTACACATATTTGTGTACAAATGTAGTAAAAGTAAAAAGTCATCAGAAAAAGAAATACTCAAGTAAAGTACAGATACCTGAAAAATCTACTTAAGTACAGTGTTGAAAAGGCTGTCTATTATCGAAAAGAGAGTGGCTCATTACTGGCCACTAGAGGGCGCACTATTGCTGTTCTGCCTAGCAACAGGAACCAGTTTGGATTGGTTTGCTTAACCAGTAGCAGAAAAGGAGAGAGGACTAAAAGGTCACTAAACGGTGTTGCTGGCAGTTTTTTTCAGTTGTTTTTTCCTGTGTTCCAGATCTAGTTTTTTTCTGTTTAAGAGAGATGTGTGCGTCCATTTGTCCTGTAAGTAGATTTCAGTTTATATTAATAATCCATATCTTTTGGATTGCAATTGTTTTAAGTTAAATAATAAGCAGTGTGTTAAGGTGGTAAACTTTTATGTTATCATTGATTATCAACCCTTTGCGGTATGAAGATGTTAATAATAGTGTGATTTTCACTCTGTTTGTTCTGTGTACATCCTAGAAACCACACACACACACAAGTCCCTGTAAGAGCGAAGAACCTAATTAGATATTAAAGAACTCTTTCTGCACTCCACGGCCTGGTTATTGAGACCCACCCGAGCCCTGACCGGACTCTCCACAGCAATTCGTACTCTCCAACCACCCTACACCCTAACATCTATTTTTCATTGGTCCTTCGAGCCGGATCGACGGATTACTGTGGGAAGATGCCTAACCCAGAGCCAGAGGATGCGATTTCCCGACCGCCAAGGCAGAAAGCAGTTCCCTCTTACCTGTCGGATTACGATTTAACTGGACCAGGATCCCAGAATGGGGCCCAGAGCCAGGTTCCCCAAGACACAGGAGAAGATGAGCGTGTCCAGTCGGCAGCAGAAGCACGCTCTGGTGCCACATCGCCTCTCAGCCAAAGCCCCGCACCAGACCGAAACGTGGTGGATGAGGAGTGGGAACAGATGTAGAAGGAGATGCGGGATGATCAGAGCCACCCCCCCAGCCAAGCACTAGATCCACCCACCAGGTGGCAGCAGCTCAGCCGAGAGAATGCAGCCCTGAAACACCAGGCAAGCCAGGTACCTGAGCTCATTGCAGCATTAAAGGAGATGAAGCAAGCCAATACCGACCTCCGCCAACAGATGAATAATCTGGTGAGTGAGATCAGGAACACACCCAGGCCAGCTACGTCACATGCACCTTTGCATCCACGCCCACCACCAAGCTCAGACACCCGTGGGCGGGAGAGTTATCATCCAACACCAGCCTATATGCCATATAGAGGATATCCTGCCGACCCCAGGGAAGCATACTACCCCCCACCCAAGCCTAGTGACATGTTAGCAGAGGATCTCTCCCACCTCAACGTATCACAGCGGGTACCAGTGGACCTTCACTACCCACCATACTCTTCTGTCCCTCCTCAAGCAAGCCACCCCAGGGCAGATCAGTACGGCCAGAGAACCCCACCCAGGCCAGCCTATAACCCCTATGATCCACGATATGGTTATGCTGACAGAGCAGACGACGGCTACACCCCATATCATCCACACGCAGACCTGTCATTCACTCAAGAGCATACTTACCGAGGGCCTAAGCCATCTATTCCACCTCTGATGTCACCAGACCCCAGAGAGTTTTCAAAGATGAAGATTGCACTGGAGAATATCCTCCCGAGAGACGCCACCGAGCGATTCAAGTTCCAAATCCTCACAGATCACCTCAGGTGTGAAGAGGCCTCGCTTGTGGCAGACTCATACAGCAACTCCAGGCAGCCTTACACAGACACGATGACGGCCCTCACCAAGATGTATGGGCAGCCACACAAGCTAGCTGTACAACGCATCACAGAGTTGATGGATGGTCCAGATGTCCGTAGTGGTGATGTGAAAGCTTTTCGTCTGTTTGCTCTTCGTGTACGCTCTCTGGTAGGCATGCTGGAGCAGCTGGGGTCAAGAGGTCACATGGAGCTGCAATGTGGATCTCATGTATCCAGGCTACTCGGGAAACTACCCCATGACCTCACCGCCAGCTTTAAGAGATTCATCCACCCCATGAGAGTAGCTATTCCCACACTCACTGACTTGGCTGAATGGCTGGAATACGAGCTTGAGGTACAAGAGGACAGTGGAAAGGGTGCCAGCTATAGAAGAGAGGAGTCCTCTACCAGAAAGAAAGAGAACCGGAGAGACTCCAAGCCCACCAGCAAACCCACCACAATCCTCCTCGGCACAGGTAAAGCAGCAGAGCCAAGCACTCCTACCCCTCCATCAGCATCAGCCTCTCCAGCCCACAGCCTCAGCAAGGAGGAGAGGGGAACAGCTTACTGTCCATATTGTGACAACAACAACCACTACCTGAACAACTGCACCAACTTCAAGCAGCTGAACAGAGAGCAGAAGGAGGTGTGGATCAGAAGCAACAACAAATGCTGGCGTTGTGGTCGTGGCCACCAGGCAGCCAAGTGCACCCTGAAAGCCCCCTGCAAGACATGCAACAGGAAACATCTGCTTGTGCTACACGAGGTGAATGAGAGAGCAGAGGTTGAAGCACCAGAGACAGCTGCAGCTGAGAACTGTCTTGTGAACACCGCCAGCAGAGTTCTGTATGTCGACCGCCCCACCTACAACTGTAAGGTGCTCCTAAAGATCAGCAAGGTTACCATAAGGAGGGGCAACCGATCACTGGAGGCGTATGCTGTTCTAGATGATGGCTCAGAGCGAACCATCCTTCTTCATGCTGCAGCCAAGAAATTGGGTCTGAAAGGCAAGCCAGAAGAACTAGCCCTGCGCACTGTCAGACAGGAGTTGCAGGTGCTACACGGGGAGGCTGTGTCCTTCACCATATCTCCCATTGATGATCCCGAGAAGCAGTTTAAGATCCAGAGTGCATTCACTGCTAAACAGCTGGGACTGGCAGAGCACACCCATCCCACCGCTACACTGCAGAAGAAGTACAGGCACTTAGCTGGGTTGCCTCTACCGACTCTGGATAGAGTTCAGCTGGTGTTGCTGATCGGCTCTGACTGCACTCACCTTATCACACCAATAGAGCCTGTTCGGTTTGGCCCTCCTGGTGGACCAGCCGCCGTGAGGACGCTCCTGGGATGGACTCTACAAGGCCCAGCACAAGACATGAAGCTCAGCCTTAATGCACCACAATGTCTCTTCACCTCCACATTGTCCCCACTCGACCTCTTCACTCATGTGGAGAAACTGTGGCAGATGGATGTACTTCCTTATCGCAGTGAGAAGCTGGCTACAAGATCCCGCCAAGACCATGAAGCCATTCATCTCCTCCAGGAGCAGACCATCAGAGTGAATGTCAACGGCATCGAGCGCTACGCCACACCCCTCCTGCGAGTTAAGAACATGCCTCAGCTACACGCTCCACCCGAAGCTGTTTTACCTCAGCTTAGGAGCATCGAGAGGAGGTTATCAAAAGACGCAGAGCAAGCCACTGCCTATCAAGCAGAGATCGACAAACTGGTAGATGCAGGCTATGTTGTGAAGATGGAGCCAGATCAGGTGGAAACCACGGAGGAGTCCTGGTATATACCACACCATATAGTCCAACACAATGGGAAGAACCGTGTGGTGTACAACTGCTCCTTCCAGTATCAAGGACACAACCTGAACGAGCTCCTTCTGCCAGGTCCTCCCTTAGGCCCCTCATTGCTTGCTGTGCTTCTCCGCTTCCGAGAGCATGCCCTCGCCTTCAGCAGCGACATCCGCGGCATGTTCCACCAAGTACGGCTGCTCCAGACAGACAAACCACTGCTGAGGTTCCTGTGGAGAGACCTGAGGCCAGAAACCCCACCAAGTGTGTATGAGTGGCAAGTCCTCCCCTTCGGGACCACCTGCAGTCCCTGCTGTGCAACCTTTGCACTGCAGAAGCACGTGCGGGACCACAGCCAGCCAGAAGAGGACGTGCGAGTCATCGTAGAGAAGTCATTCTACGTAGACAACTGTCTACACAGCTTAACATCAAGAGAAGCTGCTAGAGCTCTGGTGGACAAACTGTGCCATCTTCTGGCCGAAGGAGGATTTGAGCTGAGGCAGTGGGCCAGCAACGACCCGTCCATCATCACCCATCTCCCTTCTGAAGCCAGGTCAGATACCTGCGAACTGTGGCTCAGCTATGGTCGGCCAGATGTCCAGGAGTCAGCCCTCGGACTACACTGGCATTGCCAGACAGACACCCTGTCCTACAAGCATCGCATGGTGGATTGCTCAGTGGTCACGATGAGGAACATATATAAAGTTCTCGCCAGCCAATATGACCCTCTCGGTTACATAATACCTTACACCACCAGAGCAAAGGTCCTTGTTCAGTGCTTGTGGAACAAGAAGAGAGATTGGGACGACCCGCAGCTCCCGGACGACCTGCTGCATTCCTGGCGCTCGTGGGAGGCGGAGCTTGAACACCTGCCGAAGGTAACCCTGCCCAGGTGCTACTCCAGCGATGATATGGACCACCCCTGCAGTGTGAGAGATATCCATGTGTTCAGCGACGCATCAGAGCAGGCGTATGGAGCTGTGGCCTATCTAAGGACTGAGAACCCACAGGGCAAGGTCGAGGTTTCCTTCCTTGCTGCACGGTCCCGTGTGGCCCCCAAGAAACAGCAGTCCATCCCTCGTCTGGAGTTGTGTGCAGCCCTCACTGGCGCGCAGCTCTCCAAGGCCATTACCACAGAGCTGACCCTCCCCATCCGTAGCCTCACTCTATGGTCCGACTCATCAACGGTTCTCACCTGGTTGTAATCAGATTCATGTCGCTACAAAGTTTTTGTAGGAACGCGTGTCGCGGAAATCCAAGAGCTGACAGGATCTGCTACGTGGCGATATGTGCCAACAGGAGACAACCCAGCGGATGACATCACTCGAGGTCTCCCTCTCCAGGACCTAGCTGATGGTGGCAGGTGGACCCATGGCCCAACATTCCTGAAGCAGCAGCCAGAGGATTGGCCAAAGCCCCCATGTTCCCCTCCGGATGAGCCAGAGAGTGAGGTGAGGCAATCTGCTATGGCTGTGCTGTTGACTACAGTTTCAACTGTGCCATATCCACAACAGCATCAGACCCTGAGGGACTACCTGGGGGTCACTGCCCACCAGCTGCATGGGCCGGCCAACCCTTCAACTCCTGTGACCGCCGATGACTATGCTGCTGCTGAACTGGAGGCCTTGAAACAGGCGCAGAGAGACTTATTCCCAGAAGAGTCTGCTCTGCTAACTGCGAGCAAACCAGTAGCAAAATCCAGCCGCCTCATGTCACTGGCTCCAGAGCTCGACGAGGCAACAGGGCTTATCACAGTGGGAGGCCGTCTCCGCCGCTGCAGCGACCTCACAGCAGACACAATACACCCCATTGTCCTCGATCCCCAGCACCCTCTGACCAAGCTGATCATACAGGACTATGATATCAAGCTGCATCATCCAGGGCCGGAGAGAGTGTTCGCAGAGATTAGGAGGAGGTATTGGATACTGCGAGGGCGTGAAGCAGTGCGTCGACACCAAAGGAAGTGCACGGAGTGTAGAAAGTGGAGAGGGAGACCTGATCCACCCAAGATGGCTGACCTTCCCCTAGCTAGACAGCGCACCTTTGAGCCTGCCTTCTACTCGACCGGCGTCGACTGCTTTGGGCCATATGTCATCAAGATTGGTCGCAGGAATGAGAAGAGGTGGGGGATACTATTCAAATGCATGACAACCCGGGCAGTTCATGTAGATCTTCTCAGCAGTATGGACACTGACGCGTTCCTGATGGCTCTGAGACGCTTCATCGCCCGGCGGGGAAAGCCTCATGAGCTCCTGTGTGACCAAGGCACAAACTTCAGAGGAGGAGAAAGAGAGCTGCGGCAGACTTTCGAATCCCTCCAACCCGAGCTCCAAACTCAACTCGCCAGCCAGCAGATCCGATTTGCTTTCAACCCTCCAGGATCACCGCACTTTGGAGGATGCTGGGAGAGGGAGATTCGTTCTCTCAAGGCTGCACTTCAAGTCACTATCGGGGCCCAGACAGTTACAGAAGAAGTGTTGCGCACTGTTCTTACCGAGATTGAAGGAATCTTAAATTCCAAACCGCTTGGATATGTCTCATCAGACATTGCGGACCCTGACCCCATCACCCCCAACTGTCTCCTCATGGGGCGGCGTGATGCCTTCCTGCCCCAGGTTGCCTATGAGGGCCCAGAGATCCTAGGTCGGCGGAGATGGCGACATAGCCAAATACTGGCTGACCAGTTTTGGAAGCATTTCCTCAAACATTACCTCCCTGGCCTCCAGGCCCGGCAGAAATGGCGGACGGAAGCTGTGGACTTGCAAGTGGGAAATGTTGTTATGATTGTTGACAACCAGTTGCCCCGGGCCCTCTGGCCTGTGGGAAAGATCACTCAAGTCTTCCCTGGAGCTGACAACCGTGTTCGGTCTGCCGAGGTGTTGGTGAAGGACAGAACGTACACTCGACCCGTGGCAAGACTTATAAGTCTCCCTGCTCTTCCTGAAGAGGAATAGAGGCCTTTCCAGTGGTTCGAATTCACTTCCTGAATTCGGGGGCGGCTGTTGAAAAGGCTGTCTATTATCGAAAAGAGAGTGGCTCATTACTGGCCACTAGAGGGCGCACTATTGCTGTTCTGCCTAGCAACAGGAACCAGTTTGGATTGGTTTGCTTAACCAGTAGCAGAAAAGGAGAGAGGACTAAAAGGTCACTAAACGGTGTTGCTGGCAGTTTTTTTCAGTCGTTTTTTCCTGTGTTCCAGATCTAGTTTTTTTCTGTTTAAGAGAGATGTGTGCGTCCATTTGTCCTGTAAGTAGATTTCAGTTTATATTAATAATCCATATCTTTTGGATTGTAATTGTTTTAAGTTAAATAATAAGCAGTGTGTTAAGGTGGTAAACTTTTATGTTATCATTGATTATCAACCCTTTGCGGTATGAAGATGTTAATAATAGTGTGATTTTCACTCTGTTTGTTCTGTGTACATCCTAGAAACCACACACACACACAAGTCCCTGTAAGAGCGAAGAACCTAATTAGATATTAAAGAACTCTTTCTGCACTCCACGGCCTGGTTATTGAGAACCACCCGAGCCCTGACCGGACTCTCCACAGCGATTCGTACTCTCCAACCACCCTACACCCTAACATCTATTTTTCATACAGTAACAAAGTATTTGTACTTGGTTACTTCCCACCTCTGGTGATCACGTTATCACTTCCTGTTCAACCACAGGAACAAGCTGTTCCAGCTGATGAATGAATGAATGAACACTTCTACTTTACCAGTTGTGGGCTCATTGTATTGATGGAGACACAACAGCAAATAAAAAGGCACTCTCTCCAGAGGGGCAGCTCAGCTACTAAGGGCAAACGGGCTGTTTCCAGAGCAACAATAGCCCGTACCTGTGCACGTCTGATGACTAAGGAGATACGTGCTGATGTTCAGGAACATGATGCTCCTTCATTTAAACTCTTTGAGCTCCTTTTCTATCTGACAGTCCTGACAAGAGAACTCATCTAAACTGGATCTCCATTCTTCAGAAGCCTGAGAAGAAAATAAATGAAAACTCACATCAGAGTCTCCAGTTTACAGTTTGGACTCTCCAGTCCAGCAGACAGATGCTTCACTCCTGAATCCTCCAGGTTGTTGTAATTCAGGTCCAGATGTTTCAGATGGGAGGGGTTGGACTTCAGAGCTGAGGCCACGACTTCACAGTGACTCTCTGAGAGTCCACAGTTAATAAATCTGTCATGAGACAAATAAATAAAACCTGTTATAACGGAAGAAGACATTTCTATGAACATGATGGGTTTGATGAGTGGACAGTTGGACACATCCTGTTGGACATTTTGTCTCCACATCAGTAGTTCTGCTCATCTTCTCTGACTGTGTTTGACAGGAAACAATCATTCTCATCATCTCTCTCAGACCTTTGTTTAGTTGAATGTGCAGATGAACAGAATAAAACAAACCTGTCCTGCTGAACTTAAAACTGTAGAAATGAATAGAAAACAATAGAAAGCAGAACATTCCTCTTGTAATAGTGCAATAAGAAAAGTGCAAACAGAAAGTGTGAGGAAAAGTTGTTGCTTTGTTGTCTTCTGGTATCTTCTTCTCAAGCAACAGTACCTCGACCAATGAGATGAGAGGGATTCCTGCTGTCAGCTCATTGGTCACAGAGCAGGAGACGGCCTGGGAATAATTTTACCGTAAATGTTCATATAAAGCGTCCTGTTATTCATTCATTCCATTGACATTTTACACTATTTTGGATTCTCTCTGTAATACAGGACAAAGTGTGTCCTGTTTCAGCTCAATACGGGACGCCTACTTTTGTTTCTAAATACGGGACGATTCTGTTTTTCAAGGGACGGTTGGCAACCCTAATCTGATCCCATCATGAGGACATCTGGATGAGACAAACATCTGGACTGTCTTCACTGTTTAATGGACTCTGGATCTTTTGACCGAGTTCAGCTCAGTGAACAGTTCCAGTTGGAAAGATGATCTCTGCTGTGGACCTGCTGCCGTCAGCTTCAGTCCACAAGTGGAACATTTAGTCTTTAGTCCAACACAAATGAAAGCCATCACTTGACAACCTCAGACCTGGACATCATTCAGTATGAACATGGTGAAATATTTCCATGTGGAGGACACAGGACTGGCTCAGCTTTAGTTGTTCAGCACAAACACAATGAACAAACAATCAGGTTGAATTCTTTTCACCATCAAGTCATCACAAAGATGTTCTCAGGGTTTTATCTGTCAAACTAAACTCTAACCTTTGTGTGTTTCACATCTCTTTAACAAGTCAGACTTCTACCGTTCTGCTCTTATATATTCAGACCTCTGAGCATTTCCTGCTTCAACTCTTCTCTACAGCAACAAGACAGGAAACAAATAGAAAGAAAGACGTAAAAACAAGACCATGTGACTGGACTTCTCTCCTTCAAATGAAACGTTGAACTCAGTCAATAAAATGCTCCATTGATGGGTCAGTCTCTGTGTGGGATGATCAGTAGTTTACAGTGGCTCATGTTGATCTTAACAAGCTTTAGATAGATGTTGATGTGGAGCCACTTCACTGACTTCAGGATTATTCTGTACTCTAGAAACAGCCTTCAGTATCCTCTCATCATTGTAACATGAGGCCTCAGAGGCTGCTTCAGCTAAACTAACTTACTGATGGAGAGAATAATAAGACAGAGAAATAGAAAGAAAAGAGTCAATAACTAGAAGAACAGCTTTAAACAGCTGGAGAACATCTGGGACTAAATACAACTGACTGTGATGTTTGCAGTCAACAAGTGGAACAATGTTTGAAGAAGAATGAGAACGTCTGAAGAACTAAACTACTAATCTCCACTGATTAATTCTGTTAATGATCACATCAGGACTCACTCAGCCTTTCTGCAGTTCCTCACAGCTGGGATCAGTCTCCATCGTCCCTCCTCTGATGTGTTGTACTTCCTCAGGTTCAACTCCTCCAGAACCTCCTCTGACATCTGCAGCATGTAGGCCAGAGCTGAGCAGTGGATCTCAGAGAGTTTCTTCTTTGATCTGTTCTCTGACTTCAGGAACTCTTGGATCTCCTGATGAACTGAGAGGTCGTTCATCTCCATCAGACAGTGGAAGATGTTGATGCTTCTGTCAGGAGACATTTTATAAGTGTTCATCTTCTTCAGGTTGTTGATGGTTCTCTGGATGATTTCTGGACTGTTCTCTGTCTGACCCAGCAGACGTCCAAAGAGTCTCTGGTTGGACTCCAGAGAGAGGCCATGAAGGAAACGAACTATCAGGTCCAGGTGACCATTTTTACTCTGCAGGGATTTAATCATGACTCTGTTCAGAAATTCATCCAGAGGTGAGTTATTGTAGTTTCCTCCCAGGAAGTCCTCCAGCACCTCTGTCTTCCTGTTGGTGTAACAGTGGATCATGTAGACTGCAGCCAGAAACTCCTGAACGCTCAGATGGACGAAGCAGAACACCTTGTCCTGGTACAGTCCTCTCTCCTCTTTAAAGATCTGTGTCAACACTCCTGAGTACACTGAGGCTGCTCTGATATGGATGCCACACTCTGTCAGGTCTGATTCATAGAAGATCAGGTTTCCTTTCAGCAGCTGATCAAAAGCCAGTTTTCCCAGAGACTCAATCATCTTCCTGCTCTCTGGACTCCAGTGTGGATCTGTCTCAGCTCCTCCATCATACTTGACCTTCTTCACTTTGGTCTGAACCACCAGGAAGTGGATGTACATCTCAGTCAGGGTCTTGGGCAGCTCTCCTCCCTCTCTGGTTTCCAACACATCCTCCAGAACTGTAGCAGTGATCCAGCAGAAGACTGGGATGTGACACATGATGTGGAGGCTTTGTGATGTCTTGATGTGGGAGAGGATCCTGCTGGCCTGCTCCTCATCTCTGAATCTCTTCCTGAAGTACTCCTCCTTCTGGGGGTCAGTGAACCCTCTGATCTCTGTCACCATGTCAACACACTCAGGAGGAATCTGATTGGCTGCTGCAGGTCGTGTGGTTATCCAGAGGCGAGCAGAGGGAAGCAGTTTCCCCCTGATGAGGTTTGTCAGCAGCACATCCACTGAGGTGGACTCTGTAACATCAGTCAGGATCTCAGTCTTGTGGAAGTCCAGAGGAAGTCGACACTCATCCAGACCATCAAAGATGAACACAACCTGGAACTCTTCAAAGCTGCAGATTCCTGCTTCTTTGGTTTCAGGAAAGAAGTGATGAACAAGTTCCACCAAGTTGAACTTTCTCTCTTCCATCACATTCAGCTCTCTGAAAGTCAGTGGAAATATGAAGAGGATGTCCTGGTTGGCTTTGTCTTCAGCCCAGTCCAGAGTGAACTTCTGTGTTAAGACTGTTTTCCCAATGCCAGCCACTCCCTTTGTCATCACTCTTCTGATTGGTCCATGTCTTCCAGGTGAGGCTTTAAAGAGGTCTTCTTGTCTGATCCTTGTTTCTGGTCTGTGTGCTTTCCTGGATGCTGTTTCAATCTGTCTGACCTCATGTTCATCATTGACCTCTTCAGTCCCTCCCTCTATGATGTAGAGCTCTGTGTAGATCTCATTCAGAAGGCTTGAGTTTCCTGCTTTAGCAATCCCCTCAAACACACACTGGAACTTCTCCTTCAGAGCACATTTAACTTTACGTCCACAAATTGCAGCTTCAAGTCCTGAATGAACAAATGAGAAAGAAAATATGGAGACAGAAAATCTGAGGATCTAAACATTACAGTGTGTCCTTAGTTTGTCTTCATCCATTAGTCTGATTCATTAATAGGTAGAGGACCAGATGTTTGCATCATATTAACAGTTAGGAAACATAACCTTCCTCCATTTCCTCTTTACATCAAGTTAAAGCTGGTAAATCCTCTTACTGCTCTGCAGACAGTCAGCCAGCAGCTCCTGCTTCATTCTCCTCAGGAAGTTCATTGTGATCTTCACAAATAAATCTCTGCTGCTCCTCCTCTGCTCTTCATCCTCACCCTCCAACACCTCCTCATCCTCCCTCTGACTCTCTGAGCATTCTGGGTAATCTGGACTCAGAATCTTCTGGATCTTCTTCAGCTCGTTCTTCACAAAAATCATGATGTTGTCCTCCAGCAGCTGGAACAGAATACCATATGAATGACACAAGCAGACTGAAATCATGGAGACAAACATCAGATCCATGTTGGACACACTGACAATCCACTGGTCTACAAAGTGCAGCATGGAGATGATGGAAAGTAGTTGTTGTACATGTACAGACCAGAAAGATGGAGTCCAGCTGTGTCTGATGCTGCTGGGCAGACTGACCACTGAGAACCTCTGAGCTCTGCTGGTGGACTCTGTGGACCAATCATCAACAATTAGCTCTCATCACGTCTGTCCACTCAGAGACAAAGACAAGTCCTTGGAGTTAAATGTTGTATTCAGCACTGAGAATGATGGTTTCCTTAGTTATTAATGATCCCACTATGATCCCACTATCAACCATCACACCAGTCTCCATCTCTGTGCAGCTACAGTAGCTTCCTAAGTAGTTCACCAGTTCAGTCCCTCCAGCTCTAACTGAGACGTATAATCTCAAGGATGGAAAAGATGTTGTTAACAGAAGCTGTTGTTGCTGGTTCTTTTACATGTATGCAGAAAAAAGAAACAATATACCACCAATATAATCAAAGACACTGATTACAGTCAGTAGGTATAAATACTGATTAGTAAGGAATACATCCAGGAGGCTGCATAACACACTATACACTACATTTAATATACACTACATTTATATAGATATGAAAACATTATATAGACATGCAGTGGATAGAAAAATAGACCTCTGTTAAAACAATGTTAACCTGATCTGATAACACCTGGACCGCCCCCTGACTCAAAGTCTACCTGCAAAGTTTTACCAACAAAAAGAACAACGGCCTGATTTAGTGACCAAGCTGCTAATTCTGCTAGAGAACTAAAGGCCTGTTCAGACCTTCATCCAGATGCCTCTCCAGATCTGATCTCAGTTTCTCTGCTTGAACATAAACCACCACATCACCTGGGGCACAGTAGAACTGAGAACAGAGCTGATTAATGTGTGGACCACTGTCATGGCTTTGGTTTAACATGTTAAGTTATTATTTATTGATCTCCACCCTGACGTTAGTTATTCTAGAGACCTGAACTAAACTCAGATTAAAACTCTAAGGCTCTCATTACTACACAATCTGTACAATCTCTCTGCTAGCCTTTACAATGCAATGGAGGTCATTATTAGGGCTTCCAAATGGGTGGTAGGTGGAGAAAGGCTGCAGGGAGGGCTTCGCCTCCCCCCAATTAGGGCCTACATGGATGACATGACGACAACAACGTCAACCGCTCCTTGTACTAGAAGATTGCTGGATAAGTTAAATAGCAATCTGCAGTGGGCTAGGATGAAAGTGAAGCCTACTAAATCTAGGAGTATTTCCATTGTTAAAGGAAAAGTGGTAGATAAGAAGTTTTTTATAAATGATGAGGTAATTCCCACAGTGCTGGAGAAGCCAGTGAAGAGTTTGGGAAGATGGTACGATGCAAGCCTTAGTGATAAGGCGCAGTTTGAAGGGCTGAGGCAGGAAATGATTCAAGGCATTTCAAGTATAGACCGGTCAGGGCTACCAGGCAAGTTAAAATTGTGGTGCTGGCAATTTGGTTTACTGCCCCATCTAATGTGGCCGCTGACGGTGTATGAGGTTGCCCTTTCAAAGGTAGAAAAGCTAGAAAGAATGAATAATTAATTTATCAGAAAGTGGCTTGGTGTCCCACGCTGCTTAAGTAGCACAGCGTTGTATGGGAAAGGCATACTGGAGCTCCCAGTTACCTGCCTAACAGAGGAGTTTAAGTGCACTAAAGTTAGACTGGAAATGACTCTTACTCAGTCAAAGGATCCAGTGGTTAGGAGTGTAGCGCCCACTATTAAGACAGGGAGGAAGTGGAAGGCAAAAGAGGCAGTGCAGCAAGCACAGGCAGCTCTTAAGCATAGAGATATCATCGGCCATGTACAGCAAGCGCGTGGAGGCCTAGGACTGTGTGCAGGGAAACCTCTGTGGAGCAAGGCATCAGCAGTAGAGAGGAGGAAGATGATAGTGGAAGAGGTACAGAGGCAAGAAGAAACGGTTAGATGCTCGAAGGCAGTGTCGCAGGCTAAGCAGGGTCAATGGGTGAACTGGGAGAGTGTGGAGAAAAGGAAGGTTAAGTGGAGAGAGCTTTGGAGCATGGAGGCTAGCAGGATTAGATTCATGTTAGGGGCTACTTATGATGTGCTGCCAACTCCCCAGAACCTGAACCAGTGGGTAGGTGAGGATGCGGCCTGTCCACTGTGCATTTGTGTCTGCACACTTTGTCATATTTTGACAGGTTGTAAGGTTAGCCTCTCCCAAGGACGTTACACCTGGCGTCACAATCAGGTATTGAAATGTTTAGCAGCTGCAATAGAGGAAAAACGAGTGAATGTAAATTCCATGGCCGTTAACAGAGAGAATAGGTGTATTAAGTTTGTACAGGAGGGAGAAAAGGCGAGAGGATCAAGCTTCAGGCATAACACGGGACAGCTAAGGGTAGGAGGAGCCTGGGAGATGAGGGCAGACTTAAATAGCCAACTGGTTGTCCCAGGTGAGATAGCTAGCACTCGACTACGGCCAGACCTGCTGATGTGGTCTGAGCCAGAGAAAGTAGTATATTTCATAGAGCTGACTGTCCCGTGGGAAGATAGAGTTGAGGAGGCTAACGAGAGAAAAAGAGCTAAGTATGCAGAGTTAGCAGCAGATGCAGAGCAAAATGGATGGAAGGCTTATGTCCGCCCGGTAGAAGTGGGCTGCCGTGGATTTGTGGCAAAGTCGGTGATTGCTCTGCTGAGTGAGCTGGGCATACGAGGAAGAAGCCAGAGGACTGCGGTTAGCAATATGTCCCGGGCAGCAGAGAGAGCCAGTGACTGGTTATGGGTGCGCAGGAAGCATGCTAGCTGGGGAGCAAACTAAGGTAAGTATGTAGGCCGCATGTAGCCCACAGTTGATTTGCTGTTGCTTCAGCTTGCATCAACGGAGCGAAGCATGGTAGATTTTTTTGTTTGTTACGGATTTGTTTGTTTGTTAGGTTGTTAGGTGCTTCAGCTCGCATCAACGGAGCGGAGCATGGTAGATTTGTTTGTTTGGCTCATGGTTAGAGGGGAGCTAACTAAGGTAAGGATGTAGGCCGCATGTAGGCCGCATGGAGGCCACAGTTAATTTGTTTGTTGATTCAGCTCGCATCAACGGAGCGGAGCATAGTAGATTTGTTTGTTTGGCTCGTGGGTATTAGTTTCCACATTAGTTATTGATAGACTTCGAATGGTGAGGAAGAGAGGGTTGTGTAGTGGCAGTGTGGAGGGGGGTGATTCCAGGACGCTGGAAATCACTGTTAAGCCTTCTTGAGGTGTTGTGGGCCTAACTTAACGAAACATCGGTGAAGGGAGGTGCCCACTTGAAAACCCCAATGATATGCTGCATACTGCTGTTGTTCAGATCATGTTCTCATGTTACATGGTAGTCATGGTTTGCTGCTGAGCGGGCCATACAAGCCAGCAGCGTTTAGTTAGGTATGTTTTTACAATGTTCGAAGTATCCTCTGCTGCTCAATGGGCTTACAAGCCAGCAGCTTCTAGTTAGTCTAGGTAGAATATAGGTTATTGGTCATATTACATGACTGCAGGCTTGGTAGGGCCTCTTAGTCGAACAGGGCCTCTAAACGTGTTTTGCCTGGGATTTCGGCACAAGGCATAGTAACATCTTGTCCTGTGTATTCTAAATGTACTAATGAACAGACATCACTGATCCATGTGATCATTTCTACTAGTGGATGAATGAATGAGTTAAACTCCTCTTCCTCAGATCAGCCCCGTTGAGTAGGTGGTCTTTAATGTGACCCAGGATTCATTGTGTGTTCATACTACCAAAGGAAGGAGGTCACATGTGTCCCAGACCACCTCCACATGTGGACTGACACCAGATCTCTCCAGTGTCATCTCAATGTGACCTGGAGGTGTTCACACATGTCTCTTATGTGATTGGATCTTAATGCAAGGTCTGAACATGATGAGTGAGTGAGTTTCACATAGAAACAAAGTCTAGCATGTAAACTAACATCCTGTCTTCCAACCGGGCACCTTAAGAATCACAGACACAGATACTATGCTAGCTGATTCACATAGACAGAAAAAAGTTAAAATACCTAGCTGGAATGTAGGAGGGATGAACAGTCCAGAAAAGAAGGAAGGTGTGTGCTCATTTACGGTCACTTAAATCTGACATATTTTCTTCAGGAGACACACATTAAAAAAACAGCAGCAAAAATACTTTGTCTCTCTTCACAGGTCTATCAGTCGAGCTTCAGTACAAAATCAAGAGGAGTAGCAATTATACCAAAAATATACCATTTATCCACTCCCAAACAATTTCAGACCATAGGGGCTCCATACCATTAATATTAGTAAATGTCGATGTTTAAAAAGTTTAAAAAGTATGCATAGTTGCTCTGTGAATGTCAGATATTGCCTTATACAGTTTAAGACATTACACAGGCTCTATTACTCTAGAGAAAAACTGCACAGTTTCTTTCCAGATGTTTCATCTATTTGACAGATGTAAGTCCACTTCTAGTGACTTAACACATTCTTTTTGGTTATGCAATAAATTGTATACATACTGGAAATTTTTCATTGCTTTTCTGTGGCTTACGGTAAATGTTGGAAGCCTGATCTGCTTGTAGCCATTTTTGACAGTAAATCTGAGCTTCTTCTTTTCTTCTATTAATGATGAATAATGTGCTGTTCTAACATTACACAGCCTTTTACAAGCTCTTCAACTAGGATGAAGAATTCTGGGATATGTGAGCTTCTTTTCAATCACTGGAATGACTTTCTTTCTGCTTGCATCATTAAGTTAGTCTCCTCTGACTCATGTATGAAACTGGGCCTACTGGTTTACCTCTCAGGAGCAAAGAGTTGAGGTCTTTTAAAATTAATGAAGCAATCATTTGACTGATCACTCTTCAAGGACACACAGCTGAGGTCAGGACTGATCCTGTTAGAGAAGAAGAATCAGTTAAAGTCTGGTTAGACTGGACAGCTTCCAGATGTAACACATGTACATGAGATTAATGATGCTGAAGATAAATAAACTGGTTAATAAAACTTCTCTGGATCAATAACACTTTAAACATGAATCAGAAATATGGAGGAAACATTTTACCTCTCAGGAGCAACGGGTTGAGGTCTTTTAAAACCAATCCAGTGATCATTTGAGTGATCACTCTTCAAGGACACACAGCTGAGGTCAGATGAATGAGGACTGACATCAGTGAACTCTTCTTCCAGATGTCTGATTTCCTCTGTGTCCTCCCTCTGGTCCATGGTGCTGAATCCACATCAGCTTTCTACCTTCATGTGCAGAGGAAACACAAATCATTCATGTGAACATGAACTGAAATCATTTGTGCTGTAAAGATATCAGCTGATCCTCCACTGATTGGCTCTGATTGTGTCAGTTAAAGCTGCTGTGATCCAAACTCTGTAGTGAACATCTTGTCCAAACATCACAGACAGAAACAGTTAGTGAACCCTAACCCTAAGACAAACCAGACTCACCGTTGATTCAGAGAGTCTCCACTCCACACCTGGACACTAGAGACTCAGGTCAGATACTTCCTGGAACCAGTCAGGGCTGCACCTGTGATGGAGGAGGACAGGAAGGAGGGAGGAGGCAGATTTTCACAATAAGAGCGTGTCTTATTATTATTATTAAAAGATCATTATTCTGAACGTGTTGCTTTTTAAAGATCAGAGTGAAACTGGACTCTGATCTAAACATCTGCTGCTCAATTATTCTGCTCTGATTGACTTTGAATGAAAGAAGAAGAATGAGCTTTGATTCAGTTCAAACTCAGATTTAACAGATGTCACTAATAATGACTTCTCTCACTGAAATCAACATGAACTGGAACTAATTAAAGAGGAAACTGGAAAATGAAGAATTTCCTTCAAAATGTCATTTAAAGACAAGAAACATTCATTAATGAATCATTTCTAACTGGAAACGTTTCTAATCTGATCATTGAGCTGAGAAGGCTTCAAGTTTCTACTTTCACTTCTTTAATGTACCTTAGTGTAGTCATGTAATGAAGGGATGAAAGTCACTGCACTATGTGCTGCATTCTACAGTCAAATGTCAAATGTGGACCAGTCTTCACATCCTGTAGATATTTAAACAGAAACTTCATCAGTGACGTGTGGTGAGGTTGGTGGCTGCTGAGGCAGATTTACATTTATCAGTTCATTCCATTTAACAGGCTGCTTCCACACTAACTGGTTATGTTTCACATCTCAATGATCATTTTAACACTGGTTAAAGGAACAATGTCACATCTATAGAAGTTAAGAGACAGAAGAAGAGAGAGATCATACTCGTTCAACGTTTGAATTTCAAACTAAATCTTCACCTTAATCACATTACATAAAGTAATATTCTGACAATTTGATCCATTTTAATTCAGACTGTTCAACTAAATATCGACAGCTGGCATAGGCTCCAGCAGACCCCTGTGACTCCTAACAGGACTAAACAGGTTTAGAAAATGACTGACTGACTGACTGACTGAAAACAAAATTTCTTCCATCATTTACCACTTCCTGTTTTGGACTGAAGGTATTATCTGTGCATGGCATGCCCAATTGTAATACAAAAAGTTGGGAAGGGCTTGACCCCCCCCCCCCTTTCAACAGGTAATTGTAGAGTCTTCATCTTCAATCTAGGTCTCTTTCCATGCCATATAAAATTTGAAATGGACCTTTCGATATCTAAAATAGCCTTCTGTTGACCCTAAGTGGTAGCATTTGCATTGGATATAATATTCTAGGGAGCACATTCATTTTTATCAGGCTGATCCTGCCCAGCCATGACAGAGGGAGATCGAACCACCTGTTAAGATCCCGTTTAATTGCTGTCAAAGCTGGCGTAAAATTCAGTTTATACAACTCTTTAATATTCGCCGATACTCTGATGCCCAGGTAATTGAAGCCAGCAATTGACCATCTAAATGGAAAATTGACAAGGGTTGCCTGCTCCCCAAAGTCACCCAGTGGTAAGGCCTCTGACTTGTCATAATTGATTTTATACCCTGAGATTTGACCAAACTGACTAATAATTGAAATCAAAACTGGTATGGAATTCTCTGGTTTGGTAATAAACAACAATATATCATCAGCATAGAGCGATATTCTGTATTCAGTGTCTCCCAGTGTGACACCAGTCAGCCCATGGTGGTTTCTGATAGTCTCAGCCAGTGGTTCGAGAGCAAGTGCAAATAAAAGTGGTGAGAGTGGGCAGCCTTGACGTGTACCTCTACTCAACGGAAAGACATCAGACATTGAACCATTTACCATTTGATCCATTTTTAATTCAGACTGTTCAACTAAATATCTTCCATCATTTACCACTTCCTGTTTGGACTGAAGGTCTAGTTCTGAGAATGTCTGATTTACAATCTTCTATTTTTATCACACAGAGAAAATATCTCACTAGTTGACTCAGTGTAGGAGAAGAGCAACAGCATGAACCCATGGCACAATAGCACCCTATTGCATAAGGCAGAAGTGCTACCTGCCTCATC